>VZTY01001105.1:39302-77067 GCA_013400935.1 Turnix velox | reverse complement strand
AAAATAAATCATCTTCAAAAAAAAAACAACAATCCCACAAACAAAAAAAAACAAATCAGCCAAAGCAAGAAGCCAGACACCCAAGATATCTTTGCAGGAGCCAGTCCTCTTGAATCAGAACCCTGGAATTGTTCTGCAATCGACTCAGCGGACAGTTACCATCTGTTTATGAAAAAAAATGTTAATAACCCCCAATCATAATCAAATAGGGAACCACTTTACTTTAAGTACCTATTAACTAATGCTAAATTACAATGGAACAGCTCTGCAAGTACTTCTGACATCCACATGCACATCAGCAGTGCCAGCACTTTGATCAGGGCTATTAGAACAAACACAAAACCAACTGATAGCAACGTGAATCCTCTAACACTACAGAAAGCGTGGGCTGGATTTATTTACCACTCTTTCATGTCTCCCCCACCTCCTCGTTGTTCCTGCCTATTCAGAAAGGAAATATGCCTGCATACAGATGTATGCACTACCCACCACAGCAGACCCCATGAAAGCCTGGTCTCCTGTGTTTTATTTATCTGTCTGAGGCTGAGCTTCTATATGGATTTTCCAGCACCCAGAAAGGCTTGAGGCATCAGTAGGGCATCACCCAAGTTGCCATCCTCTATTGACCCCCCTCTTTCCACAATGCCTTTTAAGGTATCTCTGAGTCTTGCCCCCCCCGCCCTCCTTAGGCTGGAGCCAACCAGCAGATACAAAAGCTGCTGCAGAGAGAGGGAAAACCAGGCAGGCAGAGCTGTACACTCAGGCTTGCACGCATGCAAAGAGGCAGCATGATCACACACCTTATTTCTTTAGGAAATCAGATTAAAAAGCAATCGACTCTTTGCCAACTGTAGCCAAGCCTGAACTATTTGCTGGCACTGTCTCCATCCAAGGAAGGAAACTGCATTTGCAGAATGCAACTGTATTTTAATCTCAGAGCTGGGAAGGGAGCTCATCTCAGCAAAACAAGTGCTCCCAATCTCTGGATTCTCTCTAGTAACCCTATCTCACTGGTAACTCTTTTTTTTTTTAAGTTGCACAACACCAAGAGTACATCACACAAATACACACGAGCACATGTGCTTTATCCCTAGGCACTTGCAAATGTAACAGCAAAGCAGCAAAAGGAGCATATATTTAAGCCCATCATCCTGAGAGTTAATGCTGCCTCCACTGCTGTGCCATCCAAACACTTTTGTTAGTCCCAGGACTTCACTGTGATGATATTATTGTCTTATGAAATTTCTTTTTTGTTAGTCCCAGGACTTGCATGTTGCTTTTTTACTGTATTATGAAGTTTCATTTCCTGTCATCTGCTGGGACTAAACCTTGATGGGAAGAGGCAGGTTTAACAAGGCTTGGGGTGACAAGTCTGCTTCTAGAAGGTGAGGTGTTAAAACCTTCCACCTCCGGTCAGGAAACATGGGATGCTGACCCTAGAGATGGAACAAATGACAACCGAGAGTGGGATGCTGGGCTCCTTCCTTCCATGCTGTAAAACCTGCTTCCCTGGGACACAGCAGTAAACCAAAAGGCCCTGACTCCCAATTTCTCACTTCATAAGATCCTGTTCATCTTTCCCACACATACACAAGACTTGTAAAAGCATCTAGGCTCCCTCTCTGTATATATCACCCCTTAAGCAAATGGTTACAGTCCATGTCCATGACTTCAATGCTTCTCAGTTCTTGCATTCACTTTTCCCAGCAGTTTCCCCTCCACTGCTTCTGTGTTGTTCATGTAATGCCACATTTCACAAAAAGGCACATTGTTTGCTATGTCCCTGCTGCCCCTGCCAACCCCTCAGCTCCAGTGATCCCCCAACACCTCCCCCCACGGCTCCCTCAGCCCATGCTTACCCCCCACCAACTAGAGGAGTCAAAGTTGACAAGGAGCCAGAAAGGGGATCTGACCTCCACCATCCTGTGTTAATGAAGGTCCTCTCCAGAGGGAGCAGGGAAAGGCAAGGGGGATGGCATGGAGCCAGCCTCTGTGAGCTCAGCTGAGGGACGTTCAGGAGCTGAGAGCACAGAGTGTCAGAGCCCCTTCACAAGGAGCTTTTGTTGATGCCATTGCTCCAGCCCGTTGACAGTGTGGCTTTGCAGTGCAGGCTTTTCTACCACTTGGCTGTTGCTTGTATCAGTAGCCAGGTCATAGCCAGAGCTGTGGCTTTGCCAGGACTCTTGTGCCACCAGCCAGAAGAGGACAAACGTGGACATCATCCTTTAATAGTCCTCCTCCAGCCATGTGCCCCAAGACGCAGTTAACTCACTTCTCAGAAAATGCAGCTTCAATGTTGCACAACGTGTAGCCCATTATCATAGAATCTCTTAAGCTGGAATGGACCTTCAAAAGCCATCTAGGCCAACTCCCCTGCAGTGAGCAGGGACATCCTGTACTAGACCAGGCTGTTCAGAGCCTCAGCAAACCTGACCTTGGATGTCTCCAGCAATGGGGTCTCCAACACCTCTCTGGGCAACTTGATCCAGAGCCTCAGCAACCTCATGCTGAAGATCTCCTTCCTAACATCTAATCTAAACATATCCTCCTCTCATTTAAAACCATTGCCCTTCATCCTATCACTACATGCTCTGCCAAATACTTCCTCCACAGATTTCTTCTAGGACATTACAAGATTTCTCCAGAGTCTTCTCTTCTTCACGGTGAACAACCCAAGCTCTCTCAGCCTGTCCTTGTAGGAGAGGTGCTTCAGCCCTCTCATCATCCTTGTGGCCCTAGTTCACTTTTAATATTGGTGTGCAACCCAGCAGGCTGGCCCAGAGGGACATCCCAGCCCAGTGTTACATCCAACCTTGTCAGTCCACCACTTTCTAGGACATAAACCATCTGCTTAACACCAGGAGACACAGAAGGAAAAAAAGTACTCTCAGAGAGATTCATGAGGTGCTTTGGGTAACGTGTCCAACATGAGTACACAGTGTTCTGCATCCGTGACAAAAACAACAGGAAAAACCTGTTCCTGCAGGCCTGCCAAGCTGGGATCTCATCAACAAGTGGCAACATATCAGCTGGCAACAACCAGCTCTCCTGATTCACTGAATAGTGCACTTTCCCAAAAAGACTCTGAGTTTGGGTATTTTTTCCCCTCAGTAAACGATAACACGACGGGTTCTGCACAGGACATCTGCCCAAGAATTAGCTGATAATGAGGGACCCAGAAGGAAGTGGCAGCTAGCAGAGATTCAGAGGTGGTCACCAGTTGTGCTGTCACATACATGGTGTCAGCGTAAGGCAAGTCCTGCTTGTGAGCTCCCAAAAAGCAGCTCAGGACCACTAAGCATAGTGATCTGATGATTTGGGCAAGGGCATCACCTCATGAGCAGAAAAACTCGAGGGAGGAGGGAAGGAAGCACAGTCCATTAGTGGAGTGTAAGAGGAGACACAGGGGAAGCACTAATGCAAACTTCAAAGTATCACTGTCAGATTGGGACCAACTGCAACTGCTCTGTGAGATGCTAAAGGAACCAAAGGACAGAGTTGAGGCTGAGGACTCACAGATCTGTAGAGCAGCACAGAAGGAGACCTTAGAAACTGCATTTTGTAAAGCATGCAGGAGACTGTGACTTTTCCTGAGGGGGTAAGAAGTACATCAGCTTGAGCTGCTAGGACAGGCCATAACCAGGTACCTCCAAGCACCCCAGTCACCACAAGTGAAGAGGAGAGATAGAGGCTAAAGACACAAAAACTGATGCCATGGCAGTTGACAATGGTGTTATCTCTAAAGAAAAAAAATCACAGAAGAAATGCTGGGGGAAAGGAGGCCTACAGCAAGTAACATCATGTGCTAGGGAGATAGTCCACAAAGCAGGAGGATTTGCAGCCTCTGACAGAGCAGAGTTTAGGGGGATTGGAACTAGTTGACCTTTAAGGTCAACTCAAATCATTCTATGATTCCATGATACTTGTGATTCATTGAAGAGCTATCTTACTGTTTTTAAAGACATACTTCTTTTTTGTCAGCTCCCTCTCTCCAAGTAATATCACCAATAAAACTCCTATAAACTTCATGGGGCTGTGGTTTCATATCAGAGTTGGAAGAAATACAGCAGGAGGAGGAGGAAAGCAGGCTTCTTCTGACTAAACATTTTTGCTTTCCAAAAACTGCAGACACAAGGGCCTATCACAGCACCCCTTTGGTTTCTGGGAATGCAGAATACCCACCACCACACTTTCCCAAACACCTCCAAACAGAATTAACCACTAAAATAGATCTGTTCATAGAAGAGTTTACTCAAAGTTCACTCCTCTTTGATTCTTCCACTGGGGAGAGAATATGCTTTTTCTTTTTTGTATTTCTATCTCTATACCAAATCAGTGGCAAATGCCCAAGCACTTCCAAAGTGTTCTGACACATCCTTCCAGAAGGCACGTAACATCATCTCAGTTTTACAGATGGGGAAATTAAAGCAAAGACAGAGGTTAAGACAGCTAATTGCCTACGGACACTAAGTGAGTCAGTAGAGAAGCTGGGAATTGATTCCAGGAACCATGTCTTCCATTCCTCTACTCCACCCACCAGTCACTACACCCTACCAGATGGTTCTTATCATTGGACATATGGACTAAATATTGCTAAGTTGGTGTAGAAGATTTGCTATTTAATTAAGTGTCCTGTCTTCCATCTCCATAGGATGCATAGGGAAAACTCCAGCCAGAATCTCATCTGGCTGCATTCAGAAAATGTCTCTGTAATGCAAACAAAGCCCTAGGGAAGCACAAGAAACATTCCCAAACCTATCAACCTGACCTGCAGTGCAGATCCCAGCAAGGCCAGGAAACAGACTGCAAGTCAGGAGCCTTGGAAGAAGCTCATGTTTGTCAAATTATGTATGAGCCACCAATTAAGCTGAGAATTACTTTGTCATGTGAAGACTCTTCCTCCAGCCTCCACTGGGCACCACCAACGCTGCCCAACTGGAGATACCAGCAGAGTCACAAAAAGCAGATGGCACAGAGTCATCTAGTTTCTCCTGTTAAATGCTCTATCACATCACAGCACTAGTGCTGGAGGAACAGAGACACCATTTCTGCCTGACAAACATCAGACACCTTCTTGCTTTCCAAACACTATCGACACTTGAAATATCTCCTGAACTGGTTATTCACCATGCAAAGGAGGAAACCTTCCAACAGAAAGGCAACAGAAATAGATCTTCCACAGCACTGAAAGACAGGTCAGCCATTTGCTTTCCCAGCATGGACCTTACAAATGTAACTCAATCACCAGTCTCAGTCATCATGCATAGACAGGCACAGAATGGGTGCATCTGGCTTTCCAACAGAACACAAACCGACTTCACACCCTTCTGTTTTTCCTTCCCATTTTGTGCTCTGCACTGAGATACAGTTCAAAAGGAAAACCATGCACCATAAGGTCTGCAAAATAATATTTCATCCCAGAACATGCTCTTCCGAGTGCAACTCCCTCAACTCATGGCTCAGACCTCTTCTGAGCAGCCAGTTGATGCAGTTACATTGTGATAAGGAAAAACACACACATACTTCTGCCCAGCAGAAGAACATACAGGTGAGAACCACCAGTCTGTGTATCTCCACTACCTTCTCAACAAACAGATAGGGGTTGGACAACATCCTCATTAGACAGCTTTGCATCAATACCTACAATGTAGGAATAAAACCACAACACCTTTCCAAGTGTGCTATAAGAGCTGGCAATCCTGTAAGTTGCCTCCTGCTAGAGAAAAGCAATTGCACATACCTTTCATCCCAAACTTGGATCTTCGGCCATACTTGTTGATCATAATAAAAAGAACGACCAAGAGGACACAAGCAAAAGCCGCCAGTCCAACTGCTATGGAAACCTGAAAAGAAAAAACAAAAGTTAATAGAGGGGAATTAAGAAGGCTAAATTGGAAATACACCAGTTCTTTGCCCAGTAAATCTTTCTGTATGTTCATATAATCTTCTGCAGCTATGGAGGAAAATACAAATAGAGCAAAGGGCTCTGATACAGCTTGGAAGCATCACAGGCTGCCTGCAGGAATGGGAGGTTTGGGATCCTTCTATGAGTGACACCATTCTGGCACCAGCCTCTCACCCCATACCTCTGCAGGGAAGGAAGTCCTCTGCCACAATGTCTGGGCACAATGTCACTTCACCACACCACATCATGAGCTTTCATTTGTGACATCACCACTCTGCCATGACATCACAACACTGAAGCTATGTTAACTTGAGCAGGGACACACAGAAACAGCAAAAAAATGCTTAGGAAAGAGCAACTTCTCTCAGGACAAAGAATGATACACCAAAAAAAAAGAAAGGATAAGAGATTGAGTAGAACTAGTTTGGCATTTTTCCCCCAAAAACACATTCTGTCTTTCCTAAAGTCTCTAACAGTTCCCTATTTATTATAATTTTTAAGTAGTAAATATTTATACTACAAAAGTGTCCAAAGTCCTTCATTGGAACTGTAGTTCCACTATGTCAGTGTACAAGCAGTGGAAAGAAAACCTCCTTGTCCTAAAGGGTTTACAATCCCAGACTTATTTTAATATTCATGAATATTTTTGCTCAAGATACTTTTACTGCATTGATGCAAATAATTTCTTTAACATTTGGCCAATTATTCTCCTGTACTGGGTCTTGAGATGCATTTAGACTTCACTTCCTTTGACAAAGAAGTCTTTCTGCTACAACGGAGAAAATACATCACCTAACCAAGAAAAAATGCATTTTGCAACCTTTTTCTTGCCCTTGACACATTAGCTACAATATTTTTATTTTTTGTTATCTTACCACTCTATATTTTCATCCCCCAGTTTGTTTCCTGTGCTTTATATTTAATAACGCACACTATTACTCCTGTCTCACTGTTCAAAGCTTTCACCTCCGTTATAGGAGGTTTTCATCTGGATGAGAACTAAAACCAAGGTGGATTGAGTTTTGTTCAGTTTGTTAACACTTAGTGGGTTTCAGGATGCAAAAACTTTCACAGAATTAGACCAATTGTGTAACATGCTATTTTTTTTCCCCCAAAAGTATTTAAACACTTTTTTCTTTTCCTTTTTCTATCTGGATTGTGCAGAAGACAGACAACACTGGGATCAGTTAAGCCATAGGCTTTCTCTCCTTTCTCATTTTGGTTATGCCCTGCAGAGCAGGAGAGAGGGTAAACTGGCATTGACAGAATCAAACCAAGCCAAATCTGAGTCCCTCACAGGGCTAAGCTTAACAGCTCAATAACAGTCTGAAACACACAATTGCCTGATTGTTTGTTCTCTGGGTGCCACTTTTTTAGATTGAGAATTTCTGACCCTGCCAGCAGTGACTTCACAGGATGCCTTGTTTTCAAAGGGCTCCCTCTTTCCACGCTGCAGACCCAAGGGGATCAGATAGTTTGTGTCTGTATTTTACATCCCTGACACCAGACACAAAATCTTTCTGATCATTGTCTTGAGTCATAGAGAAAGAGGTTTTTCCTTGAAAACATCTCAAAACGGCAGAGGAATGCAAATAATAAGCCACCAATAACAAGAAATGCATGCAAAGTAGTTTTGTAGAGATGAGGACAGGACTCACCCCAAAAGTGTCCTCCTCTGGCTTGTGGGTCACAGTGATTGGTGGAGTGGGACTCACTTCATAATCACCGACTGAAACCAAAACACCAGAGACAGAAGATTCAACGCAGCTCCAGCTCCCATGGGACTCCCAAGGCACCAGCACATCCCAATGACAGAGCCTGAACTAACAAGATCCAGAGGCTGCAACTTTCTATTTCAGAAGGCACCAAAATCAACCATTAGAGAGTTTGCTGTGCACATCAGCAGAGAAAACACAGATGAGGACACAGCTGATGTGACTCCTTCCTCACAAATGAGAAACATTTGAGTGCCTGGTGTGCTAAGGTGGGTGCCCGGCATCCCAGAGATATCTCCCAGAGTTCTCAGAAACCTACTAGGCTAAGCAGGGCTAAAACACGAGATTGACTCCAACAGAACTGGATCCAAAGAAACAGTTACTTGGATTTTATTTTTCTAGAAGAGGGCAGGAGGGTAGAGAAGAAAGAATATAATGAGGCATTGTTACAGGAGTTCTATGTGTCATCCCAGTCCACATCAGACAATATATTGTAAATAAGCCATGATGCACAACTACTTTGGGGACTGGCCAGCCTGCACTTAGTTAAGAGAGCTTCCTCTTCATCACAACCAACCAGTTAAGCTTCCTGATTTTTTTCACCAGGAGCATGTAGGTCACAGAGCAGAGGGAATCATCAAAACAAAATTGCCACAGGGTGCAAAGGATGAGGAAACACTTACTTGAGACAAAGCTGTCCGTACTCTCTGTGGAAAGGACAAAGAGAGAAGCAACAGAGTTAGCAGAATAGCAAAGGGAGGGTGGTCTCATTCTTAACCCACCTCAGACACACTCCACCACCCTAAAGAGCCCAGGCAACCAAAGCATTTCATATTTTTTCCCATTTGGGTGACTGTAACTGGGGTTTGTTGCATATGTGCCAGCAAGACATACTGGAGGTCAGGATGGAAAGTACAGGGTTGAAACAGGAGGGGAGGGATGCTTCTGTCAAAACAGAGAACAATTAGTAGAACCCTGTACAGAAGCTTTTGAATGGTCATTTAATGACCCTGCTTTCAGCAGGCAAGCAAAGCTCAGCAGACACAGGGGCTCAGCAGGATGGAGAAAAGAGAAGCAGATCTTGCCAAGGGAAAAAGTCCTACGGTGGTGATGACTAGCTCCCAGGGTGGACAGTCCACCTCAGATGGGAAATAAGAGCTTCTCAATAGTTTAGTGAGCCACTCATGAGAAGCTCCTGAACTGAATGTGGAGGCTTTGTCATATCAGAGCCACCTCTTGCCCAAGGTAGCTTCACTAGTCCCTGCTGTCAGCCACTTGACTGCTCCACTCTATTCACTAAAGCTCCTTCATTTCCCAAGGCAGCCGAGGCCCCAGATGATGAGGTCTAAAGCTCTCAGTGACACTCAGTTTACATTGTATGAGAACAACGTCAGCCTTCAATTCACTCGTCCATGTAAGAAACTGAGCCCAATATTAACTGGAGTTTACACAGCTTTGCTGGCAGAGGGCTCCTGGAAGGACACTGATACATTCACACTCAAGTACAAATGAGGTTTGGAAGGGAAATGTAAAACAACCCCCGGGTGACAAACATGCCTTTCCAAACCAGGGGAAAAAACCTGTAAAAATATTTTTCTTTCAAGTCAAGCAGAAGAGTAACTTTCCTTGGCTTTTTCTAGCAAGAGAGAGGAAAAAAAAAATAATAAAAACAAAGAAATATTTCACTTGGAGACTTTTTTTTCCTATTACAGCAGACAGTCTAGTCATAAAACTCTTCCTGCTTCTATATCTTCCCCTTTCCATTTGTTTTTCCCATGAAACCCTATTTTTCAAAGCATAAAAAAAATCAAATTTTGAAGCCAAGAATTTTTAGCAGAAATTTGAGTTCTATGAGAAGTTCTCAAGGAAGACAACACCCATGAAGGGGGATGGTTAATTAACCTTTGTACATGAAATAAGGAGATGGTGACCTATGGTGGAGATGCCAATGACAAAAAGCAATGAGCTATTGTTCAGGTGATGACACAAGTCTGTCCTGGGAGCCACTGCCCTGGCTTCTAGAATCACAACATCACAGAGAAGTGGGACATGGCAAGAGGCTTATCTCCCAGCTCCCATTCAGTTTCTAACAGCCTCTATCTCCTCTCAACCTGGGAAGCACAATCTGGCATGGTACCAACAAGAGACTGCAGACAATTTCTAAAAGAACATGATCACAGGTCCTTTTCTATAGTGATAGGAAGTTTTCTAGATACTACACTTTCATTAATTACTTAAGACTAAAAATCTCATCCTGGGTAATGACAACAAAACCCTCTACACATGTAAAAAGCTATACACAATATGCTTCTTGAATAAGCCCCACTGGGGGAACCTTCAATTCGTGGTGGTTTTTGGAGGAATCTGTCTTCAAAAGGAAAATTATAAATGTCAGCTGCAGCAGTGGACGGAGCAACAAACTTCAAGGAAAGTAAATTACATCCTGCATTGGGCTGACAGGGTCTGCCAGGGTGAGGAATACCTTGGGATTTCAGATCAGAAGAAATAAAAGAACTAGGTCAGTTCCTGCTGAGAGATGGTTCAGGGTCTGCAAGCATTCCACATCAACAGCACGTGCAAAGCATGGGTGAAGATGCCTCCCTCACAAGGGCAATATTTTACACATACTTGACACAAATGGTTTCTCCTACAGCCTTTGGAAGCTCTTCAAACATCAACATGCCTTCCTTCAGTATAGCTCAGATGCACTTCTAAACTGGCTCTCCAGAGCAGCAGACGTGCCACCTTTTCTGGAAGTCCAGCACCTGCTTAAGAGCTGTGCCCATTTCACAAATGGAGAAACTGAGTCACACAAAGGTGGGACCTGACAGAGCTGAGGCTGCAAATCTGTGCCTTCTCCACACCCACCTACATTTCATAAAGTGCTTTCCTGCCCTGACAGCAAGAAACGTAAATAGGTCAGATAGCCAAGCTCATCCTCAAAGCCTGAACATACAGATTTTCTACTCCCATCCATATCAGCTCATTTGTTCTATTGTCAGATGTTGAAGGCGGGAACTGGGGTTGCATTTACGATATTTGACCTGGAGGAAAACTCTGTGCACATATATGGTGTGATATAAATAATAAATGAGAGTACCACGCTATTTTTCTATATTTAGCAAATGCCCTATTTTGCTGGATTTTCTTGGACTGCAGGGGCTAATTTAGAGCTGACACTTTCTCATGGCTTCATTCCTGAAGGCAGCAGCACACACAGATCTTAACTCCACAATGGCCAGTGTGGTACAGCAATGCAGAGAGTGGACCAAGACCCTCTGTGATCCTATAGAGCACCACAGAAGTCTCTGCTGCACTCCCAAGAGCTGGATCTTCATGTCCTCAAATGCCTTTCTCTGCAGTTAAGCCCTGAGTCACTAGGGAGTACAAGAGGGAACTCCAAGCAATCAGTTAAGAGATCTCAGCAGAGTGATGCAGAGCAACTAATTGAGCCATTGCATCTTTTGTAGACCTGTCATCTTGGAATTGCACATGTCATATTTAGAAAGAAAACAATCCCGACACTGCTGCATCCCTCTATAATAGTTTCACAAATGCAAACTAGAAGAGGGAGGGAAAAAAAAAAAAAAAGAAGAGCTGCATTCATTTAAAGGGCTTTCCTTTCTTTAATCTTGGCAATCACATAGAAGAACGCTACCAGAAAACTGGGCTCTTTGGGGCACCCCTCAGGAGCTCCAATATATCTGACCTAATTTGCATCCTATTCCCACTGATATCTATAAAGGTATTAAAAGAAAACAACAAATGACAGTCACACATGAAAAAAAACACCACTGAAAAAGCCCAAACACTGCAGAATATATTATTACATAACAAAAATATCAACACTAGTTCATTTCTGCATTAAGGAGATGCTATAACACCATAGCAAACTTGATTGGAATGATGACAGCAGTAAGAAGAGGCCTCCAGAAGTCACCTCATCCAACCAGCTGCTCAGACAAAAGCCAGCTTGGGTGTCAGGGCCTTGCCAAGGTGCAAGGATTATTGGTGGACCATAGTAAGACATTTGGATTGCAAGCAACCCTAAAAAGATAAACTGAGTATCCTACCTGGAAAGGGCTTTTCAAGGAAGTGTCCTTTGATGGTTTGGTTAGCTGAGCCCAGCTGGTTGGTGGCCACAATTGTGTAGTTGCCATTATTGTAGTGAGTGGGTTTGTTGAAGAGGAGGCAACCCTCAGACACTTCCCCTTGTTGATAAAACTCCATGTGGATGATCTCTGTCTCCCGGAGAACCTGGCCATTGTGCAGCCAGTGAAGGGTGGGAGCTGGGTTCCCATGCACTGCAAATGCAATGCAGTGCTCCAGGTGTAGGACCGGCTCCTCCAGGGTTAGGATGCGAGGGGGATCTAGCAGAGAGAAACATGGCAGGCTCACAGCACACCTCCACCCACATCATGTCTCTGTGCACCATGGAAATTAGGATTATTGAAAACACAACCTCCAAATTTCCTTGTTCCTTCTACTCTTACCACAGATGTCTGCACAGAAGCAGTGCAAAGTCACAGGAATCATTCCATGCTCCTCAGAAGGTAGATCTAAACCACAGACAGCTCTCTAGTTCTTGTGAACAAGGGGTACAAACCAACAACACTAGTCCTTCCACTAGCCCAGAATCAATTAAGCTCAGAGTTGCCTGGTCTACACACATACTGCTTCTCTCCTTTCCTCATGGGATCACAGGGACACTGCTTGTCCCCGTTAAGAAGGACACTGCAATGTAGCACTGCTGGATTACACGTAGGCAAAGTGTCCCTTGGGGGGGTCTCCAATCGCACTGAGCAATCTTGGACTGTGGAGCTGTGGAAGCAAACATCCCTCAGAGACTGCCTGTCCTTGGGGGCTCTGACTGCCTGAATATCCCAAAGGAGTTCTCACCAGCCGAACACCCTCCAGGGGTGTTTTAATTAAAGGGAGTAGAGTGGGAGAGAGAAAAGCAGAGACTCCACCTGCAATTTATTGCACATGCATTGACTTCCCTCCCCCCAGGACACCCCAAGAATTCAAATGTTGCTCTGCCATCACTTCTGAAACCCCACATACAAGACTTAAATATAAAGTCCCAAACCCCAGGGCTGGCAAGGTCTGATCTAAACAGTTTTGTGCAGGACCAAAGGACACAAAACAACCTTAAGTTTTCCCTAAAATTCTCCTTTTCTGGTACCATCCAGCTGCAAAGACAATCCAGGAGGCATCCACAAGGAACAAATCAACTTTGATCAAACTTTTGGAAAAACCAACAGTAAATTTTCAGGCACTGAAGGTGTCAGAAGAGAAGAAGGTGCTGGAGCAAAATTCTCCCACCAGTACTCAGCTGCCCTGATCCACACAGCTGTGTCCCAGCCATCCCATCTCATTTGCAAGCCTAGATCTGCATGTGGCTTGTTCACATCTTCCTGGCAAGGAGGACACAAAACTAGCAGCCACCTACAGGCACAAACCCAGATCTTTTCAGCATGAAAACACAGCCTGAGTGATGGGTCTGGGCAACAAGAGCAGGGGTTGCAGAAACCATGAGCAGCTTAGAGGATTACACAGGTGAAAACAGGCACTGGCACGGAGCTGTTTAAGCTGTGAAGGAAGAGATGCTAAAAATGCAGTGCAAAAAACATTTGCCTGCAAACTGATCACTTCAGAGCTTGTCTGAGCTTAAATTGCACCTCCATTCTTCAGTCCATCAATAGCACTTATTGGGAGGAAGATGAAAGTAGTAAAGCAACAGCTCTCCTCTTTGCAATCCCTTGTGACTCCTTGTCTTTACAATGGCCATTGCTGGACTGGACATGCAATACACATGGGTTCACCAAAACTAGATGTAATCCTGCATCTGTGCTCTGCTTGGCAGGCATGAGGGTGGGAGATGGACCTCCAGACTACAAAGTAAGGGCAAATATTATAGACACTGCAACACATAGTAAATCTCAGCTGCTTGAGAGCACAAAGCTGTGTAAACTTCCTCTTAAGGTCAGGTTTGTGATAAATTACATTAGAAAGCACAAAAAAGTTGAGCTGCTCGCTGCTAAAAGTGAACAGTTAAAATTTGACATGTGTATGTTTACATGGCATTTGCAGTTTAACTTTGCAGGAACAGATCTGGGAGGAGGCACCAGCATCCCTGAATGCAGAGGCAAGATTTTCATGGGCTTTAGCTAGGGTGACATCTAACCTCTCACACATCACCAGGGAGAGCAACTTTGTGTCTTTGAACAGTTTTAGCCCCACTATGGCTTTGCCTTACTTTGCTAGATCTTCCAAGAGAAGAAGGAGAGATGTCCACCATCAGCATGGCTGTGCTGCTCCTCCCCTGCTCGAGTGCTCATTTCTGAATTAATGGAAGCAGCAAGAAAGCAAAAATACTGACACTTAAGAAAGCTGTGCAAGGATTCACCTCCTCCCCACTGTGCTCAGCTCCTAATTCTCATCCACAAAACCAGTATGTCACAGGTAGCAAGTGGCCATGCATTCACACAGGGTTACCAGGGCAGCCCTCCACACTCTATAATGGCCAAGGTCTCTCTGCTTGCTACTTACAGTAGACTGTGAGCAGCACACTGGCATTGCTCATTCCCACCACGTTCTCAGCAATGCAGGTAAGCAGGAATCCATTGTCCTCACTGGTGACATTCACCAGTGTCAAGTTGATGGCATGAACATTGGTCCAGTTGAGGTTGGTCTGAAAAGTGCAGAAAGATAGGCAGAAGTCACCATCTGTTTCCCTCCTCCTTGCTCCTGCCCCCAGAAGATGAAGGTCCCAGCATCCTACAAGGTTTAAGATGTAAGGTCTCCAAAATCCAAGGACAACTAGGATCTGGCTGAGGAGGAGTGCTTCCTCATCTGATTAAGTACATCATGACAGGTAGTTTCATTAGAGACAGACATGAGTTAGATCAATTAGAGAGCAATGAATTATGAAGCTATCTCATCTTTACTTTCTTGCTCAAACAGAAGGTTTTGCTGCTTTCAGGCAACTACCAGGTTCTCATGTGGATATTGTGTGACTTCCTTCCTTCCTCTGGATACAGCCCTTTCGTATTTCTCATAGCAGCCTCCGCCATCTACCTGACTCTCCACCCTGCATATGCAGACCAGGAGAACCTTTACCACATCAGGTACAGGCAATGCTGAGGTCCCATGGCTCCTACCTGGTGTGTGTTGATGGAGTGAAGATCAGCCACCGTCCAATCAACGTCAGGCAGTGGTGAGCCTGAACCATTGCAGGTGATGACAGCATTCTCTCCTTCCCTCACAGTCAGATTCACATGGCTCACGCTGATCTCAGGGAGGTCTAGGAGAGCCAGAACACCAAGCTACTCAGGTACGGAGCAGCATTAGCTACAGCCAGCTGCAGGGTACACACATGCAGACCCAGATCCTGCCAAGCTGTTTGCCAAAATCAGGTTCCAGCACACTGAAATACGTAGCAGGAGGCAACAGCATGACCTTGCCCTACCAAGGAAAGGATGAAGCATGGAGATGAAGGAAAGTATAGACCTTAAAGGTCAGAGGAGGTGCACTCCTTGGCTGCACAGCAGCACATTTGTGTTCCCAAATCCCTAAGGTGGTTTTTTTTATTTCCCCTCTAATCCTTGCAGATTATTCTTCCAATTGTGGGAGGAAATTACAGAGGTCTCATAATCTTTTTAGTTCATCCACATGCAGGCACACTTTCCAGAGCTTAATAAAGGGACATCACGTACTTAGAAAAATAAAAAATCATGGAAATCCAAATGTGCACACTGTTGTATACTACTGCTACAAGAAACAAGCCTAAATCCTTAAAACAGAAGATAATCATCAGGAAAATCATCTCTGGGTTTCCCACTTTTTTTCAGCCCATGAGTTTGGCAGCTGCTTGTGCATAGACAGTTTAATTGTTCTGTTGAAGGTACATCTCCTTCCCCTTAGTTTGCTCCTCTTTCCTGTAACTGCAATAGCAGGAAAAAATTGACACCAAATAGACATGTGAACAAGGTGAAGGAAAAAGGGATAACTATTGAACAAGTCTCATGTTGCTCCTGGGGCCACCGGACTCTTTTAAACATCAGTAGGAAACAGGAAGAGATATCGAGTCCCTTCTCACTCTTGCCTACAGACATGGGCTTTCAATTGAAAAAAAAAAATAAAACAAAGGAAAACAAAGAGACAAGTGTATACAGTGGCAGTGACATTTTAGCTACATGCTGTTCCTAGGATTTAATTGATAGAGGAAAAGCAATATGAAACACATGTCTTTTCAAGACATCACATAGACTCATCACAGTCACTGTCAAGCAAAAAGCACTACAGTGAAGCAAATACCTTCCCATGTACTGAAAACACCAACCCCAAGTTTACCCAGATTTTATAACTTAACAAACTAAGCTTCAATCATCTTGGTGGGATGTGGGACAGGGATAGGATTCAGCAGTATCAGATTCTTCAAGCAAATGGCTGAGCCAGAGGTGCCAGATAGGGCAGGGCCCCCTCCCAGAACCCTTCTGGCCTCCCTCATGTCCAGCTCCTGGCGCCCTTACCACACTGGGTGATGTTCATCTCCCGCAAAGGGATGCTGGCTGCGTCCACATTCATGCAGGAGAGATCCTGGTACTGTAGGTTTGCCTCCCCCTTCTCCTGCCAGAGCTGGATCCAGCGGATGTCACAGCTGCAGTTGAAAAGGTTCCTCTCTAGTCTCCTGCAGGCAGAGAGAGCGTGAGAAAGGATGGTGGGGCAGGGAAGGCCATCGCCCGGCTCTAGGTTCCCTGAGGAGGACAGTCACCATGTGAGTGCAACAGGCCCTTTAGAGCTAAGGGAGAATCTCCTCCATGTGATTTGCCTGTGTCTTCAGGCACATATTGTTCGTGCATCTCTTCCACCTCCAGAGAGACCAAGGTCATACATTCATGGGTTCACAGTCTCCTTCACGCACACACACAAGGTTTAACAGTACCCAGGGCACCATATGGATGGCCACATGCAACATCTTTCACAGCAAGCTCCACACATCTGCAGCTCTGTCCCATGACTATTCAAAACACTCTTCCCTCAGCAAAGGAGGAGGCAGCTCTGTGCTGCCCTAAAACATTGAGCCACATCTTCAAATCCCACTTCAGTGGAGGTCCATGCTCCTGCTGGATAAAGGCCACCTCCACAGTCCCTAGAAGAGCTCAGTGAAGCTAGTAGTTCTTCTCCCAAGTACCTTGTTCGAACACAAGCTCCTGGTGACCCAGGACATGAGTTAATGTGCAGAGTATCATGCATTTTAATCAAATCAAACACCACTGTACTGAGACCCTGCTGACCCAGCCAGGAGAAATGGAAAAAGACACAGCCTATAATGTACTTCATTTAAAACACACTTACAGATAGTTTATATATCAGGAATGTTTATTATAATTGATTTTCCAACCTATTAACCATTTCATTTACATTTTTAAAGACCTGCAGCTCTCTGTGGAGATGTGTGGAGAGCAGGTCCCAGTAGGGAAGAGAGTCCAGTGCTTGGCCAGGACAGACTGAGATACCAGCATTGGTTGCAATGATAATATGAGCAAAACGAGGCACAGCCTGAACAAAATACCTCTCAACATAACTGTGAAGTTAAACAAATAATGGAGCAAAGCAGCCAGCACTTCAAAAGGCAAACTCAATCACTCCAAAGCAGAAGGGCATCTCCAAAGGTCAAACTGTTGCTTCATGTGATATCTAGATGCCACATCACTTAGGGAAAGCTGTGTTTTCCGGTCTGTTTTGCATGTTACTTTTACCAAATTTATTCTGCAGGCTAACAGGACCTGGGAACAACCTTCCAAATACACAACTGCTGTTTCATCAATACAGTACTGCAAAAGGAGGAAAAGAGATCCTCTGGTAGAGCCCAGGGGCATTAAACCTGTACTCTAATGATGCCACTTTGAATCTTCTTACAGAAGAAGATGCCATCTGACCTTCTTATAGAACAAACACCAAGTTAAACTTCATTCTGTGGCTTTTCATTAGTTCATTCCTTTCCCATCAAAAGCACCTAAGCCTTTGCAAGACACGTACGAGGCTCAGACAAGCAACTCAAAGGCCAAAGCACTAAAGGTAACAGACCAGAACAGATTAGCTCAGTGATTTGGTGGGATTCAAACAATGAGGCATTCCCTGAGTGCTACCACAGGTACTGCCACTGCCTTGCATAGGCTTTATATCCAGTTCATCACGGCCACAAATCTACATTCTCCTCGTGATTCTCCCAAGGTCATTGTCACCAGCAGGACACAGGAGGGCACGTGGGTAAGAGCCATGGGCTCAGCTAACAGCAGATCAGGTAACTGGAGTTGTACCCTGGGACCCAGCGGGGAGCTGCAGCAGCTCAGAGGCAGTGGGGGAGAAATTCTGCTCTCTTGCAAATATCCTCACAAAAGGAGGCTGCTGAGGAGAGCCAATGTCCTAGCACTTAAGGGGAAGCTCTCTAAGTAACAGACAGCAGCCTTCCCAGCCCATTGCTAATTCATGAAGGTCCATGAATAATACAGGAGCAGCAGGCTTCAGGGCAGAACTTCCCCACGACCTGCCCCAACAGCACTGATGTAGCTTGCTCTAATCGAGCCCCCCACAGGGGCTTTTGCACAAATTAAGCCACATCACCAGCTGGATGTGCCGTCACCAGCAGCTGGGATGACACTGCAGGTAGAAGG
Source organism: Turnix velox (assembly GCA_013400935.1). Classification (NCBI taxonomy): domain Eukaryota; kingdom Metazoa; phylum Chordata; class Aves; order Charadriiformes; family Turnicidae; genus Turnix; species Turnix velox. Next base: position 58,768 of record VZTY01001105.1, on the reverse strand, counting down.
AGCAGGGATGTGTGCACCCATTTGACAGAACACACCCTGCATAAGCACTTGACACTCGGGAGATGCCTTCTCTCCTCACTTGGTGCTTGTTCTGCCACACCAGCCAGCTCTCCAGAGAAGTGCATCAGGATTTCCGCATCCATGCTGTCTACACCTCCCCAAAAACCTGAACCTCCAACTAGCTCCTCACACCCCATCAGTGCATCAGACTCAAGGCTTGCAGGGATCACTAGGAGCTGCAGCTTATTCCAACTTTTCCTCCTGTGACTTCTGAGAAATATCACTACTTCACATACACAGATGGCAGGGGCTTTTTTTCAGACAAGACAGCTAGATGAGACATATGCCCTATCCCATTCCTCCCCACTCTTCAGCTAAAACAAAGTTGTTTGCTGGACAAGCTTCTCCAAGGGCAGGGGAGATCCTTGTCTCACTTCTCTCATCTATTTTAATTCACATTAAAGTGCTGCACTGGGGCTTCATATGCTTGCGATTACAGCCTTCTTCTTCCTTGGGACTCACACCTAAGCCTCAGAACCAAAGAGCACACAGCAGAGACAGAACATAGCCTGTTTTAGTTTTTCATTATTATTTATTTCACAGAACCAGGGCTTCTCCTGGTAGTCCAGCCAGAACTGTAATTTCCAAAACCTCGCCAGAACAGAATGGGAGAGAAAAGGAGAAACTCAGACAGGGAGAGACGTGTGGCGTCTGATGGTTGGATTAGCTAATGCAGAGAGCAGGCAAGTACCCACTGTCTAGCTACAACTCTATTAGTGTGACTGTTGGCAGCAGTAAGTTTTGAAGCTAGAGCCACAAATGATGCTAAGTTTGGACTCAAGATTAACACAGAGATGCTGCTGTGCCCCATCCCCACCAAAGCCTCTTGCCATAGCACCGCAGAAACCTACTGCAGGGTGAGCTGGCAGGAACTGCTGGCATTAGAAACACTGATGAGCTGGGGCAGAGCAGGAAGGTATTCAGGACTACAAGGTTTTATACAACCCAAAATGTAATTGGATCCAGAGCCTTATGTCTTTCCGGGAAGGAATTTCTTGAAATGTCATCCTTAAGCTCTCTGAGGACATGACAAAGGAAGCCAAGGACATGACAGAGGAAACCAGCTGTGACTTCTGGATAAGAAAGGCTCTAAGTCCAATGTTTATGAGCTGTTGCATGTGTCAGATGATTCCCTGTGCACGCTTAGCTTTAGACTTAGAAGAGCTGTGCACACATTAGCTCAAGCCCTGCCGGTCAAGGTCAGTCTGTGCTGTGGGAATTAGGGCTGGAGTTACTGGAAACCATTCCAAGCCCTGCTTCTGGCCAGGAGGAAAGAGATAATATTCTTTGGAAGCATGCCTTCTTTCTGCCATCCTTTCTTCTGTGAGTCAGCAGGAGAAAAGCTCAAGCACTTTTAAAGCTCAACTCTGCTTTAAAAGCAACACCATCTCCTGAGCTTGAGATACCTTGAACGCAGCCAGGCAGCTCTTTCAAGCCCCAAGTTCCCATCCACCTGTCTGCTTTCACAGCATGGCACCATCTTCCCATTAATCTTATTCTCTTTCCTCCTCCATGTTCACTGTGAGTGGCTTTGTCAGGCCTTATGTTCCCTGGCAATCTCCATGTCTCATCACTTGTAGTTCCTCTCCTCCCAACAGTCTCATTGCTTCCCTTCCCGCATGCTCCGCTGCTCTCAGGAGCCTCGCTGCGCATCAGAGTTTTATCTTCAATTACTACCTTCCTTCCAGATCCACAACTCTCTGACAGCACTGGACTCAACAGGGTGCCTCAGTGAACCACTGTAGACCCATGCCTACTCATCCCACCAACTCACCCCATAGACCTAACCCTCTCAAGAAGAGTAGACTCTTGCCAGCATCTACATGTGCCAGGGGTGCTGTGGCCTCTCCACAGCCATGCACGAGCTCTGCTGCTCATCCTGCTTCCCTCAGGCGTTCCGTCTCTGCTGCTCACTGCCTTCTTCCTTTCCATAGAGTTTTGGATCAACTTCAAGTCTTTGGCTGATGTCAGTTTGCAACTCCCTTTCTAGCTTTCACCAGCACTTCACGCTCACTATATGTGGGCCGTGTATTCTGTCTCCCTCTCAGATTCTGGAAGCCTCCTTGGAGCTCAGTGTGCCAAAAAACTGTCTTCTACACACCCATCCTCTGCAATTCTAAAAAAAATATAGTATTTCCCACTTTTGCTCATCCATTATTAACTTCTCCCTGCCTTGAGATCTACTTTGCCTCATCAACAGGTCCCATCCCTGTAGAGCTCACGAGCATGACTACCTCACAGTAGATAATGTATGTCTTTATTTTAGTTCCCAGCATCTTTATATGATTTTTATTATTTTTTCAGAGCTCATAGCTCAGACTGAAGTTCCATACTGTCTTCTCTCAAACAAATCCAAAGCTCAAAAGACAGTTTCATGGCCCCAGGAGGATACTGCATGCACATTTCCCTGCCCCCTTAACACCAACAGTATTCTTCTCCTGTCATGTTTCCAGGAATAGCATCATCATATTATCCCGGTGCAAACCATAATGCCTGTGCTCATGTGGCAGGAGGGTCCCAAGGGACAAGGAAAAAATTCTTGGGAAACACCAGTGACAACACAATACCTTAGAAACAAACTTGATGAGGCTTTTACTCCAGCCTAACCAAAAGCAATCCAGACCCTGGGGGCACACACACTTGTGGATCTAAATTGATCACTGGACCTGGTTCCACAAGACATTTTGTCAGCACAATGGCAGGAGAGGTCCAACCAAAGCTCCAGCTCCAAGTGGTGCCAAACCTCCCTGCAGGACACCATGGTCACCAGATGAGTCCTACATTCCCTCCTCCCACCAACCAGCCCCATCTTCTCCCATATTCCTATCTGCATTACTTCTTTCATCAATTTGGGCTTGTTCTCTCAGAGGAAACCTCTCCAAGAATATCTCCAGCTGGAGTAAAGTAATTCCAATACCTGCTCATCAGGCTGCAGAACTGGCCCCAACTGACTCTGCTGATACTGATAAAAGCTAATCCAAGCCCAGCAGCTTCACCATAGCAGGACAATACAGATTTATTCTTCATCAGGAGGGAAAAGTATACTTTGTTGGCCAAACCACAGCACCTCAATTCCCTTCATGCCTAGTATTGGTCTCTTGAGCCTGACTTGGGCAGACATACCCGAAGAACCAAAATATGACCAAATGAAACAAAAGCCACATGAAACCATCCCCACTAGAATTATCCACATTAATCTGCAAGCTCACTGGTACCCCAGGCACTGGCAGTGCCTCCAGCTCAGGACTGCAGCCCCATTTTCTACTCCACTCTTGGGTCTCTCTTGGGTAACAACCATCAATCTGAGTTTTGCCAGACGGTGCAATGACAATAAGCAAAGGTCTAAGAATACAAATGACTCATGCTATTAAACTTGAAACCTGAGCCAGGCTTGAAAAATATTTAGAGCCCATAAACAGCAAGGAAACAAATTCCAAATTCAGCATTTTAACACTCCAAGCAAGATCCCCCCATCAGAAGGGCGTTTCTCTTTTTTCTAATATCACTATTAGTATTTTTCATTTAACAATTTGACAGAAATAAAATACACCATAGTAACACTGGTGATAACACACTTATTCCCACTTGAAAGACTGTCTTTATTCTTTCATAAGTCACTTCTAGCTTACAGCTCTATTGATCATCAGTGAGGATGAAGAGAGCTTCCCAGGATCCTTTGGGACAAATCCTACATATATATATATTTTTTATACCCAACAAACAACTATTTCTAAAATTCAACAAAACAGGTCATCAGGGCGACGCTCCATTGATTTCATGTCCACTTATTCTTCAAGCACAGCACTGAATGCTCCATCAATAATTCAGCAGGCTGAAGGCCACCAGTGCCCCAGGAGAGACACTATCTCATCTCCCACATCAGAGGTGGGAGGTGCCTTGATTGCTGGTGAGCAAGGGGGTAATTCACTTAAAAAGCAGGGGTGTCTTATAAAGCACATCCATGAGCTAAAGAACAACAGTTAGCTCTACCCTGAAACAGGTGATCATTGAGTATTTGAGAAGATTTACTAAAAAAATGGCCTAGTAAGTATGTCTAATGTGTTCCCAGATTTAGTCAGCCAGTTACTACCCCAAGCGTGACTTGTTCCTCATCCCAACATTAATTAGCCAAATGCTGTGAAGTTAAAAGAGACAGTTCTGCTCCAGCGCTCCCATGCCCAGGAAACCTTCCCAAGAATGGTGCTGCCCACTGGAGTTTTAGGTAATTATGCACAGCCTTCAAAATAACTCTCTTTGGAAATAATTCCTCCTTTCACCCTTCCCTCTTCTCCCAGGAGATACCTCCAGGGTGGGACTTACAGTTCAAAGAGTCGCAGGGTCTGGAAGAGTTGCCATGAGAGAGTGGTGAGCCGGTTCCCAGAGAGGTCTCTGAAAATTAACAAGAAGAAAAAAAAAAGGAAGAAAAAAAGAAATAGTCACGGTAAATAATTCTTCCTGCACATGGCCCTACCGCCTCCGCAGAGCTCATCACCCTCCTCTATGGGGAGGCCATTGAGCAGTTTAGTTCCCGAGTTTAGATTTTATAATGAGAGATTTTAATGAGGACAAACCCAAATGGAAGTTTCTCATTTTACTTAAGGGAGAATGGTTTAAATCACATGGCCATGTTAAGCAAAAATCCCCATACAGAGTAAGATATGCCCAATTCTTGCTGCGAATCTGGAGCTTGACTGACCACAAGCAGAAACCACAAGCAGAAAGAACAAGTCTAATTATTCATACCTTGAACAAAAAAAAATCAGGTATAAACAACATGTTAAAAATAGTAACAGTTCAAATCACAGCACGATGATTACCCAAGGTGTTATCATATGATCCACAGTAGCTGCACACTCAAAGTGTCCCGGAATGGCTGTGTGTTGTCTCCACCCAGGGGTACTATCACTACAGCAACCAACAGCTCCCCATCCCTCTCTCCATCTGCCCCGACTTGCAAAAACATAAAATCTCATCTACCTGAGAATAGCTTCAACTGAAACCCAGAGAGCATATAATAGTGTAAAAGTAACCAAAGTAGAATCATAAAATGGTTGAAGGGAGCTTAAAGATCAGTCAGATTCAACGCCCTTGCCGTAGAGACAGGGATACTTTCCACTAGACCCAGCTGCTCAAAGGCCTGTCCAACCTAGCTCTGAAGTACCAAAAACAAGAGGAAAAGAAGTATTTGGGGCAGGGGAATCAGAAAGAGAAAAGTCCCAGGTTTCTAATGGCATGAGAAGGCGGTAATGAAATGCCTTCTGGGGGATGCCCAGCCAGTCTTGAGAGACAATAACTAGAAATCAGTCCACAGGGTGAGCAGAGGGAGGGTGGTCACCAGCTCTAGAAGAAACCCATATTTTTCCTCATCTGTGCTGGCCTCCAGAAAACACAGGAGGTGCTGCATCATGCTTTATTTGAATCCAGCCCTGTCCTCACCAGCTCATTCTCCATTGCCAGGAGGTCTGCGGGCAGGCAGGACAGCTCAGTGCAATCCTGCAAGAACCCTCCTACCACCCCCCCACTTGCTGGAAAGGACAATGAAGAGCCAGAGGCATAAACCACTTGGAGGTTCATTAAAATGTCCAGCTGTTAAGACAGGAGGAGGTAGGGGACAAAGTAGTACAGAGGTGACAATGACAGTAACAGTAGCTGTTCCTGGCTCAACCCACAACCTCCATTTATTTTCCAAAAATGAGCTAAAACTAAAACAGCAAATCCCAGAATAGCTCCTGCCAGTGGAGGTCTGATCCACAAGGCTTTGGGAGGAGAGATTCATTTGCCACCTTCCACCAGCTTGCAGCAAGGGCAGAAAGGGTACATCCCAGGATCAAAAGAAAGAAAAGTGTCTCTGGTCCTGTCCCACCTGCCACTGAGTGATGCTGCAAAGCCCAGAACAGTACAATTAAGAGTTGGGGCTCCACTGCAGCTCACACAGCTCATACACCATCCCCAAAGGCTCTCCATGAGCCTGGCAGAAGACTAGCTCAAACACTTCCACGGCACAGTGCTGCATCATTAAATTCTGGCTCTGCTTCCTATCAGACTATCCTGCTGCGGAAACCATGGCAAACCACAGGTACCTCATTTCACATGACTAAGATCCCACCATTCCAACGGCTGCAGACAAACTGCTTCCAGCATCCGATAAAGTTTAGGAAAGCAGTAAAAATAGCAGGTGAAGCTAACCCAGGGAGAGGGGGGGAGGAAATATCACAAATCTCCCTTTTTTTATCCACCCCGGAGCATTCAAGCACCTGGAAACTTTGCAAAGACAGATGAAAAGTAGGAGGGGATGGAGCAGCTCGCTGTTACTGAAAAGTGAGACAGTAAACTCCCTCCCCCCAAGCAGAGAGGAGGAAGCGTAAAGGGGGATGGCATGAGAGACAGCGAGATGTGGGAGAGAGGCAGAGATGCAGAGGAGGGAGTGAATCTTGCTGGAATGTCCTTTCTCAAAGGTCATGTTTTGCTACATTAGGCAGAAATGTCAAGAGAAAATTGGATTCTGAAAGAGAAGAGAAAAAACAACAGGCTTTCCACGCAAATAAGGGAATCAAAAATAGCATGATCGTGTTATTACAATTTAGGACACAGAGAGATGGAGAAAGGAAACGTCCTCACTAATGCAAGGAGCTTTGCCAGGCAGATGTGCTTTGCTTCTCATTCCCTGAAAACCAACTCTTACCACCTCCTCCCTCTGCTCCAACAGCAAAGCACAGCAAATATAAGGCAAAGAGGAGATGAGTCTTCATTTGCACACATCTGGCAGGAGACTCTGCTCTCAAAGGGCAAAGCTGGTGTTTGACCTGACCTGACCGTCAACTTCTGCAGGGCTGGTCAAGGTGGCAAACACAAACAGCTCTGTTACAGATCAATCAGGACACACGTGGGGAGGAACACATTTGTTGTTGGAAGCAAACACCTCTAGACACTTTAAAACATTAGAAAGACCCTTGTAATGGACCTTGATCTTTACCTTGATCTCAGCACCCAGACAGCAAGGGACTGTATGCACAAACACATATTAAAAATACACCATTTCAGTCACAAAAACTCCAAAGGTCAGAGATATCACATCTGGGTTTTCATGTGAAAGGGTATACCTNGACCTTGATCTTTACCTTGATCTCAGCACCCAGACAGCAAGGGACTGTATGCACAAACACATATTAAAAATACACCATTTCAGTCACAAAAACTCCGAAGGTCAGAGATATCACATCTGGGTTTTCATATGAAAGGGTATACCTGCTGACTTCTGCTGCAAAAAAAAGACAGACAGATAAACCTCACTGCCCAGCACAAACTTCTCCTCAGAACAGATCTATCATGTGAGGCATGGACAGGGCAGCTTTCCTGGGGAAAACAGCATGTGACTGTGTAATCAGAGACACTACTGCAGTACATGCATATGAACAGATTAAATTACAAGTCCGTGGGTGCACCAAGCTCCAGCACTTTGTAACTCCCAGTCAGACAGTTCTGAACTGTAGGCTCCCCCATGCTCAAACTTCAGCTGTGCACAGGGAGTTCCCCAGCATTTTGTGCAAAATAAAGAGAGAACTAGGGAAAATCAAGGCCATTCCCAGCCAGAACTAGTCCTATCAGCTTCAGCAGCCTATTCTGCTTTTCCAACACTGTTTCCAGGGCTGCAAGTCCATTGTAGCTTCTAGATTCCTATTATTTGCAGCATCCTGAATCCCAAGCCTCCTGCACCCACAGCTGAGAAGTGCCTGTTCTCTCCTTCCCAATTCATATGCCTTCCCACATCCAGCCACTTCCCCCCCCTGCAGGCTGAATCACACTACCTACTGTTCTCCAGCAACTCTCAAATATTTCTCAGCCTCAGTTTCCATTATCCATGCCCAAATTTCCAGAGTCTTCCCTGCCTTCATAGCCTCCCATCCAACCTCAGTGTCCCAACTAGCCCTGCTGCTCCTCTGCATCTCCCCTGTACAAACATCCTCTGGAAAACTTCTCCCCTCCAACTGGATCAAGAACCACTCTACCGAAGTAAGAGAATATCCCAGAGCAAAATCAAGTCTTCCAAGAAAAAAAAAATCTGCTCTTTCACAGAGCTTTTTGACCCTCCACTAAAGGGGGTACAGGTGCTCTGTAAAAGGAGCATCATCTACATTTTTTAGCCTGAGGAAAAGAGCTCATTTCCTTCCCTCCCTTCTACCATCACATAGAAACATAGAAGGGTTTGGGTTGAAAGGATCTTAAAGATCATCTAGTTCCAGCCCCCCTGCCTATGGCAGGGACACCTCCTACTAGACCAGGTTGCTCAGTGCCTCATCTAGCCTGGCCTTGAACACCTACAGGGAGGGGCATCCACAATCTCTCTGGACAACTTGTTCCAGTGTCTCACCACCCTCACTGTAAAGAATTTCTTTCTTATATCCAGCCTGAATCACCCCGCTTCCAATTTGCATCCGTTACTCCAGTGCTCAAACATCAGAGCAGGTTTTTATTTGAAACTAGAAAGAAATAATAAATAATAGCATTTAAAAAAAAAATCAGCCATGAGCAGACATCCAAAACAGAAACTTCAACCTGAGCAATTAAAATTTGGCAGAGTTATAAGAAAGTGGAAGCAGCCCTGTAGCGGAGCGTGCCAGACAACCTTTATAACAGCCTGTGCATCAGCTCCACCTGTAATAAAATATGGCACATCATGAATTGAGGAAACACAGGGGGAGGGAAGCAAAACGCCTTCCCTGCATATTTCTCAGCAGCAAGCAGGAGCCTGTCTCTCTCAGGACAAACCTGCCATCAGCTCTCCTGGAGCACATTCAAACCGCATCTTTGCCATGGGACATTTTCTCTATCACTCACAAGATGCTGTTTTCCACAGAGATAGTCTTCAGATATAGCTGCCAGGCTCCTTTTTTATCTCTGGAGCAGGTTTCAAAGGAGTTGAGTAGTTAAAAGGGGTTGGATGAAGCTTGCCTGGACCAGGTCCAAGGTAGCAGACAACCAAGCTCTGGAGCCCTAAGCACAAGATGGACATGGACCTGTTGGAGAGGATCCAGTGGAGGGCCATAAGGATGATCTGAGGACTGGAACACCTCTCCAGACTGAAACAGTTGGGGCTGTTCAGCCTGGAGAAGGCTTTGGCCTCATAGTGGCCTCCCAGTACATGAAAGGGCTCCAGGAAAGCTGAAGAGGGACTGTTTGTTAGAGCATGGAGCAATAGAATGAGAGGCAATAGTTTTAAACTTGAGCAGGGCAGGTTCCTAATTGTACATTAGGAAGAAGTTCTTCACAAAGAAGGTGGTGAGGCACTGGAATGGGTTGCCCAGAGAGGTGCTAGAGGCCCCATCCCTGGAGGCATTCCAAGCCAGGCATGATGAAGTTCTGAGTAACCTGACCTAGTGCAGGATGTCCCTGCTCACTGCAGGGGGTTGGACTAGATGACCACTAAAGTTCTGCTCCAACTCAACACATTCTATTATTCTACAATTCAACACCAATCACTTTCTATCGTAGCAGCCCTGCTCCTATCCCCTGCTCTGCAAGTGGCTTGTCATACCACACTCCCACCAGCTACCTCTTGCACCCTTCATAGATGGGGCATTCTCAGAATGACAGTAAAGTCTTGAGAGAGTCTTGCTTTCTCCCTCCCTTCATTCTTCTCCTTTGGTTGACAAGAGGTGGGTGAATGTGGGGCAACAGAGGGGCCTGTACCCATGCAGCCCAGAACAAGTAGACTTCAGCACAAAAAGAGACAACATGGTTTCCCTTCCCTCAATTACTCAGCAGCCAAAAGTGTTCCCACTATTATGGCCATTTTTATGCAGCTAAATTAAGCTGGATGCCTCATTAATGACACCAACAAGCAGGAGCCCCTGTAATTAAACCGTAAGCTCTGTTGCGCAGTTCAGCCCAACGCAGTGGCACAAACGCTGCTGCTGGGGAGGACCTTCCACGTCGTTGCCTCCTCCACACATCTCCATTCTCCACTCGCCCCTGTTTCCAACCTGACACATTTACTTCTGCATGGGAGAAGTTTTTCACACATTTTAATAACACGGTACCACTCTGAAAATCCTGTTTGGGGCGGGGGGAGGGATTAAACTGCACAGAGCAGCTGGGGCTGAGGGAACATGAGCAACTGCCTGTCAGAAATGAGGCGAGATGCATATCCTCAGCTGCAGTCCTCAGTCTTGGATATGCTGGTGGCACTGTGTGGCATGCCCTTGATATGCCCTGTGCTCTGGGCACAACGGGTGCTTACCATTTCTCACAGCACACCACAGCCTTGGCTGGGTGCTGGTGGCCACAGGATAAGAAAAGCATAGGGAGAGCTCCATCTAGATTTCATTTCTGTAGTGAGCAAGCTGCTGGTCTAGCAGGAGGTGTCCCTGCCCATGACAGGGAGGTTGGAACTAGATGATCTTTAAGGTCCCTTCCAACCCAAGATGGGAGGACAAGAAGTAATGGATGCAAATTGGAGAGATAGGAAAGAAGTTCTTTACTGTGAGGGTGGTGAGACACTGGAACAGGTTGTAGATGCCTCCTCCCTGGAGGTGTTTAAGGCCAGGCTAGATGGGGCATTGAGCAACCTTTTCTGATGGGATGTGTGCCTGTCCCCCTGGCAGGGGGGTTGGAATCAGATGATCTTTAAGGTCCCTTTCAACCCAAACCATTCTATGATTCTATGAAGCTTTGTGTTGGAATCAGAGAAATACTGACAAGTCATTCTGGGGTTTGCTCATCCCTGCAAGATAGCTCAAATGACCTCTAAATGCAATGTCACACTCTCCATTGCCTGTCCTGCCCTTCCCTTCCCTTCATCTTTTTCCCATTTAGTAAGCAGATTTGTTCATTAAGAGAAAAAAATGCACTGTCCTCCCTTAATAGATGTGCTAAAATTACCCCAGCAAGTCCCAGAAGCTGCGGCTGTAACATGTCCCCCCACAAACCAGGCTCTGCAAATATTAGACTCAATTGCGGTCTACAAAAGCTCAGCACAAGGCCCCAGCAGAATGCACCCAAGATAGAAACATCAGATATTAAGTGCAGGAAAGCAGAGTTAGTAGAATGGGACACAGTGTTAAATTGGTCACCCTGGGATGTCCCAGCTGCCAGCAATCCTCTTATTTGTGCTCCCCATCCAAGCTCAGCATCAGGATACATGTTGGTTCCATAGAGAAGTAGGAGAGATTACAGAAGTCCTTCAGTCATAGTCTGGCATCACCTATTTATTGTTCAGTTTTACTCATCAAACAACCTCTTAGCAACACCCAGGCCCTTACTGACCCCAAGCACAGAAGAATCAAAAAGCCTCTGATGTTCAATTGTCCTTTGTGAGTTTGGATACTAACTCCTTTCTCATTCAACGTGTATGGTCCCATGCCTTGTGAGGCATCTATTCCACAGGATGTCCCATCAAGCTATCATTCATTTTTCCTTAATTTCCCCCAAGCAAAGCATCCTGCATTAAAGAAGATCAAGAAATTATCACCAGTGCCACACAAGAGACCCTCCCCACCCACCAGCCCTGGAGGTGTGATCCCAGATGAAGAACCACCAATCCCTTTCTGTTTTCTAGTTACATGATCTTGATTTGTAAAATCCAAACTGTCACTGAAACAGGGCTGAAGGAGGTAGAAGGGGCTGGTCTCCTACATTGTTCTTTAAACAATAGCATTTACAACACAGAAACTGCAGAGCAAGTGGGAAGGCAGAGGCACCACCCCTCTGTCACAGGGCTCCCACAGCCCATGCCAGCAGCAACATCTGCCCCACGCCTCTCCTCCCACCACCCTTGCCAACACAGCAAGCCAACTCCTGCTGCTGCCTTCATCCCAACCCATCTCAGAACACTTCAAAAGTTATTTTAAAGGCCATCTCCAACCCCATGATGCTTCCACACCCTCCAAGTCATCTCTTCTCAGGCATCTTCCAGCTGCATGAAGCTTTGTTTGGAGACTCATCACCCCTCAGAGCTTGCTGTTGCTTCAGCACATGGGAAGCTGTCACCAGATTTGGTTAATACTGTCCTCTATGCTTCAAGGTAGACCAGATGCAGAGATCTGGTCCTCTGGACTCATTTCTCCCTTGTGTGCAGATTCCATTGCTCTTCAACAACATCTGGACTCTCAGAGGATTCAAGGAAAGGTTAAAAGCTGGGTCAGCCCTACAGTTGCTTTCCTTTTGCCTGCCAGCTTCCCTGCGGGGCAGAGTCCAGAAGCATCCACAGAACATCCCAGACTCCTGCTCAACATGCAACATGCAATGGACAAGAGCCCTTCCCCACGTGAGACATCCTTGGGGCTGCTCTGCCCCTGACCCATTTCTTCTCTCACAAGCTGTAATAATTTTAGATCCATTAGGCCTGAAATATAACCCTACACTGGGTTTTTCTCCAGCTCCAGCATGCAGAAGTAATACTGGAGATGTGTGTTGACTGAAAAAACAAGGGTTGCCAGCTGACAGCTCCAGAGAGGGGTTGGGTTTATCCTGCCTGTTCACTTCAAATTGCATGTTTCTTCAAGCTAGGAACAGAGAACGACTGGGGAATGCCTCCTACTCACAGATTTCCAGTGGACCCAGTGCAAACTTGATTGCTATGTGAGAGAAGGAAGCTCTGTGCTGCAGGGAGACATGACTCAAAAGAGACAGCATAGGAGACATGTCCATAGGGTATTTTCCAGAATCTCCAAGACTCCTAATCTGAGGGGTCAAGGGTTCAAGTTCCTGTCAAGTTACAAGGCTCATCAGAGCTGGGTTAATGGTTGTACTTGATGACCTGAAAGGTTCCTTCCAGCCTAGATGGTTATGATATGGTAACACCATATCATAACATGTGTCCTGTCAAACTCACACATTTTTCCCCCTAACTCCCCTTTGAAAACACTGAAGCAACAATGACTGTTGTACAGGATTTAAAACCCTATCTGGAAAGTCAGCCCAACTGCACAAGGAGGGATTGGGAGAGTTGGACAAAGTCCATACAAGATCCTCAGCTTCAATGCATTGAGTACAGATGTGCTGAGACAGTCTGGTCTTCCCACTTCCTTCTGAACTAGGACTGTGCTCTCAGAAGACTCTTGCGTCAAATTTATAATAATCCCCCCACCTGCTCAGATGTCCAGAAATCAATGATCTCTGAATAACCTCAAACACTGGTCTGGGAGGTAGTCAGTAAAGAGCTGGACCTGAAGCCAAATTTGACTTGGAAAGGGGTGCCAGAAGCTGTTACGGGCTGGGAAGGTGCTGAGTGATCTTCAGAGCCTCCAAAGAAAGGAAAGAGCACAAATAGGAATGTATATATATACATATATACATACACACACATATATTTCCCAGTAACAGCAAAACAACAGGGCATAAGGCAGGCTAAGCTCACAGCAGACACTGCTAAATGGTTTCCAATTAATTAACTGATTACATGATAGAACAGAAGGGGATTCAAGAGAGTGCTGTTGACCTTTAAGAATAATTAATATCATCAGGATCGCAAAACTCATCCAAGAAAAATAATTAGGAAGATTCTAATATTGCCTCCAAAGCCACATCAAATGGGGAAAGAGGAAGGTTCTGGTTAATTTAGAGCCACGGCTCCCAAGTATTTGCTAGCAAACACATTTCTCCCTTATATTTGCTACCCCCTGCAGAGCTTACACACACACTCACGTGCTTCTTCCCTATGTCCATCTCATAGAATCATAGAATGGTTTGGGTTAGAAGGGACTTTAAAGATCACCTAGTTCCAACCCCCTGCCATGGGCAGGGACACCTCCCACTAGACCAGGTTGCTCAATGCCTCATCCAGCCCAGCCTTAAACGCTTCCAGAGAGGGGCTATCCACAGCATCTCTGGGCAACCTGTTCCAGTGTCTCATCTCTGCTCATTACCTTTTCTACATCCCATCCCTTTCTCCTCCATTTCAACCTTCTTACCTAAGTGACTTCTTGCTACAATCCTTCCTCTCTGCAGACTGGTCCCTATCTCTCCCTCACAGCCACATCCCATCCCATTTCATCCTCTCCTCCACTTGGCCAGCCATGACCTCCACCCTCTGCCTTTCTGCACTTCAGGATCCACTTTTTATCTCCAGCTACTACTTGCAGCTTCATAGGCTGCCAGAAGGCAAACACAGCATGTAATTCCCAAAAAAAACCCTCCTTGCCTTTCCTCAGCAGTCAAATCCATCACAGAAGCTGGCCTAGGAAGCAGATGTAAGAGATGCACAGCAGCAGGAGGAAGTGAAAGGAGCTTGTGACTCTCTTTTGTCCCATTACACTTCACCAAGCACATGAATACTCCCACCTCACTGTATTTTCTGTGCTTCCCCTTCACCAGTTCACTTGGCCCACAGCAGGTCCTGCGTGGGAGAGGGGTTGGAAAGCTACTGAGCTGAGCAGGAACTGCAGCAGTGAGCTTCACAGAGAAGGTCACTTGAACACACTGGAAGGTTGCACGAGCAGCCAACATTTCTTGCAAGGAAAACATTAAAAGACAAAAAAACAACCCACATTCTTGGAATGAAACCCACCTTTGCAGTGAATAAATAAATCTCTTCTGCTGCTTATTATCATTAAAACTTCTATGGCTTGACACTTCACTAAATTATAGATAAAAGGAAAAAATGGTCTTCCTGGGCTCAGAAGAGCAGGTTGCTGCCAAAGAACTGTGTTTACACCGGTTAATGAAAGGAAAGACTATCATTAGCCTACAGCATTCACCTACCTCAGCAGGGAGCAGAGCCTGGAAGTGGTGACTGGACACCATGAGGGACTAGAACTGGGGAGCAAGCAGGGGCAGTGAGCTGGCATGGGGAAGAATATTCATGGGGAACAGAAGACCAAAGGGATCATGCCGTCAGCCAGAGATGGCAGCTGCCACCTCCCATGCTGTGTGGAGGCTCCTGGCCACAGCAGGAGGTGAGGTTGACGTGTTCCAGGTACATTTCATCAAACGGCACAAAAAACACTCACCCTGGGAGACAGACAGCACCAAGCAGAGAGCTGCCTCGCACCAGGCTGCTGCTTCCCTCCAGGGGCCCAAGAGACAGGGAGCAGGGAGGCAGCAGAAGCCTGGAGCACACCTGAGCACAGGCAAAGCCTTTTGGGCAGAAACACTCCTGTTTGCAGCAGCTGAGCACACACGGAGGACTAACATTCCAAGCAGAGACCTGCTTACAGCTACACCTGAGCCATGGTATGATGTGTCTCATCATGGCCCAAGGCACACTTGACTGAGGGGGACAAGTAACTGTTGTTGCCATAATACACTCAGAGTCCAGCAGAGCCTCTTTCCTACAGCCCTTGCTTATAATCATCCCAAAAGCAGAAACATGTTTTGTCTTCAAAAATTAGTTCTGTCAGAAACCACAAGAACATCTGACACAGCAGTTACATTTTTCCTGTTCTTCTCTACACGTGATGTACTTACAGAACAAGTGTCTTTCGCCCACCCTTTATCTTCAAATACTGGTCACTGCAAGGAATATTTTCAAATGAAAAGACTAATCACCATGAAGCACCGAGTGCTTCAGACTGCAGCAGGCATTCCTTCATTAGTCTGTGACAGCAAATTACCCACAATTATCAACACGTACAGCTGGATACAACAAACATTTAGCCAAAGCCCAGGGGTTGTGGTTGCAGTGGGGGTGGATGGCAGCTCTCCTAGAGAGCTACTCATGTGAGAAACCCACAGACAGCAGCCAGGCTGTGCTGCTGAAAGATGCTGTAAGACGACTCCATTCATGCTGCAGAACAAAGCCAGTGCCAGGAGCCACTGCAGCTTGGAAAGTTTATATTGCATCTGTCAAACAGGAGCCTTGGCAGATTGGCTCTAGAGCAGGAGAGAGGAAAGAACAAAGGTGCAGATGGTAGTGAAATCAAGCTGGTCACCCCTCAGGTGGGCTCACACCTGATGGCTTCATCCATCTCACACCTGCAAACCAGGTGTGCTCTGCTTGCAGCCCTGGGGTGCATAGATGAGGCTGAAAAAAGATTGTTCCAAGACAAGGAGCAGACAGGGAGGCCAAGCTAGAGCCGAGTATAGGAGCTGGGAATCTCCAGTATAAGCAGGGAGGCTCAGCCAGAGGCCAGGCTGCATGCAGAGAAGTAGGGAAGGCCAAGAGACTAGAGTTCATGTTGCAGGTTGGCTGGGGCAGGCTAGACTGCAGGCAGAGGTGTCAGAGCTGATTTGGCAGCAGGGAGGCACAGCTGTAGGCAGAGAAAGCAGGAGGCTGAAGAATTGAGTTGGAGGCGGGGATGCCTGGAAATACAAGGGTGGGAGGCAGCAAGGTCCAGAGTCACAGGAAGGAGGGCCAGACATGGATTGGAAGCTGGGAAGCTCCACTGCAGGCAGAAGATGGATGCGTGGGCTGGAGGCAGGGAGGCAAAGGCAGGGAGCAGCAGAGGCCGGCGGCGCAGGCGGGGCGGGAGGCTGCCGCCTCTGTCCGTGGTGCTGAAGCGGCGAGAACGGAGCCGTCCACCCCACGGGACAACCGTGGACACCGGCAGAGCTGCATGGGAAGGAGTCTTGGGAAAGGCCATGCATGCCCTCATGGCATGTGCAACACACTCATCCTCAGCCACTAACAAGTCTACAGACACGGTCACCCACAGCTCCTGGAGAAAACACACCTCAAGCTCTTAACAGCAGCCTTGTAAATCAATGAATCAGCTTTGGAAGGGATCTTCAAAGGTCATCTAGTCCAGCCCCCCTGCAGTAAGCAGGGACATCTTGCACTAGATCAGCTTACTCAGAGCCTCATCAAGCCTGGCCTTGAATGCGTCCAGGGATGGGGCCTCCACCACCTCACTGGGTAACCTATTCCAGTGTCTCAGCACCCTCATGATGAAGAGCCTCTTTCTAGTGTCTAATCCACATACAAATATTCCAGTCTCTTGCATCTGACATAACTCACAGCTCATCCCTTCACAAATACAAATGAGGGGAAGAGGTTGGTAGGAAACTCCATCCCACTCAGCCCATTCTTCCAATAAAATTTTATAATTCCAATAAAACACACGACTGCCTAACTTATGACATTTAAATTCTTTCCTGGTCACACACCATCATGAATTAATGTCCCATCATTCATGCTCTGTCATATCTTATTGCTCAAATAACTTACGATTTTAATGTTTCTATTTTACTGCCCTGGTCCTTATTGCTTGTACATCAAAAACAGCCCCAAACTTGTACTGTTGGTAAACCAGTGTCATAGAAAGAAAAATCCCAGGTGAAATAACTTGAGCAGTCACTTAACTTGTACTAAAACCATTATGATTGCTCACTCTCCTTCACCAGCTTTCAAGGAAGTTTCTGTATTCTCAAGTCTTTCTTGGTCCTCCCCCTGTGCAGCACCTCTCACACTGGTGCATGCAGGTAAGACATGTATCACATTACATCCAATTAACTGAGCCATGGGGTTTGGGGAGGAAGTAAAAGGAACAACCAGAGGTTGTTTCTGGAGTACCTCCATGGTGCAGTGTCCTCAGAAGACTTGGAATAAGATCTGGTTCTTGTCATGCTCAAGTCTACAGAAAGTAGCTCACTCCCTGCTGCTGGTGAACTCAGAGATGCAGTGAGGATTAACCAAGATACAACTGCACCTCATCTCCAGTACTGTACCCAAGAAGAATGCTTGGCCTCTCTTTGAAGGGAAGCACACAACAAGACATCCATCAAGTCACTGGTACAGAGACTATATTATAAAGGGTGACCCCAGCTTGTCCAAAGGTCACATTTTACCTCAATCCTGAAACAAGGCTTGTAGAAATACACACAAACATGCTCACATAGGAACAGCCTCATTCAGAACATCCTCAGCTTTCTCTTAAGCCTTTTATAAACAGAGGTTGGGAAAATACAATACTTTTGCAAAAACACAGTTGCTCATTTCACGTTTGCCCAAAGACAACTGAAGAAACTTCAGAAATAAGGAAAATAAGCCCCATAGGCACACAATGCAGCTGGAAAGAACATCTCATCACTTCAAAGGAAGTAAGGAAAGACTAAACTACAGCAAAATCCTGAAAGCTCAGGTACTAGAGAGACAGAAGTATAACAGGAATCTGAGCAACCAACAAATATTTACAATAACATTATTGTAACACCAAACCATTGCAACACCACCACAGTTCAAGGCAAGATTTCACTAGAAACAATACAAGGTGTTATTCTGCAAACAGATCAAATAAAAACAGTTAAAACAAATGGTACTATTCCAAGTTTTCAGATGGAGCATCAAAGCAGAACAAGGCTTGCTGCAAGGCACAAAACGCTCGAGTTGGGAACTTACTTTCTCAGGTCCCACTAGAGCACATCAGTCACAAACTTACTGCTCTGCCTTCTATTACAATACAATAAACCATCTTCACAGCTGACAAAGCAGCCTGCAGTCAGGAATTAGTTACCCAGCCTTTTGAATGCAGGTCAAATGATTTCGACTCAGCCCGAAGGAGAGTCAGAGTCCTGCAGTGAACTGCTCTCTCCCCCAGCCTTGTGCACAATGGCTGGTGAACACACAGGGCCTGTCTCTACTGCTGCAGAAAAAGGAATAGCTGCAGTTAACTGCTTATCAGTCACCTGAGGAACCTGGAAATAAATATGCCATCAAATCACTGCTGCTGATTAGCATATCAGCAAGGACCTGCTCTACACTGGCAACCAGGGGATGAAGCAGGAGGGGGGCTGAACAGGAAAGTTTACGGGAGCAGAGGAGATGTTACTGCTGTTTATTTTAGTGATTACACTGTAAGCATGCCTGGCATTTTATAGAACAACTACAGGCACATGGGGGAAAACGCTTCCCTGAGCAAACAGCAGCACAGAGGTTTGCTCCTAGAAAGGGCTGGAGCAGGAGCATCACAGAGTACAAATGGGAACCAAAGAGTACCCAAGCTGCCTGCCTGATTAGGGACAGTAAAGAAACATTCACTTAAGAGAAACTCAAGGCTGTTTACACCTTTCTTACATTTCTCATTCGTGAAGAAATTCAGCTCACATTTAATCATTTGCTCGTTCAAAATTAAACAAAATAGTAAGGAGGGGATTTATATAGAAGCATATTACTTCACCCTCCCAGTGAGTGAAGAGATTACATATAGTCATTTACTGTGCCCCAGCTGAACACACCAACTCATTAGGCTGCACTGACTTGAAAGTGTGGATGTGAAATCAGGAGCAATTAACACATGACAGTTCAGGTTAGGAGGAGACTGCCAGGATGGGTATGACAACACTGCAGCAATGAAAGGACAAAGCAGGGAGAAATCATCAGGAAGGAGGAGAAGGAAGGGTAAGAGGACATCCAGAATCAAGCAAGGGGTTGCAGGCAGTCACAGGGCCTGGAGCTGGACACAGAAAGAGAGCAAGAGAAGTTAACCCTGCTTCACAGATGTAGGAATGGCTCTTTTAAAGCAAAGCAATAAATC
>VZTY01001105.1:0-39272 GCA_013400935.1 Turnix velox | reverse complement strand
GATGGACTCTCAAGCCCTGATGGACAGGGAGCAGTGCCATATTTGCAATAATTTGGATTCTACTGTTTTGCTTATTTCTTTATTTAGCATCAGATCTCAAACTCACAGACACACAAAACAAAGGTGAACATTGTCTGCAGCCCTTTGAAAGCACGCAGGTCTCAGCTGCTGAAGGGCTTTGAGTGGTACCCTGAAACAGTACTGAAGAGGTCAGAAAGCCACCCACCAACCTTGTCTGGCCTCAGCCAGCTCAATTTGCAGGGGATGTGACGCAGTTTCTCTCCTATCAAACCTAAAAAAATAACACGTCTCTTGCAATTCCCACATTAAAGCTACAAACTACATCAAATACCAGGATGCCTGTTGACATTGCACAGGTGCCATTAAACCAGTCAGGACACCAAAGCTGACTTCTTCAGAAAAGAGCATGACTACAGGAATAAGTTCTGGGAGGCTCCATACCACACTTCAAACATAGCTACACCAAGCACAAAGTACTCAACACCCTTGGATAAAGAATGGAGGAGAAAGCTTAGAATCACAGGATGGCTTAGGTTGGAAGGGACCTTAAAGATCATCTAGTTCCAACCCCCCTGCCATGTGCAGAGACACCTCCCACTAGACCAGGATGCTCAATGCCTCATTCAGCCCAGTCTTAAACATCTCCAGAGAGGGGGCATCCACAAACTGTCTGGGCAGCCTGTTCCAGTGTCTCACCAGCCTCACAGTAAAGAGCTTCCTTCTTATATCCAGCCTAAATCTACCCACTTCCAATTGACATCATAGGCTAGAAGCTCTGCCTTCCTGGATCCTATTAAAAAGTCCTGCCCCAGAAGTCCTCAACCCCATGATTACTCTGGCAGGCAGCACTGAGTTAGAGCTCTGACAGGAGCTGTGCCTTGGCTAGCCCACAAGCCAATTTCAAACACGTGTAAACCTTTAGAAGACAGTTTAAGAAGCACCAATGAATGCAGACAGAAATGGCAATTATTAATTTCCTAAATAGAAATCTGACTACTTAAGCCTTATTTAAAAGCGTGCCTGTCTCTATAATTACACAGTCTTAATTTGTTTTCTTTACTACACAATAAATAAGGTGTGCACAATTACCCTCTGCAAATACAAGGCAGTGCCTCCTGACTGGCTGGCTGAGTACGCAACCGCCCAGGAAAGCATTTAAAGGGAATCACAGTCTCTTAAGTACCTACTTCCCAGTAAATGAGGATTCGGGCACTGCAAACAACTTGTCTAGCTCTAAGCAAAACCTGCTGGGAGCCTACTCACCTACATACACAGCTTTACTGCTCCACAGCTAGAGAAGGCTGAACACTTTGGCCAGCAGCAAACAGGATCTGTCCCCTACTGTGCCCTGATTCCTGATGCGCTGTGAAGCCGAGCTCTCCTGGGACCTTCCCAGTGCCGAATAAGGAATGGGATGTTGCTGTAGTGCTTTGTGGGAAAGAATACTAAACCCATTCTTTAGTGTTCCTCTGCCTATTTTCATGATACATGTAGGATCTGATATCCTCATGGCCTGTAATCCTTTATCAAGTTTAAATAAATTGGCCAGAGCATTCCAGTGTTATTCAGAGAAGTAGAGGGAGACTGAGAGCTAGCAAAGACTTTTTCCTTAATAAGCTGTGCTAAATACACACAGCAACAAAGTAAATATGTATTCAGATTGTTTATTTATCTCAAATTTGGAAATAATTCTAAATTTTTTTGTGTGTAGCATCAAGCCAAAGACTGAGGTTTTCTGTCAGCACCAAATATTTCCTCTGTTCTCCAGCACCACTTGTTAATAATTTCCCCAAATCTTGGCTACAAGTATTCAGTTTTTTCCACAGCCTAGACCTATTGGTCCTTGCATCCAGTGCATGGTTTTCTCCAGAACCATCTGCAAGAAATGGGACCAGAAACCCATCAGGGCAACTTTGCCCAGAAAGAAGACCTTCAGGGAGGTCTAGTCACAAAATTACATGGATTGATACCCAGGTTTAGATCAGACTCACATCCATCCATATTTAACATGCAGCCAGTACTTGTTTTGGAAGGAGTCAACTGCCACAGCTCCACTGCTAGCAGAAGAGGTGGATCCATGCTGCAAAGCCCACTGTTGTGTTTTGGATTGGCTGCCTCTGTAGGAGTGATGGATTTCACAGCACCAGCAAACAAGCCATGCAGACTTATTCAGGGACGGGGATCAAAAACTATTTCTAGGTTCACACTTCTGCATTCCCACTCACTGCTCCTCTCCATTATACAGCTAATTTCAAATTTTAATGGACAAGCATGACCCTGTCAGGCTGAGCTTTGGAGCACTTTGAGGACTATCATTCAGCCAGAAGAATACTGAAAATTCTCTTAGTTTCTGCCCTTTCCTCCCCAGCTCAACAAAGGGGAATAGGATGGTGGGGTGTGCATGGAAACCGAGCCAAACCTCACCCAGAATCATTATCTCAAACAAATCCATGCAAACCTCAACTCCTGCAATTAGAGCTGTGATAAGTGATAAGCTGTGCCTGTGATTGCACAGCTGGGGTCTGAAGACAAGTGCATGCACAGAGGAAGGGCCAGAAATAGAAGTTGCTGGGAGAAGGTGGAGATATCTAGCCCATCTGAGAGGAGGAAACCTTGATGAGATGCACTGGGCAAAAACATCAGTTGGAGGGTGGTGTTTCACCCAGGATGGGGAAGGAAGGGGGAAAAGAAACACAGCTTTTGGAGTCCTCAGAATTTGTACATGAGCTTCATGTGGAAAAACGCCTGCTGCTCAGCTTATAGCATTCTGCAAAGGTCCAGCCCAGGATCCCCATCACCTTGTGCCAGCCCTCTCTGTCATTTATTAGACACATCTGCCATCTTATTTGACTGGGTGGCACCTGTACCCACCCAAACAGCCAGCAAAGAGAAGGAAAACCAGGGAAGCAGTAATAACATCAAGCAGTAACGCACTGAGTCTCAAGCACAGCCACCCCGTGGTTCCCTGCCTGACCACAAGGGGATTGGGACAGCATCCCTTGCTCCCGTCAGCTACTGTAGCTGGTTACAGAAGCCCAAGTCTTCTAGCAGAGTGACATTTCCATTAATCCTTTTATCCCTGGTTCCTACGTGCAGCGGCTGCAGAAAATGTCAGGCCTTTGGTGAGCTGAGCTCCTCAGGAGGCAGCATCTGTGAAGCAGCCAAGGAGGCATCATGATACACATGTGTGGTGGCATGGCTGTAAAGGGGATCCTGGCTGGTGTTGGGTGCCTGCCAGGTTGCAAAAAAACCTGGGAGCAACCATGCCTCACTGTCAGGGAGTGACAGCCCTAGAACAAACAGTCTTGCTGCAAGGCAGCAGCAGAACCATGGCCCAAGAGCCTTTGGGGAGCAGAAAGGAGCCATCATCCCTAGAAGCACCAGGTCTCTAACCCCAGGTGTCCTGCATTCACCATGGAGAACATGCACCACTCTCAGAGGACATCCACCACACAAACATCCATGCTGCTAGGTCCCAGGAACAGCATCAAAATCCAACATTAAAGTCTAACCAAATAATATACTTGCCTCGAGCTTCAAAAGGCAAGGAAAGAAAGATGTTAAGAACATGATCAATCTTACATGGCCCAAGCAGTAAACAAACACATATTTCATCAACACATACAAACCTTAACTCTTGACACAAGATGGATGTGGGACTTCTTTCCAATCACAAAAGTAATCTCAAAAGACAAAACCAAACGCTTTTGGAAAAAGCACCAACAATTTCATCTGTACACATTAAAGACATTTCAGCCTCAAAAGGAGTGCACATGGCCTTTTAAACGCCTGCAGCATCCAAATTAATTTCATCAGGAATCAAACATTGCTCATTTTATCTGCTAGATACATAAACAGCAACTGCACAATTGACAAACAATCTCCTCAGAAAATCAATTGGAAGAAGTATTCAGAGACAACATTTCCCAGTAACAAACAACTACAGAAAACAAAACAAAACAAACATTACAAATCAAAATAACAAAGCACAGAAATCAGGAAAATCCCAGTGGTCAAACATTGAGGAGGGTTGTTGTTGACAAAATAAGTTCTTCTTCAAAAAAATCATTGCACCAGTTCATAATGTCCTTAACTATTCATGCCCTTTGGTACTACAGATCTCCTATTTAGCAAGTACTTTACTGTCACTTAGCAACTGTAGCTGGTTTTCCATAAAGGAAGCTTTTGGGGTTTTTCAGTTCACATCATTTCCAAGCAGACATCAAAAGACACATCTATCCTGCTTTGCAGGCAACTTCTATCTCCCTCCACCAGGAACATGTCTATGTCAGCCACATGCATCCACAAACAAAAAAGGAGGGGAGCTACTGTTGTTTTTCATGGAAGAATCCATCAGAATCCACTAACACCAGTTTCTAAAAAGCAAGGAGACACACTTGCTTCATCCAGCTCCTGCCCAAGGCCAAGGACCTCTCATCTTTTCACCTTTTATATCCATACCAGAGCTCAGGGGAGTCTGATCAAAGTGACTGTGTCCAAGATGAGTTAATTCAGACCCATGGAAACCCTTGCACACACTGGCCTGAAATTCAGACTTTCATTTATCACCTTGGGAAAAGGAAATATATATATCCAGAAAACATCTCCTTCAAAGTGCAGAAATTCTGTGATACCATAACATCTGGCTAATGATGCCCCAACAGCTGGACATGTGTTCATTGTACCACAATAGTGAGATTCTGGACTTTCCAGCACAAAACATCCCAGCCACAGGCCCATTGCAGACATCAGTTTACAAAATCTATAAGTAGGAGCAGATCTGGCAGCCCCACACCCCAGGATTTGTGCCAGGAAAGTGCCTTTTGGTTAAAAGTTAAGGAGTGGGCCAGGCTCCAACCACGTGCTGGGTCATGTGGCTCCTCTCCAGTAAGTAAAGCATGCACCAACCACAAGGCTGCAAATGAAGCAAGCACTTGTGATAACAACAATCAAAGCCAGAACAGTTATTAAACATCAAAACTCATCAGCCAGACAACAAAAGCACACCCCATCCTGCAATGGGACCCACTCCACTTCCCCATGCATTTGATTTTCCTTTTCCCCTCCTTTACCACCTCTCCCACCCTCTCTCCATCAGCATCCACCTTCACTTCTCCTGCTGTCCCAAACAGGTGCTTTGGGCATCTATTTTGGGGGTTTCCTATCCACAGGAAACAGAGAGAAAAGATGGCAGGAGCTGCAGGGACTCACATGTAACGCAGGTGAGGGTTCTTGGCAAAGGCTCGTGGCTGGATGTTTCGTAGTCCTGAGTTCCTGATTGTCCTGCAAAGAGAGACAGGAGGGTAACCATGGAGTCAAGGCAGACAGCTTCTCTAAAACCCTGCACCCAGCACCCTCAATTCCCCAGCCCAGGAGGCCCATCTCTCCCCAGACAGCCTGTATGAGTTACAAGCAAAGAGGAAACTGGGTTTTTCAGCTTCACCTGATATAGTGATAGCACAGGCTCAGCGTAGAGTGACTGCTGGGAGAGGCTCTCCCTCAGCATCTTCCAGTGCTTGCTGAGGTGGCCCAGAGCATATCCTGCTCCTGAGATGACCCAATGCACATCCTGCTCCTTTCCCTCCATCTTCACAAGCAGCACTGCCAGCTGCCACAGCAAGCCTAACCTCCATCTCCTCCTCTCTGAAATCCAAGAGAAAACTCTTCTGCTGGTAGCTCTGAGAAGGAGGGATGAGAATTTTGTGTAGGGAACTATGGATATTGAAGGAGGAATCCTCTTCCTGCCCTGTCTTGAAGAAGCTGTATCAGGAGTATGACCAGGGTTTATCAATATCTGCAGCAGACAAACACATGCCTGACTCCATTGCTGCTTTCTTAGCTAAGATGGAAACAGCAAACAGTCTGTTTACAAGGGCAGAGGAGAGTGTGGAATAAATACAGTTTGCTGGGATTCAGTTATCAAGAGTTCAGCAATGTAGACTGCTCCTCCAACTGGCAGGCAAACTATATCTAACATATAACTCCCAGTAAAGCAAACTAGTAAGGTCTCCAACTAACCCTGAGCAACACCACATCTCAAACAAGCAGCACCCAGGACTATTGCAGCTCCAGGAGGATGCAGATGAGGGAATTAAGAGATCAAGTGGCACCCTCACCAGGCCAGACTTCCTAAGCATCTGGCAAGTTCCTTCAATCTGATGGTCCTCAGCTGCTCCTCCAAGATCCACATTGTTAACATCTCCCTGTGCTCAGAGAGCTGTGCAGGGAGGTTTGATTTCCTTATCAAGCAGCATCACCATGATGGCAACTGCACTAAATGAGGACCAACAGCCCAGCAATGAAGGATCAGTGGAGACAGCTGGAATTTTGCATTGTGGGGCTGAAATGAGTCAGAACAACACACAAGCCCAGAACCAGAACATCATGGGAAAAAAAAGAGAGCAGGGCTGATGCATATTGACAGAGCTGTCAAGAGCTAGCAATCTTCCTTCTTGCAGATCCAGCAAGGACCAGAGTGCTACATCTCCATTTTGCCAAGTCCCATAGCAAAATGCAGCAGAGCCAGAAGCTTAATCAGGCTCTGGACAGGGTAGCATGGAGACTGCAGATAGAGGGAAGCCACAGCTCTCTGCTGGAAGGAAGGGGCTGCCCAGTGTTGTTCCCCTCCCCAAACACATGGGACATACTCACAGCCTCTGGAGTCCTGTGTACAGCTCCATGTCAACAGCATTCAATGTCTGCAAGTTCTTCCAGTTCTCTATGTGTCTGTGGGGAAAAAGGAAAGGCTCAGATACAGCGCCATGTCCAGCCAGCTCCACACCTTCCCACCTTCTTTCAGCCAAAACCTTCTAGCAACAGGTCTGGGGGTCAGACCTGCTGGCACTTCAGCATCTCTATCCTCAGACACATGCAGTACACATCACACTGCCAAAACAAGCAGCTACCCATGCTGATTTTTATTCTGTTTTCCCAGAGCTTTGGAAAAGCCAAATAGCATAATTTTCACAACAGCTTGAAGTGTGGAACATGCAACCAATCCACTGAACATCCTTGCCCAAGTCACTGCCCCTCTCTGCACATGAGCAAAACAAAGACACAACTAAGATAGCTCAGGCAAAAGGCATAAATGCAAATATAACCTCTCAAAAAAAACTTGGGGTTTATATGGAGAAAAAAAAAAAAAAGGTAATATATTCATCCAGTGTCTTACTGGGGTGGACAAACAGGGTCCTAGTCTTGGCTGGCTGGAAGTGCTTCTGGCAGGAGCACATCAAACTTAAGTTTGGCAACCTTGCCTTTATTATAAATTCCTCAGTTGCCCGGGGTGCTCTGGCAGGTATGTTATAGAGAACAAAAACAGAAATAGATCTGTCACCATGGGATCGTTACTCAGTAAATATTAGAGCTGGGTGAAGGTGACAGATCGACAGCTCCTGAGAACAGGGTCCCCTGTTTATTGGCAGCACAGTAACGATGCCAGCAGCAGAACAGACTGCTGCATCCATGGGCCTCTGCTAACAAGATGCAGCACTGCATGGTGGGGAAGGAGTTTGGTCCTCATCCTCCAGGCAGCCCTTGGCCAGTTCAGGCTTTCTCACTGATTAAACTCAAGACACTCCCATCAGAAAGCAAATTCATTTTCAAGAAACTTTGGTGCAGAGCAGGTGGAGGTGGTCCTCTCTCAAAGTGATCTGAGAGAGAGGAAAAACATCTGGCTGGTCCTCTTAGTCAATACGTGAGAGAAGCTCAACCTTTAAGTTCACAAACACACGCACCCAAGCTCACATCTGCCTTGATGAAATAGTTGGCTTTGGACCTGGCCCCAGAGAGGGGAAACATTTCCAAGTGATGCAGGGTTGGGGTGATGAGCCAACACTGAGAACCACCCCATGATTTCAGGCAAGAAGCTTACAGGATCCCAGGTGGTGGTCCAGAAGGTGAATAAGCCAAAGAGGGACCATCAACCACTTCAAGGGCAGTCACAGGGGCACCCCACATTTCTCTTCCAGCATTCGCTACACCTTCTGCTCACATAAGAACAGATGATTTAGCTTGACAAAAATAGATCTGTTTGAGCTATATTCCAAATAACATCCAGCTCAAGAAAGAAAAATATAAAGCCTAGGCTAAACCTAAACATAGTTCTCAGCCCTCACCATGCAGATCCAAGCAAAGCAGAGACCCACAAGAGTCACCCCTGATTTCCACATGTTCCATAATTGCCTGCATGCCCCAAGCAGTTAGTATAAGGACACTGCATAAGCTCCCAACTGGCTGCTGCATGACAGTGTAAGTTACAGTTCCTCCTCAATGACCTGCTCATCAGCTTGGATCACCTGTGTCCCAGACAGAATGAGAAACAGGACATTATTACAGCAATTTCATATTCCCTGTGAACACTTGCAGAACAAAACACAGACTGGGAGGCATCAGTCGAGAGATCTGATGGCTTGCTGAAACTCTTCCGAGACAGGGCAGCACCATGAGTTCAGGTCCCGAGCTACAAGATTTCAAGACTAGAAATATAAAATGAAGATGTTTCCCACCTGCAGCTCCTACAGCCCAAATGAGAAGGTTCTACAAGAGAAAGGACCTCCATGAGAAAGATGACATAGGTTTGCCACCAGAGCATGCTGAAGCTACAGCATCCAAACAATGACCTTCAGAGGGGATGGAGAAACCCCAAGCCAAGAGCTATGGAGCAACCACAGCTGGGAAGGAGGCAGCGGCCAGATTGGCTCTTGTTTTATTGATTGTGTTTGCTAAAAAAAGTCAAGGTTATTTTTGGCCTGACACTCAAAACCATGTGGGCAGCATCTAGAAGAGGCAGAAAAAGACCCAAGCTAATTCCCAGTGACGTGCAGAGACATGACTTTCTGACGACTCAACACTGGGATACAGGGGTTTAGGGGGACCCCCTCACGATTAAGCCAAGCCCCCCAAGATGTGACCTTGCATTAGACTGTAAATACAGTTCCACAATCTGTGTCCCATCTTCCTAAACCAAGCCCATGAGCTTCTTGAGCCAAATATGCTTTTTCGTGTTATCTAACAGACACACAACACAAGCAACAACCCCCAACCAAGCATCTGCTTTACATAAAGCACAGTACAGGGAAATGGCATCATCTTGAATTAGGTGCACAGATCAGCAATCACCTTGAGTCCTTTAAGATTACACAGACACTTCCCTTCTCAGGGACTATGAGAAATAGCTCTTCCCTGTCTTTAGTGTTCTGATTTTTCAGCTTTGCAGGGGTTGCACCCTCTCTCCTAGAAGTAGCCAATGAGTCTTGGCTCACCCTGAAGTTACACCAGAAAATAACTTTGTCTCCGCATTGCTTTGGAAAGAACAGTATCTTTGTGCTGGCTGGGTTCACCCGAATCTACTTTAAAAACAAAACAGAAATGCACCTTATTCAGAAAATTCAAGGAGTCAAGCTGTGATTGCAAAATTGATAGTGGTTGCACAGGTCAACAAACCAAGCAAGCAAAGGAACTTCACCCCTAAAACTTGAGTCCCTCTTCATGTCCTTCAGTATCTCAATCAGTTCCCTTCCTCCTTTCCTCCAGGGCTTTCCTTGATATCCTCCAGTTGCTGCTGAAGACTGAGACCTTCCCTTCTCCTTTGCCCCAGCTCATTAACCTGGCAGGAACACAGCTAATGAGTTCATGCTAGATACAGATGTGGCAACTCCCAGCCCTGCCCCAGACTCTGCAATCAGGCTTTGAGGTACAAATTCCAGTTGGTGGGTTACTCCCTCCTCCCTGCAATCATCTCTGAATATATATAACTGTGGCATTCCACAGTTATTACTAAGGTAAGCTGCATCTTCTGCAAGATGCAATAGCTTCAAGAACAATACCACACTTCACAAATCCTGAAGTGCTCACCATTATCCACCTAGACTCAGGTCCAACTTCTAATCAAGACCATATGAGATGCAGAGCTAACAATCACTG
Source organism: Turnix velox (assembly GCA_013400935.1). NCBI lineage: Eukaryota > Metazoa > Chordata > Aves > Charadriiformes > Turnicidae > Turnix > Turnix velox. The sequence continues at coordinate 29,327 of VZTY01001105.1, read as the reverse complement.
GATGAGTTTGTTCATTTTTTTTCTTCTAGAGAGAAAAGATGGAGGGAAGGGGGTGTTTAAATGCTCCATTCTTTCTCATACCTCTTGTCTGTTTGGAGGGTCCTGCTGGAGCAGGTGTCCTTCCATGGCAGAAATGCTATTTGCAGACCAATCAAAGGAATCTTAGAAGCAGCTATGACTTTGCCTTCACAACTTGTACTGAAAAGCTGCACCACAACTCCCCTGCTGTTCTCATTTCTTACCCACAAGCATTTTACATACATTTTCTCTTCTGTCAAAAATGTCTTTGCTTAAGCAGCTCTTTTACCTTGCTGGGCATTTCCTCCTCCCCTCCTTTACAAAAAAGAGCCAGACCCACCCAACTATCATTTATAAGTTACATGAGGGCAGCTCTTCTAAGGCACCATGTCTATACCAAGCAGTAAAATGCAAGGCAAATTGTCTCAACTGCCTTGAAGAGACACTAACTCACATCCCAGAAGTGAAGTAGATACATTGCTCAGGCAGAAGCCTGATGGAGAAGTTATTTTACTTCTGATTTCAGTCCCAGCACAACTGGCACTCACACTTGGTGATCTACACAAGAATGACTACTGTGACAGACACAGAAGGCCAACTATGCATCATGTCTCACCCTCCATTTACTAACAACCACACCTCTAAAACTTGATGAAAGCCTGGTAAGCTACTGAAAACAGACCAATGGTCAATCCATAGCACGGCAGCTGTGTCCCATTTAACAGTGAACATATGAAGCATGAAGTCCTGCTGGCCAGCACCACATCAAAGGCATCAGCTCTCACCTCCAGATACCTGTGTGAAGCCAGTAAGGAGGCAAGTGTCTTTGCTACCATGTCACACAGAGATCAGTGATCTTGACCATACCAAGAAGTCAAGATCAGAGGGTTTAGGTATCAGCTCATGTCCAGAAGCTCCAGGACCTTGCTTCACTTGCTGGAAAGGTACACCAGTAAATACAAATCCAGTGGGAAAGGCCATTTCCTTCCATTCCCAAGACACCATGCAAGGTTGGTGTCACATACTTGAGACATCAGAGCAAGCTTGTACAGTTCCAAATGGTTCCTTTCCAGTCCAGGACCAACATAGCAAGGGAGATGAAAATATCCACTGGGATTCAACACATGTTTGTGGGATGAAATGAACCTGGCTGAAGCAGAGACGAGAGAACAGCCTCTAATGCCAATTTACCCAGTGATTAGCTTGAGGTTACTTAACATGTCTGGCCTTCCTTCAACCTCCTCAAACAACAAGGATAATATTTATCTAATATCTCTCAGCTTTTCAAACACTGTGGTCATTGGATTAAAAAAGGCAGTTGATAAGGGACAAGTATTACACAGCATGTGTACACACATGCTGGCCAAGTCAGTATCTAGCCCAGATCAGAGGGGAATGACTTCTCATCAGGAATGCCATCAGCTCCATACACTGCCAGAGCAGATGACATGTCTCTGAGAGCCATGCCATGCAAGTGCTACCACTCATGTTTGGCTGCAGCAAATAAATCACACTCCAGCAAGCAGACAGCACCTCAACACAATTTTCTTATATATATATGTATTTATAGGAAAGGCAAACAGAGCATTTAATTCCTCTCTTGCAAGGCAACAGGAAAATTGATTTGTCATCCAGGCATATTATACTTCACAATCCAGACAGAAGCATTAACTTACAATTTACCTGATATGTTTAGCATTAGAAACAAACCTCCTGGCACACCAGCCCCAGAGCATGCAAAATATGTATTCGATTGCAGGGGGAAAACAAAAGAAAGATATCCCTTAAAACCCTTGACCAGTAAGACCCACCTCCTCCAAGCAGAGGTGCTGCAGATGCTGATGGGAAGCCCTGCAGAGTGGAAAACCCATGGCAGGTCCCGCAACCCAGAGCAAAGCCCAGTTATGATGGGGACTGATGACTTTTTTTATCCATTCCTCACACCCCACACAGGACTGAGGAAACCATAAAGGAACAAGCCATCTTTCATAGTATTACAAGGTACTTATCACATACATTTAATAACCAGAGGCACAAAGGACTTGATTCCCTCAATATGGAAGTTGTAAATGTGAATTGGTAACTAAACATTAAAGGCAAGTGAAGCTGAATAAAGACTTATGAGGGCAATATTTTCCCTATTTGAAGTGTAGCCTTCCCCTTCCCTAAAGCACATGGAAAAGTCACCCAGCAGCAGATAACTTTGCATCATTAAGGATAATTTGAGGTCAGTAAGAGAAGGAGGGGGGAAAAGGAGGGGGGGGAAGTAAATCCAGCTTTATAAAAACAATTATGAGCATAACCCCACAGTGTAATTGTGATTCGTCAAGGTAAAAATCATAAACCACATCACTGATGCAGCTCCCTCTGCACTCACAGATCTGCTTCTCTTGCTGAGGCCACATAGGGATAAGAGGATAGGAAACAAGATGGATGCACCAAGTCCCTGTCTCATGGATCTGGCCACATTCAATGCAACTACCCAAATCAGAACCTTCCAGAAAGGCTTGGCAAAGGAAAAGTTCCTGATACCTCGCTTACTGAATAGGGAGGATGTGGGAATGATACAGCCACTTCAGTGTGGTGTCCCATAGGTCTTCCTGCTTCAAATCAACAATTCACAAGGAATCCAGAGGAGAGGACTGCCCTGCAGGGTATCTTCTGGATGAGCCCAGACATGGTTCCTGCTCATTCCAACATCAGCTGCCTGGCATCAGGCTGGATAGGAGCAACTGCAAGGTGCAGAAGAGCTGCTACAGCTGCACTGACAAGATTGCCATATAAAGACATCCTACTGTGAAAAATACCCTGAGAAACAGCTTTAAGCTCTGCTGAAACACATGGCTTTTTCAGGCACTGCAATTAAGCGATGCTGCCTGACACCCACAGGAACGCCAGGAGCATAGGAACCATACCTAAAGGAGTGAGGGGAAGTGTGTGCATTCAAAAAAAGAGACAGCAGTGCCAACACAACCAGGACCTCACCCTTTGCTCTTGTCCCCAAAGCCCTTCTCAAGCATAGGGTGCCACTGTGTCCAGTGTAAATCCAGTTTGTGGATTTACTCATTTTCCTTCTACCATCTCCAAAATCCTCCAGCTCACCCCAGGGCAGGCACCACATCGCACACCATCTTTGGCTGGTGAACTACAGAGCAGGGAGCTTTTCTTTCAGGAACAATGTGTCAAGATTACCAGAGGACAACAGTCTGCCTGGACTCAGCCTGGACAGATTGCTACAGCACACAGAAAGCAGTATGCTCTTGCTATGACACATACTATATACGGGGTTTGGCAGTGCAGGAAGTTATGCCCAGTCTTTAGTTTTCAGAAAGGAATAAATAAGCTCAAGTGGAATGGCAAAGCTGAAGAAGTACACCGGGCATCCTAATGTGTACCAAAGTGCAAATATCAAATACTCTTCCTCAGTGTCCCAGTAGGGTCACGGTAGTGACAGGAGAAAACAGCCCAGGCAAGAACGAGGTGTCCAAAATCACCACAGTGCTGAAGAAACCTCATTTATAAGACAAACACCAATGCAGAAGTTTCAGGAATATACTCCCAAGGGCTGCAGCATCTCCTGCACAGGGAGCAGAGCAGGAGAGAAGGTGTCCCTGAAAACCCATTCTTTAAGGGGCAGGGCTTCTGGCTCAGCCCCAGATCCCTGCCCACCACCCTATGCACTCCTTGATTACTCCTGGCTTTCTCCCACCTCTTTGCTATTTGTTGCCTATCACTGTCTGACTCTTGCACGGTCTCAGACACCACAAAGTCAGAAAGCATGGTTAGGATGAGCAGTTTTAGTCCCATGGACACAAATGCAACCACCTTGGGGTGAAGCATCATCAAGAGCTCACTGTCCTTTTCCTCTGACTCAAAAAATATGATATTTCCCCAAAAGCGCATTTCTTTACTTATTCTCCAGGAGCAGAGCCTATAGGGTGCCACTGTTCTGCTCAGAGAGGTACTTCTCACCATTAGAGATGTATCTGGGGTAGGTGTAGCAGAGGGTCCTGCTCAGGACCACTAACATCAACCTGTGCATATCTAATCACATCATCATCTCTGAAACAGCCATGCAAGCAGCTGTGACAAGAGGGCAATCCAAGGACAAGGAAAAAAGAATTCCCTGTGGAGTTTTACACCAAGCACAAACCTTAAGGTAAGGCAGCAGCCTTTGCTTTATGGGGTGCAGGAGGTTGAAAGAGCTCCCCCTTTTCAGGCAGCTCCCCAGGCACCTGCCATGCCAAGGGAAAGGATGCTTTTATCCATAGGATTTTATATTCAGTGAATGCTGGCAACGTGCAGCATTTTGTGGTCTTTAAAGATCAAACAGCATTTTATAGAGGAAGCAGCACCCTGGTCAAAATCAGCTTCAGTAATCATATTCTGCCTTATTAAACACTCCACAGCAACTTCAAGTTGGAGGTCAGATTCCCTCACACTCCCATCTCCAAACAGGTCCAGGATCTTTCAGAAATTAAAATATATATGTCATAAATTCAGGCAGGCAGACAGAGCTGCCAAACTCTGCTCTGAAGGCAGCAGTGTTTGTCTCCTGGTAAGAATGGTGCACACACACATTAGGAAGATAAGGAGATGTACGGGACCACTGAAGTTCAGCTTGGCAGTAGGAACACTTGGTACAGAGTAGTGCCAAAGAGTGTGATAGAAATAAGACCCTCCCCTTTGGAGATGTGCAACACAATGTTCTGATAGACTGTATTTGCTCAGCTAGGACCCGAAGGGGAACACTGCCAGCCACACACTGTACTTCTTGCTGTGCTTGAAGACAGGAAAATGGATGGAGAAGGAAAAGCAGAAAATAAAAAAACTCCCACAAACTGGCTGTTACTGTGATACATGCCACTAGGAACAAGGAGGCAGAAGTGAGTCCACCAAGAGCTGGGGATGAGGTAGTACAAGTGCTACAGTGGGAGGAGACCAAGGTCCTTAATCTGGACACGCTTCCATGTACCCACACAAACCCACAAGCACACTTTCTAAAACCACAGCCTCCACAGGGATCTAAATTCAGGAGCCTTTTACATCCACGTCAGCTCCATCCCAAACCCTGTTTCCATGTAGCCTCAAATTTTGAGGCAGATCCTTCCCACTGCTCCAGTGTCTGGATGCCAGAAGTGGCACAAAACCCAGAGTTCAGAGTTGCAAACTGCAAGTGTCAAACTGTCCTTCTGTGTGATTGTGGCCATATCCCAGCTGCATTCAGCACCCTTCCTCAATGTCCCATCATGCTATATCTTCCTTTTCTCCCCCTACCCCAGCTCCACCACCCTCACAGCACAGCTCATCCCTTTTCCATCTTTCCCACACACCCTGAACACCAGGAAAGCCACTGCCTGAGCAAGGGGAAAGCCAATCTTTCTTGGACACAGATCTCACTCCCATGAAGCATTTGTTTTCCCAAACAGGCTCCCAAGGAGCCTGAACTTTGATCCTCCAGTGTTTGGCTCATCAGATGTTTATGAAGCTCAAGCAAACGGGCAGCATTGCCCAGCTGGACTGGCCACAGGCCAGGCTCCCAGCTGCTCTTCTCAGGACATCCACAGGCAGAGAGGTTCTGACCTGCAAGGAGACTTGCCAGGATCCCCCCCATTTACCTTCACAGCACCTCAGATATTTCACATAAAGCCAAAGGACCTGGCAAGCTCTGCACAGAGTTAATCTTGCTCCATCCAGAACAAGCTCCCCCAGGCTCATATCTGCATTGCGAATAAATCGCAGCCAGCTCTGCCCACAGCACTGATGGAGGGGGTCCTCCATCACCCATGAAAAAGGCTCATATTCCTTTTCCCAAGCTATGAAAAAAAACCTCCTCTTCCCAGCTCCCCCCAAGTTCTTCCTGTGCACCTCATAGCTCTTACTGCAGAGGTATAAGAGCAGAAGCATCACTCAGGAGCAGGGGACACACACACAGAGACATGGTGACTCAGAGCTCCAAGCTCTCCTGGATAGTAGATATTCTGTGGGAAATCATCCAGCTCTGAAAAGGAAAAGCTAACCAGCAGGCCTATAAACATGACACAGGCAGGGGAGGAAACAGACACTTTAAAAGCTCCTCTCCCAGCACTCTACTTTGTTCCTATAAATGTGAAAAAAGAGCGCCTTGCAAAAACGTTATGGGAGAAGACACTGATAGCCAGAGACACTGCTCACTGGGCTGTGGAGTTTGAACTTCCCCAGTAAAGCCAGCAAATCTGGGGACAGTTTCTACCTCGTATTGCAGCTCAGTCTGCCATACCCCTAGAAAAAGCCATGACTGAATCATGGAGAAGCTTCTGCTCCCCTAGCACCTCAGAGAGCACTTCAAGATCCATCAACCCTTCACATGGTGATCTCCTTCCCCAGAGCCAAGATGGGGTGAAACCTCTGAGCTCACAACTATCCAAGAACACTGCTGCTGAGCTGTGGTGGTTGTTTAACACAAACATTTTGCTTTACACCAAGAGCAAGGCAAGAGCGCACAGTCTGAGTTACTGCAGCTTGGCCAACATGTGGCAACTCATTAACATAAGCCCTGACATCCCCACTCTTCCTTATCCACATAATGTTTAAAGATGTTCTTCATCAGCAGGACTCGGGAGTTTGCACAGATGTTTCAGGCCACAGCTGTGAGAAGTTATGACATCCAGTCCCAGATGGGCAGTGGCAGCCCAAGGCCATGTCCCCTTGTACAAGACATGATGAGCCTGATAGCTCTGTGCTTCTGAAAACAGGCCTCCTATTTCTGTAGCACACCCAGAAGGCTGCCATTAAACTGGCAGGTACAAGATCTCACAGGAGCATTTGAGGAATCCAGTGGTCCTGCTCAGTTGTAACCACAAAGAGGCAGCAAATAAGGAAGCAAGGCTGCATCTCCTGGTGACACCTAGACTTTCACAACTTGGGTGTGAGACACATCTTTTTGGTGCTGTTTAAGGTCACAAAGCAATTTCAAACCCCGAAAGCAGATCATCATCATCAGAAAAATCCTTTCAGGGAGTTTTTGTTGCTGGATTTTTTTTTGTTTATGTTTGCAAACAACCACTCAAACTTTGTTTCTACTTCTGAACATCTGGAGAGCCAGGAGTGTCCTAGCACCAGCCCAATCTCAGAGCAAATATCATGAGCTAAGTAAGAGAAGCTCAAAGCTCGTTCTGCACAAAGAATGCAGATATTGTCTACTGCTGGCCTTGGGCAGCCATCTGGGGAGTGGGCTGGCTCACTCACATCCTGCAGCAGCTGGGACCTGAGACCTCGTGCCATGTGCTAGGCTGGGGCTTACTGAAAGTGGCAGCTGGCTGGGAACAGCCCTCCTGCAAGCCAGCTCCTTCCTCCTCTATGCACTTTGCAATGGGACAGAGAATGGCTGCCATCCTGCTCCCTCATCCCCCACTGCAGGAGGGCTGGGACCAGGTGTCACCAACATGCAAGTGACACCAAAACACCAATACACCTTCACCTGCCATCTCATCGCACCAGCCTTGCACTGAGCTTGCAGGAAACCCACTAGTCCCTGAGCCTCCTCTGGGTTCACTAGGCAGCCAGCCTGAAGTCCCTCTGTCAGTCTCCAAGCCAAATCCATCATCACATCACAGACACTCCCAACAGCATTGGATCAAGACACTCTCCAACCTCTCCTGCTGCAATGACAAACCATAGATTCACCCTCTAGGACAGCACATACAGCATGTGTCAGTCATTCCTCAAAGCCATTCTAGGCTTGTGTCCATCGTTCCCAAAGCTTTCTGCCCCACAAGCATGATTTACAGCCTCTTCTAGCTGTTTTTCTGACTCCCAGCAAGGGAAGCAAGATAAAGCCAGAAGGGAAGGCAGAGCTCAGAAGCCAAAGCAGTACTGAAAAGCTCAAGGGCAGAAACTGCAGCTCCCTCCTCTGGGGCTCTGGACCCTGCAGGAAAACAAGGACAGAGAAATGGTATCCTCAGCTCTCACCCAAGCTTAGGCAGCCCCTAGTATCACCAGAATCACCTCACCAGCACCGAGCATAGTAATGCCACCAATCTGGGAAATCACCCTGTACATCAACAGCTGCAGCATCCTCTATGACCCTGCATGCTCCTGCCTTTTCTCCATCCCAAAGCCCCAGCACAGCTGCCCCATAGGGGCATCCCAGACCTCCCAAGCAGCACAATACAAGTGCCAGCTCTGCTTTCCACATTTCAGATGGCAGGAGCTGCCTGCACACTGTCCAGCCACGAGGTCCCACACAAATACACTGAGCCAGGGAACTTTTTTGGGGTGATAGGCAATAGATTGTACCCTGGAGCCCCCCCGCACTAACCAACAGCTTCTAGCCAAGACTGTTTCCAGCTGGGTTGTTTTTAGTTTTTCACATTTTTCCCATATCTCCCCTTTGAAAAAGCCTGTAGTTGCTATGGAAATAGTCTCATCAGTATGGGTGGAGCATAGCAACACCAGCCAGAACTCACTGTGGCTCCCAGTTGACACCAGTGCCCATGAACTGGCAGCACTGGGGCTATCAAAAGCTGTGCAGGGAATACCCTGAGCTTAAAGCAGCACTTGGCATCAGAGGGTGAGACAGGCTCATCTGGGTGTCAAGAGCAGGGACCCACAATTCACTCAGGGATAAACAAGGAAGAAAAAAAAAAAATAATAATTGAGTCATCATCACACTGGCTAAGGAATAAGAGTTATAAGCAGCAAAAAGCCACAGTATCCCCCAGAGATATCTTCACCACAAGCAGGAGGCAGCCATAGTCAAGGGCAGAAGGAGCAGAGCCCAACTTTATCTCCGGTCCTGCTTTGGGTCCAACCAACCCAGCCAGGGAGGCTTCTGTGCCCCTCTCTGCATACCCACCTCTAAAAGGAAGCTAATAGACAAGCAAGGTGCAAACAGCAACCATCAAGTGCTGGAGAGCAGAGTTAAGAGTCCTTCCCATATCACAAAGAAACCAGCATGCTGCACTATTGCTATGTGCCCCAACAGACCCCATTTCACTGCGAGTCATCTCCTCCTACTCAAGCACCATGGCTGCAGACCCCTTCAGGTTTTATACTGAGAGTTGACTTGTTGCTGAAAACACTGGTAGGGTCTTTGCAGGTGAAAGAGATCTCTAGAGATTGGAATGAGCACTTAAGACCAACTGGGTTAGAAACACAACTTCTCCAAAGGAATGGACAGCAGGCCAGAGGTGCTCAGTGCAGATGGAGGTGCTACTGTCATGCTGACAGAAGCAGCACATCTCTCATTAACTCTGGATTTAGGTTAAGTGCTAGGCATCTCCATCTCAATCATCCCACCTGGCTGTAAGAGAGGAAGGGTATGATGCCCTACCAACGGTGTGGACACCTCCTGCCTCTGGCCATGCTGAGTAGCTGTTTTCAAGCTGCTGGCATCCATCACCTTGTCACCAGCTGCAGCCCATGACAAACAGCACCTCTCTTAGCAATGACAGCAGGAGGCACTCCCAGCTGCAGGATGCAAACACATCTCCACCATTACCAAGGGCTGTCCCCAACTATCCTCAAGAAGAGATCTCTTATCAAACAGCAGTTTAACCCTGAAGCATCCTGGTGCCACAGCAGTGAGCTTTTGAGCCATGTGGACAGTCACATCAAACCACTCTAAGCACTCAAGGTGGATAATCATGCATAGATCTCCTTTCACAGCATCACTGTGTGCTTGGCAATGAGCAGGCCACTGATACTACCCAAAGAATTTGTCTCCTGGAGCAGGGATTTTCCTCATTTTAATGATGGCATGAACCTCAGCCATCTTCCCCCACCAGCCCTACACAGAGCCAATGGGGCACAAGCATAACTAAAACTTTAAGTAACAATATGCATCAAACTGCAAGGGGTAGGTACTTCTATCTGATCTTCAGTCTCCCAAAGCAAGAAAAGCCTTCAGGAGAAGCTTTAGCTGTTACCAAGCCCAACTTGGTTAGAGCTGCTGCAAACAGGAGCCTGTGCTCCAGAACTGTCCTTTCCCATCCATATTTAACAAGTGCAAGACCTGGAGCACAAAATAGCATCTAAAATGCTTCCCACTCCCTCCATTTCTCTCATATCCCAGGAATACACAGTCTCTTTTGCTCCCTGCTGGCAGAAGTCTCATTGCACCAGCCCACATTTTCCTCCACCATTCTGGGGAGCTGTTTTTTGCAGAAGCTACACGCAAAGCTGCCTATAAAGCAAAGGATCTCACTGCAAAAGCAGCAGAGATGCCTGAATTGGTCCTACTCAGACCAGGGAGAGCCAACCCAGACTTAACCCAGGGTTGTTTCCAGCCACCTGTGACACCCCACCTCACAGTACTATGCCACTGAGCAACACTGTGCCCAAAGGCCTGGGTGAACCCTGTTCAATCCTCTTTCCTGCAGCCCTTTTCCCTCCCCATGACCAAAGATAACCTCAACAATCATGCAGGGACCACAAAAAAACCAAAGCACAGACAAAAAACAAAAAAAGCATAGCCTTCACCACATAGCAAACATTTTAGGGTGCTCTAAGATGCAAATCTCCCAATATCCATCTTTTCACCATTTTTACCCCAAGCTGGAGGTTCTCATCAAAACCTCAGCAGCAGGGATGCATTAAGCAAGGTTGGGGCAATCCTGGGGATGCTGCTATGACGCAGATGCTGCTACAAGGCAGCAGAGCATCATTTCAGGGCTGGTATCCAAGGAAAGAACTTAGATGGCTGCCTGGGTATACCCAGTTGCACCCCACTGCACTCTGAGATGTCCCATGGAGAGCCACCAGCCGTGCCCCGTGCCTGAACAGCAGCACAGCACCTCAAATAAAAACTCCCCACAGCCAACAGAGTGAATAAGATTACAACAAATACAAACTAATGATACAGCTGTCAAGACAGATTAGACTGCACAGTGTAAAAAATTGCAGGGCTGTTTAGTCACAACAATATGAGATTAATTTATCAATACAGCTTATGTGGCACTGGAGAGATAGCAAATTGAATAAGTGAATCTTTTCTACACCTTGCTCAAGGAGAGAGTCTCAGACCCCAGAGGCACACAGGTCTGGCTGCCTTTGAGGATCCACAGGCTGGGATCAACCCAGCAGGTCTGGTTTGGTACAACTCAGGGGGATCTGCACCCCAGTTTGGGCTTGGAGGACAAGAACACATCACTGCATTCACACACTCCAAAATGAGCCCACCCTTCTGCAGTACCAGGCTGGAGAGGGATGTTGCTAAATCAAGACATTTAGAAGTTGCTGCTGTGGGCAGGAACTTCCCAAATTGTTTTCCACCAGCTCTTCCAAGTCCAACCTCACAGGACTCAAGCTGTTGGTGTTGTCTCACCTTTGAGCTCTGTCCCAGTTACAGCACGTGGGTGTGTTTCAGTGCACACAGCAATCAAAAGCAACAATCCACCATGCTAACACATGCAAAAATATGCACAGTCACCTCCACCCTTTGGGGGCCAAGCTCTGGCAGACCCGAGCCAGTTCACAGACCAGAGAACATCCCCTCAAAGCATGTCCAAAAGCAAGAATCCAACCAGGAGGTCTTTGAGCGATGCCTCCTTCTTCATCCCACAGCTTCCACCCAAAGACTACAACATCCCCTGCGGGCCCCTATCATTTCAGATCTCTCATCCATAGTCATCTGTGGGTTAAAAAAATGTGCAAGTAAATAACTAGCTGCAGAGATAATGAGGCAAGGTTTCGATCTGTGAAGGTGAGAGCACATCAGCAGCCACCGACACGAAGGAAGCGCCCGTTTCTATAAATATTGAAATCCGGTAATTATCATCATTAGAACTAGTTGTGATTTAGCTGTAGCTCAATCCCAACAAGTAAGAATGGCATTTATTTGCCACAATTAGAACAGCTAAAAATACCTCCTGAACCTTGCCTGGTTCAGCCCCACCATGGCAACCCCCCCATGGGCTCAATCTTGCAAAGAGGGGGACACCTGAAGGATAACAGAAGAGAACAAATCCCATGCTCCCCCCAGGGAAACCACGACAACACCACAAGGCCACTCCATCTTACAGGAGCTCTTTGACCCAAACTCAGTCCAGTTCCTGCCCTATCACACCACTGAAAGTGGCTGCCCCCTACAAAACAAAACATCTTCAAGCTGCCTTCCCTGTACTGAGTTTCTTTGCTTTTGTATCTAAAGGCACATATTTGTTCCAAAAAGCAAACAAAAAGGCCTGGCAAGATGGCAGTGGGGGGCAGCAGCAATGGGAGCACACAACTGATCCAGGAGAGCCAGTGCTGATGGACACAAGCATTTCCTCACCTCATGGGAACATTACAGTTATGCAAAGAGCCTCCACACATTCAGCATCTCTCTGAGGCCCCAAACGATTGCAAAGGGACTCCAAGAGCTCAGCATGACAGACAGACAACTGCACAGGCAACTTGCTGGAAGACCTCAACCTTCCTGAGTTGTATGAATAGGGATCAACCTCTCATATAAGATGCTGTGATAAGCATCAAGCCATCCTATCCTACTTCTGCAAGGTGACCAAGGTCACCTTGAGCCCTTTAAACGTGCAGGACTCAGCCATCCTTCCCTGGGGTCACATCCATATGCCAGCTGCCACTACCAGTTTCCCAGGATGATAAATAAATGCCTGTGGGATGAAAACAGATACTACAGGAGGCAGAACCTCAAGGCAGCTACAAACACTTCTTGGGCTTCCCATCCAAGTCCACAATCCAGAAAAATCCCCATATACTGTCCCAAATAGCTGAGGGCCATCATCCGGAGCTTGCTCCAAGACTAAAGAATTTTTTCCCCCCAGTCAGTGATGTTCTTTCTGACAGTCACGGTGAATATTTTACCCAATTATTCTATAATATCCGGAAAGGGCCATGAAATGGGCAGCTTAGCAATTCTCCACTGCGCGGGGGTGAAGGCGCAGAGGTGCTCGCTGCCAGGTCCCAGCAACAAGCCCAAATGTTCATCCTGGCCTCATGGGCCACCACCTGCTCTTCCCCAAAATGCCTCCAACCATGGGACTTTCTCAACCCCCAACTCCCTTCAAGAGTAATCTGACCCTCTGATAGCTTTCCCCCATTTCCCCCCTCTGACTTTGACTCCAAACTCTCACCCAGTTTGTCAATATTTTCTGTAAGAAGGAGCCTCAAACCGAGGTCACATTCCTTCTGGGTTTTTATTACTATTATTTTGGGGAGTTTTTGTCTTTTTGGGTTTCGGCTTTTTGGTATGAAAAGTCAGTTTGTAGCTCTGCTCCTGCAGCTCCCCCTCTCCCCAAACGCAGCCCATCACTATTTGCTTAGGGCCCTAAGCCAGTTTTCAGTCCATTTGGCAGCATCATACCCAAGGCAAACTGAACTAATTTTAAGAGCAAGATTTGGCCAGACACTATATCAAATGCTTTGCTAAATCCAAATATATTAGGATTTCCACGTTCCGCTCAGCCACTAATTTCACGATTCCATCAAAAGGAAAAAGCAATCAGGTTTGTCTGGCAAGATTTATTCTTCCTAAATCCCTGCTGTTATTGCTCATGCTTTCCTTATCCTCTAGTGCTTCACTTTCTTAATACTGCAGGACTGGAAACGTTTGCTGGGAATTTATTTTTGCTATTTATATGGATTTTGAAAAATCTGCCTCCGCTCTCCTCCGCTGCCCCCTGCCTTCCCCACTGCTGTTAGCATCCCTCTGCTGCAACCGTACATATCTTCTCTATCCCCTCCTCCCAGAGTCAGAGCACAACAGTATCTTAAGCCCAGTGTAAACACACACACTATCTGCAGACATAAGATATAGAAGAAAAATTAATCTGAATGAAGGGGAAAAAAAAAAAAAAAAAAAAGGATTTTTGGACAACAAGAGAAAGGCATAAAAGAAACACCCAACTGGGTCAAGCCCAGGTCATAGAATCATAGAATAGGTTGGGTTGGAAGGGACCTTAAAAATCATTGAGTTCCAACCCCCCTGCCATAGGTCCATTGCAAAGCACCACCAACAGTGCAAGCACTTAATATTACTGCCTGAATCAGCCATCCTGGAGCATCAACACATTTTTCCTGCAAGTCTTCTGGTAAACATCTTCCAGGAGACCACATATTTAAGCCACAGTGAACACCAGTAAGTGCCTTTGCAGAGGACACATGTAATACATGGTGGGTCAGGACCAGCAATTCCATAAACAAAATCCCAAATCACTCTGGCAGAAGATCAGCTCCAAGTTTGCAGTGAGGTTGGGAAGGACTATGCTCCTCTGCCTTATGCTTCTCACTCACACTTTAGGGATTTGGAACATCCAGAGAGTCACATCACAAGTAGCTCAGATCTCCAACAACATTTTCATCCACAGGAAGCAAAGCAGAAGTCTGTAATGCCTCTGCTCATGCAGCAGCTTTGCAGACAGCGCCATCCCAAAATGCTCCCATGACCCCATCCTGGCTGTGTGTGTCTTCTGCTGCATGTTCCACTGACCTCCCTAGGAGTAGGGCAGAGCTGCTCACTAATCTCAGGATAATGCTCACTTCTGCTCACTAGGAAAAAAATAAGCAGCTCTGAGCATAATTGGTTTCTGCTCACCAAGTTCAGAGGCTGAGAGTTTTGCACACCAAACACCAACCCAGCATCCAAGCCTCTCATCTGGTGTCTGGTGCGTGCGCACATATGGGAGATTCAATTCATGGCAAAGCAGCAGCACTACCAGCCCCACAACAAGGCCAAGCCACACACATTAGCCAAGTCATTAGCTCTAACCACAGCCTTTTCCATAATGACACAAACACCTCCTCCCCAGCTGAGCAGTGACATCAGGGTTACAGACAACACAGCTCATGGCTCTGAGCTGATGCTCCCAGCCTTGGCTTCCTACCCTTCCCTTGGGTCAGATTTCTGCCAGACCCCTTTCCTCACCTTGTGCATGCAGTCCCAGCATTGTATGGATCATCCCAGAAGCTCAGGGCTCAGAAACAAGATATCAACATCCAACATAACCAGAAGCTCAGGTTCTCCATTACTACTACAAGGACCTGTGTTGACCTCAGCTCCATCAGTGCTAGCTACAGGCAGGTCAGAGAGGAACATGGAGAACCTATAGGGAGCTACGGCACAACCCCAAGCACTTCAGGGACTTTGCTTTATTTTTTTCATCTCAGAAGCATGTCCCAGGAGACCAGCCCTCTCCAGGAGCCCTCATGTGGACTGGGATGTCCGTGGTCCAGCAACACCATCCATTTTGCACCCAGCTGGCTGCAGCCCAGGGCCTGAAAATGACAGCCCAGCCCTGTCCTGCTTCCAGCACAAAGATGACCTTCTCTGCAGGCAGTCAGACAGAATGTCCTCCATCAGCTCTTGCTGGCAAGAGAATCCCAGGGGAGCTGGTGAGAGGAATTAACTCACTCCAGGGCAGCTGCCCTCCATCACTGCACCCTCCCTCCTGACATCCCCCTCTAAGTCTCACTCGGGCTCAAGATTTACAGCCCAGGCAAAGGAAGGGAGATGGCAGCAGAAAACTGATGGGGACAGAGGATTTAGAGGGCAGGACCAGTTCTAGGGGAGGTGGAGCAAAGCAGAGAATGATATATGGGGTCAGCAGCAATTTACACAGCAGGTAGCACTGTGTAGACAAGGATTTACAGGGGCCGGGGACAAGTAATTTTTATGGGTGTTGATTAGGAAATGAGTGTCTCCTTCCCCTGACCACTGTGACCTAGGGAGGGGCACAGGAGCAGATGGATTTGCAGCAAGCCACCTCCTTGCTTTGGAGGCCAGCATCAGGGACCCTCCCCATCCTGCTGTGGCTGCAGCTGGTTCATGCTTGGCCACAGCACTCTTAGGGTCATTTCAGTGCATCCCTGACCTACCACCACCCTGAGGCAGCACTCCAAGGGCAGGCTCAGTGGTCAGTCCCTTCAGGGAAGCTAGAAATAGCAAGCCCACAGACATCTCCTTGGACTGGAGGCCTTTCCTCCTGGCAAGCACCACTGCCCCTCCCTACCAGGGTCTGGTCCAGCCCATCTGCTGGCAATGAGGCAGCACTTCTCCTGCTGCCAAAGCTCCTCACTGCCATTAGGTTAAGACTGCCAGGTTGGCGACAGGCAGGGGTCATAGACTGCCATCCCCTCATCTCACAGGCAGGTGAGCCAGTCCCTGGGGCCATCAGCTCAGACATCACCACTCTCATTTTCCAGCTTCTTCTGTCACCCAGGAGATGCCAGGGGCTGGAGTTAGCTCCACGTGTGAAATCCTGAGCACTTTGGTTTGGGTGAGCAGCTCCTTCCTCTCTCCCACCACATCTTTGGTGCACTCCTGAACTGCAGTAGGGCTGGGAAGAGATGCACACCTTGAGCATGGGATGCAAACACAAGGGGAGGCAGCCCTTTTGGGTCCCCATTTGTCACAAATCTCCCACCCTAGGCTTGGACTAGCAGTATCCCTGAGCTGGCATGTGCTAGGCTGGGCATAGGTGACATGCAGGTGACACCTGACTTTGCTCACACTGACAGGGGTTAACCTCAGGATTTGCACATGGAGTAAAAAAGTAAAGAAATACATAAGAAAAGTTGTTCCAGCACTAAGACTCTGGTTGCCACTCTGCCATGTAGCAACATCCTCCCAGCAGCACACACCAAACTGTGCAAGACACTCATGGAAGCATGACAGACACCACAGTGGCCTCTGCCACCCCAGAATATGGCAGGACACACTCCACTTAGTGTTCAAGAGTGAGCCAGGAGACCCTGCCCTTCCATGTTTTGCTTCTCATTGGTGGCACAAGCTGAGGGCTGTCTATGCAGAACTGATGTTCACAACTTATCATGACCTGGAGACCAAAAATTAAATCATGACAGCAGGAGTGTGTCTCTAGGTGACATACTAGCCCACACCTTACAAGCCACTACAGTTAGTCTCCACAAAGACAAAAGGCCTGATTTGCAGCAAAAAAAGAGAAACAAAACAAAACAAAAAAAAAAAAAGAGTAGAGGTTTGTCCTAGAAGGGCCCAAGAGGGAATTCACCCAGACATTTCATCTCAGCCTTGCTCCCCAGACACCCTATTTTGCAACAGGGGATGCTCAATTTATCACAGCATTGGGTTGCTCAGCACAGGGGAGCAATTGGACCAAGTGCCACCAGCAGAGGGAAGGAGGGGAAGAGCTCCAAGTACTCACTATAGACACCCATAAAAGCATTGAGCACTGCTCCAACATGGCACAAACATGATGAAAACNTGGAGCTCGATGATCTTTGAGGTCCCTTCCAACCTAAACTATTCTATGATTCTATGATTCTACTCACTATAGACACCCATAAAAGCATTGAGCACTGCTCCAACATGGCACAAACATGATGAAAACAAAGCTGTGAGCAGCCTGCACAAGGCAAGAGAAGCCTCTCTCTCACAACCTGAAAGGAAGTGGCTCTGCAAAGTTATACTGAGCAATATACCAACACATAAGAGCCCAGGTAACATCCCATTGCTCACATGCAAGGGATCACCCCCAGCACAGTCCAACTGACCCTCACGAGCATCATCCCAGCAGAGAAACACAGGCACACACCAGCACCAGGGCTGCATCCCAAGCAACCCAGCTCTCTTCTCCGTGTAAAACTCAGAAAAGAATGGTATCATCCAACCCCAACAACACTCCTGAACAAAAAGCCACACACCTTCACACAAACCACAGGCAGTAGCAACACCATTGCCCCCCACCCCTCTACCCCAAAAGTTTGACTAAAGCTCAGGAGTATCTTTGCTTTTATAAATCTCTGCCTTTTAATGATGGCTTCAAGGCTCAGAGAAAAAAAGGCCCATTAAACTCGCTGAATAAGTTAATGGGGCAGAGAGAATCCATTTCAAAGCCACCCCAGGCTATTTTCCTCTGGAGCTAAAGCCTGAATAAGCAAAAAGGAAAAATTAAAACTGTACAGTGCTTTGCCAATAAATAACCCCCAGTGTAATCCGCTATGAGGCAGCCCTCCATTTGCAGAGATAATAGGATGCAAACTACCTCCCCTTGCAGGGACCACCACAACTTGATTGCAATTAGCTGTGCTATGGCAGGAACTTCCCTCTCCTACCCATCCCCTTCCACCTTCCTGGGTAGGAGGGGAGGTGGAAAATCCTAGAAGCGAATTACCCTAAATCCAGCACTTACTCTAATTCCCCAGCACCCACTCTCGGAGCAGACATCTTTGCTTCTCTACCTCCTTTATCCCAGTCCTCCTGCCCATTCATGCCCACCTCTTCTCCCCTTCCTTCACCAGCAGCACTCTGGGTCAATCTCTCACCCATCAACCGGAGCCCGCACACAATTGCTCCTCCCCGAACACTTAAAACACAAGTGCATGTCCCAGGGAGGGAGGGGTGGAAATAAATTAAATCCCTGTTTGTAAATGTTGATCCCGCTAGACGCAGTCTGTTTACTATTTAATATTTAAAGATGCTAATTAAGTCTTTGAATAAATAAATCTGTGTTACCCGAGCCTTTAGGGAGGCAGGGATCCTTCCCCCAGGGTAAGGGCAACCCAGAGCACACCGGATGCTGGGCAGACTGCCCAGGGCTAGGGAACTGCCTGGGGATCACACCACCATCCCTCCTGGAGCAGCTCAGGATGGGGACATTGGGGACTTTGGCCATTAAGACCCAGAGGAGAACGCCGGCAGGGCAAAGTGTAGAGAGGAGGATTTCCATACATAGTTACCTAAAGTGGTGCCTCTTGGCTCCAAGGTGGGATCAGCTACAATCAAAAACCCCCTCAGGGGGCTTGTGCTCTCCAGGGCCAGAGAATCAATCCACTAAGCGGTGGAGGGACACAAAGGCAGGTACCAATTCACATCACCGAAGCCAAACACCTTGCAGGCAGCCAGGGCTGCTCCAGGACCCGATACAGGCACAGATCCCCCTCCCTCCCAGCTGCCCCTCTGCCCAAGAGCCAGACAATTCCCACAGTTTCCTACCTGAGAGTATGCCAGCTTCTGCTCCTCTTCACAAAAATCGATACTGCAGCGCCCTACAAGGAGCGCTGCCACTGCTGCCTTCCTCACCCACAGAGCCCACACCTCCATCTCCCACCTGATACCACTTCAGCCTGATTCTGCTCTGCCCCTCCCAAATCAGCTCCAGCTGCACCCTGCACCTTGCTGTTAACCCTTCAGGTGCCAGACCCCACTCAGCTCCCTGTTGTGCAGCCTCCCTCCCCCAGTTCCCAGTCAGCATCCCTGCTCCGCGTCAGAGCCCTGCACGCACTCCCCGAGTTTGGGTTTTGCTCTGAAGCTCCTCAGGACACCCTCCTGCATCTGCCCCAAAGTGAGGGGGACAGCTCTTGCAAAGGGAGGACCAGGCTGCTGCATTATGGTGACCCAGCTCTGCCTTTCTCTTGGCACAGCCTGGTGTGATGGAAGGACTAGAAATAATGGATGTAAATTGGAAGAGGGTAGATTCAGGCTAGATATAAGAAATAAATTCTTTACAGTGAGGTAGTGAAACATTGGAACAGGTTGCCCAGAGAGGTTGTGGATGTCCCCCCCTCTCTGGAGGTGTTTATGGCCAGGCAGGACAAAGCCTGATCTAGTGGGAGGTGTGTCCCTGCCTATGGCAGGGGTGGTGGACCTTGATGATCTTTAAGGTCCCTTCCAACCCAAAATATTCTATGTCCAGAGCTCACATGAGGTTCAGACCGGGAAACAGCCCGGAGAATCCCACAGCTTCTCTGAACTGCCAGGGAGAGCCCAGGGAGAACAAGGATTGTCTCAGCAGGCTGGGGAACCAGGAATACACAACATGCTTGACCCTGCGTCCCACTGAACTTTGCTTGCTCCCCAAACCGTTCAGCAGCAGCCACAAAGTGACTCGATGGCTTGTTGCTTGTTTTTCTCATGGGATATGTTTTGTCTGGGAGAACACAGGCCAGCCAGGAGGCAGCCAAAATCAGAACCCACATCATCACCCCAGGAGCACCCAACTACATCCTGGAGGCAAAAGGCTAGGGAATGAGAGAGATCTTTCCAGCCACACAAGTCACAGAACTCCCCAGAGGCAAACACATCTGTGCCGGGATGGACACAAGGGATTCACAAGCTGGTCTTGCCTAATTTGGGTTAGAAGCAGGCAGGAGAGCAGCTTTGGTTTAGGACAAGGGCACACAGCCCAAGGGATCACAGATCAGAGAGCTGCAACTCTTGCTTCCCAGGTCACTGGACAGCATTTCCATGGAGAGCATGGGATAGGGGATGAGGCCAGAGCTGCTCCAGAAGCAGAAGAAAGGTCAGCAACTGGAGGCATCCAGACTCTCCCTCCCATGTGGCTTCATGTCCTGGCAGGGTCAGGAATTAAAGCCTGGCATCACTGGAGCTCAGCTGAGCTCTCATGTTCCTAATTTATTCTGGCAAAACCCCGAGCATGAAGGGTCCTCAGCAGCACTTAGGTTCCCAGCATCTGTTTGAGCATTTCCATATTAATATTTCCTAGTGGGAACTGCCTGGGGAGAGATATTTAAAGGACAGCCTAGCACAGCCCAGGAGGATGAGGACCTCACCATGCTCACATCTGCTTCTATATTCTCAGTCCTCCAGGGACAACACAGGGCAGTAAGCAAAGGCACCAGTGCCCTGTGTCCAAGCCCATCACAAAGGACCACAGGATGCATGGAGGATGGCACCTGGTCTCAGCATCTCTCTGCATCCTTTCCTGGAACCCTAGGGTCTCAGATCCATTTAGTTGTCACTGCTATGAGCACTGAGATCAAGGAGAAACATTCCAAGTCACCCATCTATGCTGTTGCATCATCACAGTCCCTTGGGGATATTTCCTGGCCTCTCTGCTTCACTTCTGGGACTTCAAGTTAAAAAGCACTTTTCCTTTTCAATTTGGGCAGACCAAATCTAGAATAGAGAGAAGGTGTGGGTGATAGCACATGCTAGTGGGAAGTATAAGACAGGGACGGTCACTAATAGACTCCATTATGTCCTACATCAGAGCACTGGGTGGCAGCTGGAGGAAAACTGGCTGCACACATGGTCTGGCTTCTCCTTTGGCTGCTAAACTGCACAAAAACAAGCTAAAAATACAGCACATATTTTCCTGGTGCTACTTTTCCACACAAGTAGAGGCCAGGTCTCACACAGAGGGACGGACCCTCAGCTCCATGGGGTCTGTAAACAAGGTGGTGCAGAGATGATGTGTGGTGTGGATGCCTCCTCTCTGGAGGTGTTCAAGACCAGGCTGGACAAGGCACTGGGCAGCCTGATCTAGGGGGAGGTGTCCCTGCCTGTGGCAGGAGGGTTGGTCCCTTCCAACCCAAACTATTCTATGATTCCATGATGGACAAGGACACACGCAGACAGGCTGGTGGAGGAGCCCCACTAGCTGGGCACTGACCACTGCAACCTTCCAAGAGGAATCCAAAGAGATTTTAATCTACTTTTTTTTCAGATGAAGCGAAGCCCAGGCTCTGAGCAATATCACAGCTTTAACCCATGTCCACCCCAACACACATCCCACCCAGTTGTCACCCCTGAAATGATACTGGGGACCCATTTGCTGTTGCGTTGAGGGACCACTGGGTGTCACAGCCCTCCCACCATGCTGGCAGTTCATGGCAATAGACAGAAAGGAAACAACCAGTCCATCTTGGGCCCAGCTGCCAGGAAGAATGAAATATCCCTTAGGAGCTGCACAAAGACGATGCTGCAAGGTCAAAACCAGCTTTCTATCCCAACGCCATGCACTATCCGCATCCCAAACCAGCCTCTTCTCAGCCTTTTGCCCTTAGGGAGGGCATGTGACCTCTTTAGCCCTACAATCTCCATCCAATCCCCTGCAGTGAAGGGTTAATTACAGAAGCAAAGAGCTTTGAAGACATCCTGGAGGCATCCAGAGACAGCTCAAAGAGCCTGTGCTCTCCTGCTTCTATATCCAGGATTTCCTTAGAGGGACTTCCCATGGATGTTGAATACAACAGAACCAATACAACAGCCTTCTTTATGCACCCTCTGTGCCTGGCCTCCCCTTAAAGCCTGCTCAGTGCTGGACTGAAGAGTTCCCATCCCTGCCCTGCTGCCTACCAGCCAGTTGCACTGCTGCTCTGTGTCTCAGTTTCCCCATCAATACAGAGCAGATCACATACAGCAGCACACGACCCAGATCAGGCACCTCTTCCCAGCCCTTCACACAGCCCAGAAACACCTCCTCACAGCACCCACACTAGTCAGGTCAACACCTTCCCAAACACAAAAAAAGCCCACAGAAATCACCTCAATTCACAGAAGGACGGGGGCTGTATCTCCCACAGTACCAGTGTAAGAGCTACTGGTACCTGGTGTTGCACTGACTGCAGCCTCTCACCGCAGCTCCGGGGAGAAAACCTTGACCCAGCACCCAGCCACATCCCAGGGGATCGTGTGACACCAGGGGGTGACCACCTGGGGACCACTGCGCCCGTCTGGGGAGCAGATGGGAGTCCGGGGGAGGGAGTGAAGGGAAGGAGAGAAGGGTAGCACAGACAGACCAGAGCAAAGCCGCTTCCTCCCACTCTCGATCCATCAGAGAGCTTTGGAGAAAGCGGCGACCTGACCCTTTCAGCTGGGCAGCCCGCGCACCGCCGGTACCACCGGCCCGGGCTGGCTCATGGCTCCTTCCTCCTACTCGCCCGCACAGCCCGGATCCGAGCTGTCTCACGCTGCCGCTTGCCCTCTAGCGGCACAGACACTCGCAAACGCGGGGAGGAAAGGAGAGAAGATGAAGAAGAGGAGCTGAAGCGGGCAGAGGACGCCCAGAGGCTGGGTTGGGAGTTATGGCACATCCACGGGGGATGCTCATGGACAAGCAGACTTTGATCACAGAAGCCTCAAGATGCTGAAAGTTGAATGATGGGGATGATACGAGTGCAGCCGTGGTCCTGGTGTGACTTGGGACATCACATGGCACAATCAGGGCTGCTGCTCCCCATCCCGGTATCGGTGGCACGAGGTGCCTGCAGCATCCAGCCACCATACACCAATGGTGTATGGCAGCCTCAGAACAAAAAAAACTCACTACGTGGCACTGCCCAGGTACAGGGTTTGCTACACAACCCTTCATGCAGAAGGGGGAACAAGAGAATTTAGAGGAGATCAGAGCCCACATGCTGCCGTCAGAGACACTGAGGAAGCGCCCACACAACCCACCAAAAACCCTCTACTGCAGGAAACTCACAGCTCAAAATTACTGCTATTGCACAGTGCCCAGTAAATGACACACTGAATTATAAGCATTAGTAGCATTCATTGCTTTTGGAGGCCTGACAGGTTTCCTCCCCACTTGAGTGCACACACACCCCACACCCCCCCCCCCCCCCCCCCATTGAATGAGATGCATCAAATCCATCCATAAACTCATGAGCAGCACTTAAGTGTGGCCACTGGACTGAGCATGACAAGCCAGTGTGCCAAGGTAGCTCTGGGCAGCATCACTGATCATAATCCATCTCATCTCTGCTTCTCCTCCCGGTGAAACACTGTTCTGGACCTCAAGCAGTCCCATCTCACCTTTCCAAGCTCAGGGAGAAGAGTCAGCAAGCAGACCTGACCTAGACCTACCCAAAACCTGCAGGAGACTAGGGCTGGGGACATGTCACATGCACCCTGATACCATCTGGGTCAACAAGTCCTCCTCAGGCCCCATTCAGTTCAGAAAAACCCTAGGAAGTCCTGGTAGGAACTGAAATAGTCTCCTCAGTGAAATATCTGGTAAGGGTCACCAGCACAGCCAGGCAATGCAGATATGGCAGGAGAACACCTGGAGATTCCAGTGGGATGGGTCATCAGTGGGGCAGACACCAGCAGATTCTGGTGTGAAAAAGTAGGTGACTCAATCCAGTGTCCCAGACAAACAAGAGCTGTAACTCACAGGTGCCTGATGCCCTCTGCTCAGTATTAGTTGAGCCACTGCTGCAAAATCAGAGCTCAGACCTGACCCTCACAGGCAATTCTTCAAAAAACTACCTTTTATAGCAAATGTACATCCAGATCCTTGCACTTTGCCCTGACACATCATCTGGAAGGGTGAAAAAGCTTTAGAGTTGCCAGGAAAGTGCCTCCTTCCAGAACTGGTAGTAAAAGCAGGGCAAGGAGCCAGAAGCAAGCCCAGGGGATGCACCCAGCCCTGGGTGACCCTAGTGTAAGTTTAGCTACTCTGGGGCACCAGGAAACACACACACACCATGAGCCTGAATCCCTAATGCAAGGGGAATAACATGGGGACAGTCAGGGTACAGTGCTACCAGCTTAAGGCACCTCTAGAACTTCTCAATCCACTTCCTTGTCCCAGACAGCTCTGTACCCTCTTCTGTCCTTACAGCTCCATACTGCACCCACCTTCCCCATCCATACATCCTTCAGGACAGCAGCTCTACGTAAACAAGAGCTCGGCAAAACAAAGCTGGGTTGAATTAAAGACCTTGTGAATGGTGTCTCCAACAGCCAAACACTCGGGGACCAGGAGATGGGAGGAACAGCACGATGGGAAGCTTTGGGAATGCAGAGCACTTCATTGTTGGGGAGCAGCAGCAGCCCTGGGCACACGGTGGCCATTTCAGAGCTGGGAGAAAACTTAGTGCCCTGTTGTCTGAAGCAGAACAACCACCAGGCTCAGCACTGTAGGAGCTTCTTCCCTGGCTTTTTGGGTCACCAAAAGCAAGTTCTGCCTCCTCCAGCCCTTCTGGAAAGATGTTTTGCCCTTTCTTTCCTTCCTTCCTTCCTTCTTAGAAGTGGGCACACATGGGTTTCACCAGTGCCTTGCCTCTCCCAGTGCTGGCAGTGAAGGGGTGCTGCTGCTCCATGCACCCCCTCACTCTCCCCCACACAACGTGCTCCCAGCTCCTGCGCAGCGAGTGGGGGCTGTGCTGCCGCTCACCCCCCACAGTGCCTGGCTCTGACGTGGTTCTCCCACCCCCAGCCAGGCCCACAGAATGGAGCAGATGCTGTAGGCTGGTGGGACAAGCCCAGCAGGAAAGGATGGGGTTCTTCTTGTCCATATGAAGGAAAGATGCTTTCCCTTGGTCCCGTGGGACCACAGAAACCCTGTATCCTGTGGCCCTCCACAACAGCTCGCCTTCTTCCGAGTTGCTCTGGATTCATCTCACCTGGTTGAGAGCAGCTACACACTGCACAAATAAACCCTACAAACCATCCATTGGGGTATTTCATAAAAAAAACCACCACAACAACATTTCCCCTTGGTGAGTTTCGGTAAGGGGGTGGGGCTTTATATCTCAGGGCTATCTCCCTACCTCAAGGAAGCCCAGGGGTGACAAACGCAGGCCACCGTTGTCTGCCTGGCAGCATCTCTGTAGTGCCATAGCAACAGCTGACAAGAAGGGAGGCCCAGATGGCAAACTCCTCCGTCCGTCCTTCCCCACACACCATGCCAGCACACGCAGGCACTGCCCACGCTGCCAGAAGGGTAACTCCCCATCCCACCCCAGCACACAGTGCCCGCCATCACCCCAACATGTGGTGGCACAGGCAAACCCAGACACCCCCCCCATGGTACTATGGATGGAGACCAAACATGGCAAACATCCTGTCTGCTTGAGGCAGAAGGGGGGTTGTGCCCCAAGACCCTCAGGATTGAAGGTCTCCCTGTACATCTGGTCTTTTTAAGGGAGGTCTTGCAAAGGATGGAGCCCCAAATCACAAGGGTGAGGCTGGATTAAGGAGAGCTTGAGCATTGCCCATAAGTCACACCTGGCTGGGGACACAGCTGCACAAGGAAAAGTGATGGCATCAACATACCCCAGCCCCATGGGTCACCTGTTCCCCAAATCAGAAAGTCGAGCAGCATACTCCAAACAGGAGACATCTCCAGGTTCAAGCTGGTCTCCTCAGCTAGACAGGACCCTTGGCAGCTCTCACAGGGATCTCTGTGTGCAGAGCCATATCCCCAGGGAAAGCAATCTGAAACTGGATATGTTTCTGGGCAGGCTGGGAAGGGACAGAGGGACAACAGCAAACATAACCTCCTCCATCTCAGAGCAAGAGCCTCCTGCCCTTTCCCTGCTTCACCATTCATCTGGCATCACCTGGATTTGCACAATGGTTGTGTGTCAACATCCTCACAGTCTAGCTGGGACAGGAGCCATCCAGCCCTGACTGAAGCTTATCAGATCTCCACAAAAATGAGGAGGATGGATGGGAAACAGCAGCAAATGGAGGGGTGCATTAAGGGGTGCATTGGGATGCTTGATGATGGGGTCCTACAGGGCACCCATAGGGATGATCCACTCTGCCTGCCTCCATGGGCAGTGTAGTCTGGGTGTCTCCTGGCCTCCTCCTGTCCCACTTCCTTTGGGAGATCCCAACAGCCACTGAGGTGTGAATTAACCCCAAGTTCCTGAAGGCTTGGACCTCAATTCAGGAGGGCACCTGCCTGGGTGGGGTGGGATGGCAAAGAAGGGCCTCTGCTCTGGCTCAGGGTGAGGACAAGCCCACCAAGCCAGCTCACACAGTTTCTCTTCCCCAGGTCTTCAAATGGGCCCTGGAAGCCTTCTGTCAGCATTCACCCAAGCTCAGACTGCCAAACTGGGTTTGTCTTTCAGACATTAATAAGACCCTGCTTGGCCCTAGGATGGTTTCACCACCCTATACCCCATCAGAGATCACCACCTCTCCTGGGATCTGCAGGGAGAAGCCAGCTGGAGTATCACATCCCCCCCAGCCATGGGGACAGGTCCTCAGCCTCCCCTGTCCTCACTGCCTACAACAAGGCTGCCACAAACTTGCTGCCTGAAGATGCCAAGCCCCTGGTGATCTTGGCAAGCAGTGGGAAGCACCATTCGGTGCCCAGCTGAATCAGACCCACGTGCCAGGAGTGATTCAGCGATGACCAAGCTGGGTTTTGATGCACCCCTTGCCCCAGCACCCAAGGTGGAGAAGGGGGGAACTGGCAAAGAAAGGCCCAGGATGGAACCAGGAGAGTGCAGGACTCAACACCTCCCATACAAGAGCACAAACAGGTTCAGCCCTGGATCTGAGCAGTTACTTGTTTGCTGAGAATCTCCACCACCCAGAAACCCTCTACCCACATAAGCATCCTCTGCCACTTCCTCAGAAAACACAGATCCCTGGGAAAAGTTTTCACTCCTACCCAGCGTCAGACCCTCACAGCATTTTGGGGTTCACCTCAGGCCCAGGAATAGACATATAGGGCCAGCAGCAATACATGGGAACATGCTTCCCTCAGTGGGAAATGCACAACATCCAGCACAAAATTATCATCTTCTCCTTCCCCAACTTAAGAGAAGCTCCTCTCCAAAAAACCCAAAACAACCAACATCTTTGTTCCTGGAGTAGAAGTTCCTCTCTCCTTGTTAAGGATTCCTTATCAGCATTTTTCAATTTCAAAGCAGTAAAGACATTTTCTGGGCACAAAGGACTCGCATAACACTACGTCTTGAAGCAGTTCAGATGTGTGTGTGTGACAGCATACACTCTGCTTACGCTGCTGGCAGCTTCCAAACCTCCTTTGCTGCCTTCCCTGCTGCCCCTCAAAGGGTTAAAACCAAACCACAACAAACAGCAAGCACAAGGAAAGAAAAAACAACACGAGTTTCTCGACTTCCCCAGCATCACCCACTCTGGCACCACTAAAACACCCCGACACCGCAACGCAGGGTAAATATGGGGCAATGGGAAGGGGAGCAATGCATTAGTTTTTCCCCCCTTGACTTTTTCTATTCCTGTTGGGTTTTTGGAGAGGTTTGGTGGCAAGGAGAGGACAGGGCTGGTGGGGGAAAGGAGGTTCAGGGTCACTGGTATGTCCTGGAACTTGTAAGCAAGAGGGGAAAGCAGGCTCCCATCATCTTTCCCCAGCGAAGGTGACAAGCAGAGCTGCACAAGAGGCACCGCAGTTGCTCCATGGCTCTGCTGCAACCACACGGTGACCAAATGAAACAGCCTCGGGAAGAGACCCAGCAAAGCCCCTCTTCCCTCCCCACCCCTGTGCCATCGAGGTGGGGAGGGGAAAGAAAAAAAATTAAATAAATAATTAACCCTCCATTACTCATTTCAAACCTTGCTGCATTTAACTGCCAGAATAAAAGGATTCCACCTCTTCTCTGCTCAACTCCCACTGGCAACTTGCTCTGGGGGCTACATTTCCCTAAATGCTCACATTTCAATTAGCATTAGAATAATGAAATGGCTCAGAGTTCATCTCACCCAAAAATGTACTGGAAAAATAAAGAACAGAGATTGAAAGTGAGGAGGAATTTATTTTTTTTCCCCTCCCCACACACACACAGAGTATGATGGATTTGGGAGAAGAAAATGTATTTCTTTCTCGACTCCAGGCTGAGGAGATGAACATGGGCTTTGCTAACTGCCTCTCCAAAGAAGGATAATGCAACTTCAAGTTGATTTTCCAGATAAACAAGCACGCAAACAAACGCGAAGTGCCCAACTAAAAATTCTTCCGATGCTTCACTGCCACTGCCACCACCCCGAGAGGAAAACAGGCAAATCCTACAGCAGCACCACAGCGAGTCACGAAATTACAACAATGCCAGTTAAATAAGCTACTTAAGGGACATCTCACTGCCCTATTTTTTTTTTTCCCTCTTCACTTAAAAAGGCCAAACCGCAGATCCCCAGATAGACTCAGGCAGGGAAGAGATGGGAGCATTTGCTGTCGTGAGGATAAAAAAAATAAATCCTAATCGCATCCAAAGTCTCGAAAAAGAACAAGCAGCTCAGAACTTGCTTTTCTCGCCCAATTTGAGTATCTATCTGTCTGTGTGTGGCAGTGGCATTGCCCCCCCTCCCTTTGCAGAAGCAAACAGTTAAAGGAAGCAGCAGCTTTAGCATCTTCGCCTGCTGCTCTCTCCTGCTAAGGAATCAGATCTCATTTACTTTATTCCTCCTAAGCCTTGGCCAAACTGTTGCTGGGCTGATTTTTTTCCCCTTTTTTAGGGGGGAGGATGGAGTAAAGGGAAAGTGGAAATGTGCCCGGGAAGCAGGACTGAGCCATGCCAGGCAGAGCAGCAATGCCGAGGGCACCTGAGCCCCGCACCCTGCGCTGGTAGAGCCCCCCACTTACATGGAAGTGATGTTCCTTGAGATGTCCGTGATATTGATGCTCGTGTTGCCATTGCTGCTGCCTGAATCCTGCCCTTCCAAGAGAGGGAAGAGGTTCCCATCATCCGGTTTCTTGCAATTGATGTCTGTCTTGCTGCAAAGACAATTAGCAGGGCAAGCCAGCACCGAAAGCAGATAGTCTCCCCAAATGCTCCAGAGCAAAAATACCCTCCAGAAAGTGCACTTGGTAGGGCAAAGAGAGACATCCATCTCCGACTGCTGCTTCTAAAAAAGAGGAGGAGGAGGAAAG
>VZTY01001101.1:88636-189186 GCA_013400935.1 Turnix velox | reverse complement strand
TCATAGAAAAGGTGCTCCAGCTCTTGCACCTTGATGAAGGCTCTTGTGGCCTTCATCTGGACCCTCTCTAATGTCCCTCTTGTGCTGAGGGCTCCTGAGCTGGATGCATTACTCCAGGTGGGGTCTCACACAAGAGCAGAGGGGCAGAATCGCCTCTTTTGATCTGCTGGCCGTCACACAAGTGATGCAGCCCAGAATCTTGAGTATATAACACATATGTTCTTGCTGTTTTTTTCTTGAAGTTTCAATCTACTTACAAATCTCTCCACCAGAAGGAATAAGAGTTGCTGACTTTAAACAGAGGCTGAGAAGGCTCTAGAAGAGAAATTCCCATTTCCCTGTGTAATGAAATACTGTAGCAGGCCGGGAGCGGTAAAGTTTGCACTTGCAATGAAAAAGAATAATTCCAACCAAAACAGCATTGGCTCTTTATTGTTTTCTAGTGTTCTGCCTTGATGTCAGGAAAAAAACCTTATTTCAAAGAATAAATGGAACAATATGGCTGTTGAAGCTCTTGGTGGCAGTGAAGTGTCACAAATTCTTCAGTGCAGAAATTGCAACTGGATTCTGCACACCAGGCTGGGAATGGAGTCTGAGGATGTGTAACTTGAATCAGCCTGTGCTGGCCAGAGGCTCAATCTGTTACTCTTATGCATTATTTATACTGACTGCCTTTAAGTATCACACTAGGGATTTGTTTGTGAATTGTCTGTTGAGTTTATGTTCAGGTAAAGGGTTCAATAACTAAGGTAACCAAAAGCATAGTATATGTTGCACTGAAATCCTTTCAGCTTCTCTGCATGTAGGTGCCACAACTTGCCTTCCTGTGAACCATTCTGGGTTTGTGTTCAAGCTGCTGAAATGTAGCTGGTCATTCACAACCTCTCCCTTTGAGAGGAGGGAAACTACCTTTATAGACACCTGCTCACTAGAGATGCAGATGACTGAATACCTCATTTTTGTAAAGAAAAGTTAAGACCATCTAATTCAGAGTACAGGCTGACTGTCCCCAGCCATATGCTGCTTGAAGAAACGTCAAGGTGCTCACAGTAGCGTGTCTCCAACAGCCTAGCAAGGAGAGGGAGGAACAGTGTGGGGACTCTGCTTGCAAACTGGCCAGCAAGCAGTGACCCAGTTGAGTTTCATTCATGCCCCCGCTGTCTTTGTCCTGATAGATGCTGACAGCAAGCAAAGGTAGGGAGTTGCTTGGTATCTTGTGCTGTACTATCTGCATGTGTTTGCAGAAAATGGAGTGGAAGGAAGTGGTTTCACCTAGGGACAATAGAGAGGAAGGGAGCTTTTATGAAGACAGATGATTTCTGAAGAAAATGCATTTACAGAAAGTTTATAAAAATACTGCTTTCAAGAAGGATAGCTTATTGATGTGACTACAGTAAAGATTTTGAATTAGTATCTATTAGAGAAGAAGACTTCCTCTTCCCTCTCTTACCCCACAAAGAGGGTCTTTTCCTACTGCTGCTTCAAATTTCAGTGAATTGTGATTTATGCTTTGCATTTATCTCTCAGCAGACTGTGTTTAGAATGTAATTATTACTTAAATTACTGTGACCCACAACAGACAATCCATTACTTCTATTGGATAGTATTGTGGGACTCTTATTTTAAATGAGTTTCTGTGTTGCCATAGATGCTTTTGCTCATTTTATTTGTTACCTGTAACTCGTGAATTGCCACCACTCTTGTGGCATGGTCCCCAGCCTTAGGCAATGCAGCTGTCTCTTCTTGCAGTACTGATGAACACGCCTTTCTGACCTTTTCAGCTTTCTTGGAGGTTGTAATGGAGCAGTAAGAGACTGTGGTATCAGTAATGATTCTTATGTGGAAAAGGAAAATATTTTGTATATGTTGGCACAGTAGTCTTAGGAACTGTGCCTATTAAATGTCACTTTGAGGGCTGTAGTCCTGGATCTCATTGCCTTTGTAAATCTGCCCGAGATATATGTTTATAGACACATTTGGGCTTGTTCATGTGCCACCCTACCAGCAGTTTCTGCTATTAGCTTGAAAAGGAACACAGTCTGGATCTGCAGGCCTTTTCCTGCATCCAGGTAAATTATTAGTTATGCTTGCATTAGGTAGGGACAGTTGTGAACTTGCAAATTGGAGAATAAGAATGAGTAATGTGACTTAAACACAGGTAGTCTTCCACTGGCTAGACCACAGTTTTTTTCCACATTTCTTTCCTCTTTTGCCACCCCCTGTCTAAAGAAAAGCTAGCAATTTATGTTTCATATTCAGGTGAACACTTTCTTCCCTAAATATTTAGCCTCAGAAGCTCCAGCTTGCTAACAGGGTTACCCTCCTGGTACAGCTGAAGGACCTGTTTTTTTGGCACTTATCTGCTGGGCAGCAAAGCACAGTCCAGTCAGATGTCATGGGGCAGTATAGCAGAAACTCACACAGTCGTGAAGGTTGCTGGCTTCATGATGGTGTGAATTTGCGAGCTGATAGTTGCAGACCTCTGTTAACTGAGCTGCTCAGCTGAGAACACCTCATGCTTTTCCAAGGAAAGCTTTATTGAAAGGAAAGTTGCATGGCAATGAAGGTCTGGTTATCCTGTATCCCTTTGGTTGTCAGCAGAGTATGCAGCCTGATCTGTCCTGGCACATCCTCTGAGGAAACCAACTGCAGGAGGAAATAGTGAGGTAGCTGTCAGATGCATGATGCAAGCACAAGGGTGACAAAGATGCAAAAATAAACACTCCTTCCCCTCCTCCTCCTCCAAGGGCTGCAGAAATCCAGGGGGTCTCTGCAGGAGCTGAGTATCGCTGCTGGTGATGGCAGTGATGGCAATGGGGACAGGAACAGGGCAACTCTGCTGATGCACAACTCCTGCAGGAGTGGGAGCAGCTGCCTGACTTGCAGGCAAGACACTTCTCTTGTTTTTTGTCAGTATAGTGCTGTTAACAAGGGAAATGACTTTTCAGATGTGAATGACAGCAAACTTGAAGAAGAGAACAGAGCTGACTGCTCAGCTGGTGGTGCCTTGGGCTGTGTCACTGCCTACTCCCAAGGTGGCAGCTGGGCTGTGACCCTAGAGCAAATACCCTGGGAAACTGAGCCCAGAAAGTGAATGCTGTCATGGGTGAAGTTGTTTTGAGTACGGCTGTGATAAAAAAGGGGAAAGATTCAGTTCCTGGTGCCTCCCCTGTGTGACTAACAAGCGCAAAGGGAAGGGTTAAGCACTGCTGGGATTCAGAGAGATC
Organism: Turnix velox; assembly: GCA_013400935.1. Lineage (NCBI taxonomy): Eukaryota > Metazoa > Chordata > Aves > Charadriiformes > Turnicidae > Turnix > Turnix velox. The sequence continues at coordinate 185,959 of VZTY01001101.1, read as the reverse complement.
AAGGCTTTTTGCAAAGTACTGGCACACTTAAAAAGCATTGAAGCGATTTAAAGAGATGCTGTATCAAGGTATCAAATGCTATGCTTGATCCTGAAAATTGTGATTTGGGTGAATACTTCTCTTGTCTTCTTGGGACTGGACTTCTTTCTGAGAGGTAGAAGCAGGACTAGAGGGGCTGAGAGATACATGAGTGAGAATTTTTCTATAACAAGCATTTGGTGGTTTGACCATATTTCATTGAGGGGATCATATCAATAGCAAATTCGACATTGTCAAGCTGTGTCAGTGTTGCAGCTTGTCTTAAGGTAGCTATTGGATCTCTCCTGGGGGCCTAGAAACAGCCCGCTGTGGTGAAAGGAATATTTAAGCCAAATTACTACCTTCTGTCAGGAAGAATAGCCTTTCTCACCCGCTTCTCTGCTCTGAAATAATGGTCCCACTCCTCGTTATTACTCTCTTCTGTTCTAGTTGTGAACTGTGACACGGTAGCTGATAGAAGCTGAAAAGGGAGATGTAGGATGAAGTACAGTTTTGAATGCTACTAATAAAGTAGAACTAAATAGTGGGGCCAGAGAGTGATTTACAATGAGTAGCACCCTCTCTGTTAGTCTCTTTTTCTCAAATAAAACTATAAAAAGTCAAGTTCTATTTTATAAAAGTGACTCTATTAGTGCTTCAGTCCAAGATCAAAAGAAAAGTTTGGTTTTAATGGAGTACTTTAAGTGTTTTCCATTTAAAAAAATTTGTTTCTTGAAGAACAGGAAACAATTGCTTAATGCAAATTTGAGGATGGGTCATGTGTGGTGTGAGGGCTAGATAACTTCAGTGAGCAAATGAATTTTCAAATGGAAGCAGCCAGGACAGATGATAAGCGAAGTTTATGCATGTAATTAATTCTCAAAGTTTTACCTAATGCTCTGTGACATGGCCATCACTAATCTTGTAAGAAGCTACAAGTGAAATGGGACCAAAAAATTTCAGGCAGCAGTAATATCAGTATGTTGGAAGAATGTTTTTCTGAGATAGATGTCCTTGATTACATGGAGTATACATGAAAGAGGAGCCTAAAAAGGTTATGTTTTTCTGTATTGACTTTCATCTTAGACTGCTACTCTCACTCCAGCTAGCAATTTATATATAACCCATATGACATCCAAAATGTATTTACTTCTATGTGGCTGTCCTCCAGGGCACTGTCTGTAATTACATAAAAAGGCCATGAACACATCTGATTAAGCAGTTTTAGCAATTCATTTATATTTATGCCATTTGGTCTTTTCCTCCTCTATGAAAGCATTTGTTTTCCCTGCTAATACGTGTGAGATTGATGTAGGCAGTTGTGTTCTCTGGTAGGAGAATAAATCCTACTTTCTGGTTCAAGTGGAGAAGAAAATCACAGGGGTGTTCACTTTCTATTTGAAAGGATCTCCCCAATGGGATACATATGAAGAATTAATACCGAATAAGAATATTGTGTTAACCTTCCTCTCTGTTGAACTTTTAGCTCTGGTTTGCTAAGGCGATTCTAGGAGGAATTGCACTTGCAGAGGGGACTATGTAGCACTTCTCATTCCAAGACATTGTTCTCATTTCCTTAACATTTTTTTAGCTATTAATTATTTGAGGTTAGATCCCCATTTCCAGATGGCCTGCTCTCACAATGACTGATTAATATGAAAAATGGCAGTACTGTATTATCTGAAGACAAAGCCAGTATGTAGAACAAAAGCTGTAGGATCTCAATTTTAAGGAAGACATAACATTTCTGGAGAAAGATTTTTGAGGATGGGGCAAAGCTGAGAAACATGTTCATGTAGACTTCATGTACTAAATGAGAGTAAGTATCAGCTGGGAATTTGAATTTGTGACTAGAAAACTCCAACAACTACTAATGCCTCAAACACTTGAATTTTGAGATTTACAGGGAAAGGCAGTATTTTATGGACACAGCTACCTGGACTTTTTGTGATTTAATCTAGCAGAAATTATTTGATCAAGTATGTTTTGTTTATCTCTTTCACCTTGCTGACTTGAATCACTACAGGGGGAAAAAATATTATAAGTCTTATGCTCTGGGTTAAAGGACTTGTACAAGAGGTCACCATTTCACTTGCTTTATTTAATCCTTATTCATGGGAGGGTGTCAGAAATTCTTAGAAGCTATTTCAGGACAGAAGTTTTTATCTAACAGGGATCAGTATCTGAAAGAGATGGTGTAGTTACAGATAATTTATTTTGGCTGATGTGTTACTTTCAGGACTTTAAACATCTGCCTTTAACAGATAAATATTCAATGAACTGCAAATGTCAGCAGGCATCTGAATAGGAGATTATTGGTTGGCCAGAGAAGGTTTAGCATACTAAATGATTCTTCTATGATAAGAATCATCTCTCTCTCCTCAAACCAGCAGGGAGATGTGGCTGTCACAGCTATCATTTGTGACCTTCCAGTGAGTCATCTGAGAGTGTTTCTAATTTCCAAGGTCAACAGTGGAGTTTGAAATTCTCTGTTTGTTCTAATCTTTGACCAAATTCTCCCAGTTTATCAAGGTCACAGTCGGCTTGTCATGTTGTAATAGAGGTTACTCTGAGGAGACTGTATGGTGATGCCAAAGTCTCAGTAACTGCAGGGAGGAGGGGGGTAAAAAGCAGAATTAAAACTCCTGCCCAGGTCAGGACCAGATGGGGAACCAGGCTGTGCCTATTCAAAAAACACACTAAAGGAACAATGAAAGGACCCTATCCATAACAAGCAAGTGGGACAATTCCCAGTAAGAGCTCTTTGAGGACAGAAGAATGATGTACCAAATGAAACTATCCTGAGATGAGACACTAACATCATACTACCAGTTACAGCAGTAAAAAAGATTAAAATAAAACTTTATTTAGGTTCTAGGGCTGTTTCTGATATGATAAAAAGCAACTGAGCCAAATAGCTAAATTGGAAGCCAGAGAACTCTTAACTTGCACCAAATCTTCAATAACCATAATCATTAAATAGAAATCCCTCCTGTTTTGGAACAGTGTGAAATTTTATACTCCATGAGATCTAAAGATAGGCAAGAATTGTTCGATACTCTCTGCATTTGTCAGGGATAAATCAATCCTGAGAGCAGGAAAATGGATGGAAATGTTTCTTGGGGAATTACACATGTGTGCAACATATAGGCACTGGGAATTAGGACAGAGAGCTGTGCAAATTGCTGGAGACTACACTCTTTGATTTTATATTCTTAGTAAAAAATTATTTGCAAATGACTCCTGTGTATCACTTACCTAAAAACTGAAATCATTTGTGCAGGAGGATGCTGATGACTAAAACTTTCCCATATTCTCTCTGCCACTAAAGAACATGCAGGGGTGAAAATAGGCACCTTATGGACTTGTGGGCCCTAATCTGATGTTGCTGAATCTGTCTGGCAGCAAAACACCAGTTGTTGATACATCAGAGATCAGTGCTAACTCCTATCAGGTGGCTTGATGTTTTTGCTTTTCCCTTCTTAGTTCCTTTCCTAATTTTGCTTCTGAAGTGATAAAAGGCAGCTGAGCAAGTAGCTCAACTGGAAGCCATCTTCCTTCTCCTAAAAAGTTTAAAGAGAATTTTATTTTGTGGGTAACCATTGTACTTGTTATTCTTAAAAGGAAAACAAATAGTATTTTTAATTCAGTGGGGCTGGAATGGAAGTACATAGGTCTGGGGACAAACTGACCAACATGGTACAAGATCTGTGATTTTTGAAATTTTTGGATGCTGCTGAGCTGGATAAATGGAGACTTTAAAAGTGCTGAACAAAGTCATATTGTATTTGTACTGTGAAGAGTTGTCCAACCCTTGGAAGGTGGTAGCTCAGGTTCACCAGTGTGTGGCTAAGCAGAAGTTCTCTGGAGGTGGGCATCTGTTCAGGTGGTAAACAGTATCCCTCTTCTCTGCTATATTTACTCATCCTTCCCATGGTACTGCCTTGTGGGATTCTTGCAATGAATGAATACATGAGTCTGTTGAGCCTGAGATAGGGTGACAAGCTGGTTTGTACCAGACACCATGCTGTGGAAAGACTGGCCAGTGCTCCAGCAGCAGTTATGGCCTAGAGGAGCCATGAAAAGAGAGGCAAATGTAAGCCTGAAGGTAAAGTTAATAGAATGTCTCACTGTCAGAGATGGTTAAACTGTTAGTATTCCTGTAATGCTTCTTAGAAGTAGAAAAAAATAGCTTCTATTTCAAAGAACTTTCTATTACAGAAAAATATTTTAGTGTCAATGGTATCTAGTCAGCCCTTGCTGAAATGGCATCAGTTGTGTTACTTGGTAGCTGAATAAGCTTTTCTGCTCTGATGTTGTTTGGGTATGTGCTGAAGGATACAACTTGGAAAGAAAATGAAGCCTTGGGGTGACTGCTGCATGCATCTGTGATGAATGGAAAACCTGGACTAACAATGCTAACAATGGCCATTCTTTTTTTTTTTTTTTTCCTCATAACCGCTTTGGAGATGAGTAAAACTCTAAATATATAAAAGTATCTGTAAGTTCCCAGGAGCTCCAGGAGAACAGTTGCTTCACAGCATGTTGATCTTTTTCATACTCATTTTCCTGAGAATATTGAATAGATTTTTACTGTTTTGAAGAGACATGTGAGGCAGGTAAATTGTCGTGGGCTATTTCTAAAGTTAGGTAAATGTACTATGGGAAGACTTTCATGAAACGTGTTATTTATATACACAGGAGACTGTTTGATAAGATGTGATTGTCATTTGAGCTGTGATTCTAGACACTCTCAAAAGGTCTTAATGTCACACTTTAAACTTAAATAGAGATGCAGCAGAAAGAGGTAATGATTCCTAAGAATGACATTGTACTTTTCTTCTACTGCTCTGGTCCTGATTTGCAGGAAAGCAAACCTGAAGCTTATAAAAGCTTCTCATGTCTTAAATTACAAAAATCTGTAAATTGCCTCTGACTGTTTCTGAGCTTTAAAGCTATCCAGTTTCCCTCTGATGACCTGATCTAAGCCCAGGATGGATCAATCCCTGGAAAATGCACTTGCTATGGGCAGAAAGCAAGTATGACTGCTAGCAAAATGGCAGGAAAGTTGGTGACATGACGTAAGTTAACTACGTGAGCAGAGTTTTGCTAGAGTCTGGGGGAAGAGGGACAAAAGAACCCCAAACCCAAAAAACAAACATCCCCTTGGCTTAAAAGTGTCCAATCCAGTTTTCAGCCAGCTGTTTGCCTCATCAGAAGGTGCCACATGAAATCTCTGAAGTGTGTCCTCCCATTGATGTGGACTGAATGAGTCTCTTCTGGTCCCTGTGTAGGGCACATGAAGCAAGAACAGATCTACCTGTGGGACTACAGGGCTGGCAGCACAATCTGAAGTTCAGGAGAAGTGAAAGGCTCTTTTTCTTGACACCTTTTAACTAACTGAAACTGTCCCCTGCATGGTTAGTGGGGGAGGGAATATATATGAATATCTGTGCTGACAGATTTGAGGGCTGGAAGAGATGATTCTGATGATCTAGATCCTGTGGGGGTTTTTTTTGTTACACACATTAGGTTTTTTTTCCCTCCACATTGGATTGAGTGATCTTTTAGATGCTTGATCTTTAAAGGCTCCAATCTCTACTGAGCTTATCACCTACCAGAGAAACTCTTCCACAGCTAGGAAATATGTTGTAGGGTAGTTTCTTCTTGGCTTTTAAAAAATTATTTTATCCTTTTTCTAACTGTTTTTTTCCAATAAATATTTGATACTTGATTCAAATGGCATGGAAAAAAATGCAAAATTTCTAGGTTTACTTAGAACTATTGTCTTCAATACGCAACACTTAGTTCTGAAAATTAGAATTACCTATGTATATAAAAGCGTAAGGAAGGGAGTATTTCAGAAGTCTAACTAGTAAGTCTGGATTGAATCCCAGATTTCTGGAATGATGTATCTCCACTGTTAGCTAACAGATGAGTTCTGTTGCTTTTAATAGCTTCTTGCACATATCTATATACGATGTCTTCATCAGTTATTGAGTAGGTATTTTAATTCCTTTTCTTTCATGGCCTGTGTTGTATTATGACTCAAAAGTATATTTGACCAGTCTCTTCTTGAAGAGTTGTTTAGCTGGGAGCCCTTTAAATGTGAGATGAACATTTGCCCCCAGAGGGTGTAGAAGAATAGACAGACACGTTGGATCAGACCACGTTGGTTCATTTAGCTCAACAGCCCCTTTCCAGGACTGTCTAAAAAGGATGATTATGGGGGAAGATGATTGAAAACCTAAAAACTTACCTCCTCTTTGGCTATTAGCCAAACCAACAGCACAAGCTGGCACAGATGCCAAAGCAGACAGGCCTTCAGGCAAATAAATTTCTCACATAATTTTTGCTGCTAGTTCTGATGTGAGTTTATTTCATGGGTGGGCACATCCAGAATGACACAAAGCCATGTAGTCTGAACTAACTCTGCATGGTGATCAGCTTAGGCCTTGTGAACCCACAATGTGTGATTTGAACTAGCTCAGTAACAATTTGTATGAAAAAGTTTTTGGTTTTTCCCTTACAGATAAAGGAAAGCTAAACACAAGTTTTTGGGGTTTCTTAATTTTAAAGGAGAAAAATGCAAGGTGGTAATACCATATATAGTGGCAAAAGGGAAGAGAAGAACAGAAAGACACATATTCTGAAAATTCCTACTTTGAAGTATTTTCTTAACTTCATTTGATTTCCAAATGCAAACCATTAAAACAGTGTTTCCTGGCTGATGACTGTATGCATAATAGTAGCCTTAGAAGCTTCAGACATTTTGTTTTAAAATACAAATGATTTCTTCAGTGCATTCCTTCCTTTGTGCAATTCCTTTCCTACATTTAGGATAACCAAGTTTCTCTCAGTAAGATGAACTGGACTTGCTGCTCCACCCTATGGAAAAGGTAAAAAAAGGACATGGTATTGCGGGAGAAACAAAACCCACTCACTTTTTTGTAAGCCTTCTAGCATCACTGAGGAGATGTGCATGCAAATTTTATGCATGTTAAGTATCTAAGGGCAAATGGTTCCAAACAGACCTACCAGTCACGTGCAGGTTGCAGGACACATGCAAACTGAAGGCTGGTAAAAGAGATGTTGAGGGGCAATAAGATACGAATTGTCTGCTCTGTCTAAATCATGCACCAGAGAACTCTAAGTAGATCCAGCCAAAAACATAAAATGAATGATGACTAAACATAATGATTTGCAGCACCCCACATATAGCTCAGACATCTTAAAATCACTTCAGTATTGTTTCACATTAGCTAGATCTGAGCTGTGAAACCAGATCTTGCTCTTTCCAGCTTTCATCTGTTCTAGAGATGAAGGGCAAAAAAAGTCATATAGCTGAGAGCCAGATGCCAACACTAGCAGGGGTCTAAAATGAGAACAGGAACAGCTTTTGCTGAACAGAAGCCATAATGCTGTACCACAGCAGAACATAGTTTAGTGCTTCAGAAAGCCCATATTTATAGAAAACACCAGCACACAGCTATGGTCACATGTCTCAAGGTTGCCTTTCACCCCCTTGTAAATATTTTTCAGACAAGATGGGGGTGGGAGATAGGAGCAAACTCAGATAATATTTAAATTTCTGCAGCTCTGGAACTTCAGTACCTGCTGTAAAGCATCTAATCTTTACCTCTGAAACTGAAATACCAAAACTCATTCTCCTGCAGCTCCTGCCAGCTTTCACGCCCCCCTCCCACCTCCACAGCCTCACCACTACCGTCAGCATTTGCTATGCCATTTTGCTTCATTGCTCACTTGCTAAATATAGGTCTGAGACTTTTCTTTCTTCTGAAAGCTCTGCTGTGCCATAAGCACTGAGTTCTGACAGCTCCCCCACCCCAATTCACTGAAAGCTATGGCTTCCTTGCAAATATGTGTTAAGTCCATCTTACCTGGAACTCTGGCTCTTGCAGTCAAGAAAGCTCTTCAGACTGACTTTGTACAGTATCATCTGGCAGTAATGAATCCCTCAATTCCAATACAACCTTCTCTTCATGTGCTGGTGCAAGCTTGTGCTCCAGGATTTGGTGGTGGCATTCACTAATGGCCTATTTTGAGTCACAAAATGGTTTTAGTTAGGAGGGACCTTAACGATGACTGAATTCCAGCCCCCCTGCCATGGGCAGGGGCACATCCCATGAGATCAGGTTGCTCACAACCCTGTCTCAAGGTACAGGTAGCTTTGTTTATCTCAGACTCAACACCAAAGCAGATGGTGGTGTTATTGTTTTTGTCTACCTCTTCTTGACTGTGATGTGGGACACCTGATCCAAGCCTCTTCTGTTCAGTGATCTACAGCTCCAAGCTCTGAAGAGATGCCCCTGTTACTAATCTAGAGACCTGCCTGTGCATTCAGAAGGAAGATGACCTGCCAGCTTGAGCCACTCTCAACCAAATGAACAGTAGGATTACAGCCTGATGGTGGACATGCTTTGCTGGGAGGAGGAACTGAAATTCTTCTGTCTTTCAAGATTATTTTGTACTTTATGAACTTACACAAAAAAAATAAGACTGCATTGTGAGCAGGGACTCCAGGTAAAGTGGATTGTAGGATGGATAGTTAATGCTGGGAGTGACCTCAGGAGGTCTTTGGACCAGATTTGTGCTCCAAGCAGTATCACCTGTAAGATCAGATCAGGTTGCTCTGAGTTTTCCACTCTTGAAACAGGGGCACATCCCCTGCTAAGTCTCCTTGGTCAGCCCAATTCAGTGCTACCCTCTGGTGAAAAAGATTCCCCTTGTGTCTGGTCTGTGCCTTTCACTTATTTTTATACCTTGTGTCTTGCTACTATAATGAGCCTCTATTTACTGGGTAACCTCATGGGTGCTGAGGAACTGCTGTTAGATGCATGTGGAGCTGTCTTCAGGTTCAACCAGTCTTGGTCCCTCTATCTCCCTTCACAAGGCAAGTGCTCTAGCCATGACCATCCTGGTGGTTCTATGCTGAACTCAAGTCAGTTTACTGATGCTTTCCTGTATCAGGGAGGGCCCTGATATCCTGCCTGGAGGGCACATGATATCCTAAACGCAACCTGGGAATGCTTGGTAGATGGGATTATCCTTTTTTTGCTAATCTTTTGATAGTGCTTCTGATAATCCAGCCCAGGATTGCTACATAACCTTTTGTGCTGCAGGGGGAAGGTGCTGGCTCATGTTCATCTTTCTGTCCTTCATGGCTTGGAGGCCTTTCAGCAATGATGTGCTGAAGCACTCTTTAGAAGCCCTTATATCTTCATTGCCTATATGGAGAATTTACCTAAAATACACTGAAGGAAGCATTATCAGTCTGACCATATTAAAATAATAATTGTGTAGGTTGAAAGGGACTTTTCAGACCATCAGCTCAACTCAAGAAAGCCTCATATCTGGACAAAGTTACACATGTAGATTAATATTAGCCTTTCTGTTCAAGCCAAGTGCTAGATCACCTGGACTGTTACTTAGGTGAAGTATGTGCTGCCTATAGTTAACTATGCAGTTCCATGTTGGCATTTTCAGAAGTATTTGTAGACTTAATGGAAAAGAAAGATTCTTTCTTATCACTATTCTGTTCTTATCACATCAATCTATCTTATGCAAATATTCCCCTATACACAAATGCAAAGCAATATAGCAGACTGCACATGCACACACAAGAATTTGCTTGGTTAGCACTCCACCTGGTACTAGTAATTGCCAGCACAGTGTTAGACTTTATCTACAGGATTGGGTATAGATGCACACCCTTCTTTCACCACAATTCACAGTCTGTACCCAACAATAACTGAACAGAACAGCACCACTACTCTTGTATCCATATGCAGATCACGTTCTCTTTCTTTTGTTATCTATCAACTTTCACCATCAGGTGCTTTCCTTTTCTTATTTCTGTATCCCTTTTCTAACTCTTCTTAGATGTGCCCTTTTCTTAAGATGAGCTTTTTCTCTGAGACAAATATATTATACTCTCACAATGCAGAGAGAGACAGATCATCTCAGTCTCTGTACTTCTGAAATGCTGAGATCAGAGGTTATTGCAAAGTCTTCTGGACAGATCAGCAATGAGGGCTTATCCAAAGGGTACTGTTAGAAGCTTAGGCTACTTCAGGACAGTGGATTCAGTATAGCCTGAAGAAAGAGCTGTTTGCTATCAAATGCAAAGGCATGATCCTGTAGCTCTGAGAATGACCTTATGGACCTCAATGGGACTGTAGCGTGACAAGGATTGCAGGATCAGATTCTCCAGGATGATTGGTAAATGATGCATGTCCACAGTTTGTTTAGCCATTCATGAATATATGCATTTTGAAAGAGCAAAATTTTGCTTACAGTTTCTGAAGTAGAGGAGCAAATTTCCTGGTTACTTCTAAAAATACAACTATCACTTAATGTCAAGATGCCAATCTGAAATAACTCATATAATAGCATCTAATTTACAGTGAGGAATCATTATCTTCTAGCTGCATCACAGTTAGCTGCAAATAATGATGTAAATCTGTATGGCACTTAAACAGAGGGAAATGTTCAAATTAAAACAATGAGCAAATCAGCGAGACTGTATTCACAGCCGGTGCTCTGTCTGAATTTCTTCTTCTGCCTCCTCCCCCACCTTTAACTTCAAGGATGAAGCAGCAGGGGCTACAGCATTAAGTAAAACATAGGTTTCTCTTTTCAGTTCAGTTTCAGAGAGTGGAAGGATGAAGATCTCTGCTCTGTTTGTGAAGCCTAATACGCATTGAGGGAACAAATGTACCTCTCTGGTTCCCAAAGGTAAGCAGTTCAGCTTAGTCACACTTGTGAAGCATGAGCACATGAAGGGCTCAGGTCTCCTTTGTCTTTGGGATATTATGAATAAAAGACAGTCTTAATGGTTTTCAAGAGGGGAGACAAATTTCCTCAGACATAAATATCTCAAAGTTCTTTGAAAATTTTAGTCCCCTTGTTTATTGAATTTCTCCCGGTGTGTGAACAGAGATGCTAGGTTTTATTAATACTGCTTATGAAAGATGTTGCACTAATTATGAAGCTCCTCATGGAATGCTGGGAGATGTGGGATTAATAAACGTGACTTATTGAAAAATAAAAAATTGTTCAAGAGGCACGATATGTACTGCAATATGCTTGCTTATCAAGTCTTTGGTCTTCCAATCTTTTTAAGCACATCAGCGTTTCCTGATTCATGAGCTGTTTCTGTGAAGTAAATGCTTTCTGTGCCTTACTTGAGCTGAATGACAAAAACCGGTATTGTCAGACATTTAACTTTTTCAAAGTTTAAACAAAAGGCAATCAAGAAAAACCCACAAAGGAATCTAGACATCAAAGCACATAAAATAACTGGTTACGTTAATCTCACATAAGTAGTTTTTCATAGTTTGGTGTCTGAAGGTAGCATGATGTCTCCTAAGTTGCACTGGTTAGAAGGTTCTACTCTATGCACAGAGAGACATTGAGGAGGAGTTATTAAATTCTTTCTTCCAAAAGACTCTGGTCAGTGCTGGGTAACTCGTGGGTAATTTGTGGTGATGGGTGAGAGTAGTTTTGGATGGTGGTTGTCCTTGGTTTGTCTTTTGCTTCCCAGCATTGGCTGTGAGTGTGGTTGTTGGTTTTTAAAGATTATTAGTGGGTATGTTAATCTTCAATAACTGCAAACATTGAGGTTTATAAAGGACTCACAATAAAATTCACTAGATAATCTTTAATGCTTTCAGCTCATGGTCTAATGCATAATGAAGAGTTAGTTCTTTTAGACTGGTTTCTGGATACAATTTGAAGGTGTATGTATTAAACTGCCAAACGAGACACCTGTGATATGAGTTCTTCTGGTAGATGTGGAATATGTACTTGGGCAGTTTTTTTGACACTAATTTCTAGTTAGATTCTTGTCAACAATGTGAATTGGCATTGCTACCGTTCAGCAACCCTGTGATTGCTCTGTCCACCCTAATTAATGAACAGCTTCTTTATAAGTAGATTAATAGAGGTAGTCCCATTACCTAAAGTTATTTCAGCCACTGTGTTCATAGTGTACCTCATTAGAGAATTGTAAAATGAAGCAGCATTTCAATTAGCTATTATGCAGTATCTTATTTTCCTTCTCAGCTATTCCTTTAAATGGGTTGTTGAGAAGGCCCTGACCTCTCACTGGCATTCTTGAACAAAGCACAGCTTTCTGTGAAATGTCACTGCACTTAAGAGCAGCAGCAAGCTTAGCAAATTTCTTGCTGTATTGCTAGAAAAAACTGTAATGGAAAATCTTTTCTGTTCCACTTAATGCGGAGACAGAGGTTCCTCTTGGAAAAAAACGTCAGCTATGAATACTGTGAGGCATGTGGTGTCAATCAGAACTTGCTACAGTTGCTTAGACCAAATACTAAATGACTTTGTGAAAAGTTAAGAGCACAAGGTAAACTAGAAAACTGCAAGCAGGCTTCATATAGTAAAGTCAGGAAATTGTTGCTACATCCACGTGGACTAGCTAGTACTACAAAACCACTTTGGGGCATCTAGTAGTGCTGTGACCAGTTCTGGGGTCTACAGTACACATGAGTCAGAGGCAGGAGAAAGGACTCTCAAAAAACCCCAAAAGTTTATTTTATTGCTACAAGCATCCATGTAAGAAACTTAATTTAGATCAACACTGCATTTAGAAAGAAAGCAGCCAAATGTTCCTCCTGGAAATGTTGAGGAAGGTGTCTCTTAAATTCCTGAGTCATGCGAGTTCCTTGAAAGACATGGTAATGTTGATCTTGTGATTTGCTATTCTGTGTCTCTGGATGGAAACCCTGATTCATGAACCAAAAGCTGCCCTCATCACTGGACCAGCAACAATGAAAAGCAAACACAGAGAAGTTTGTGGTGGTACAGAGATGTTTTTTCCCCAATTTTGAATCTTATATGCTGAGAGGTGTGTGTTCCGCTTCTGGTTTAACTGTTCATCACAGACTCAACAGGTTACTAAGTTCAAAAGAATACAGCGTAACAAAAGACCCTGCAGAGTTTTGGTCTCGGTGAACTTCAGGAACCACAGAAAATTTTCAGTTGTGCTTGTAAATGATACTCCAAGTGCAGTTGGGCAAAGGTAACGAGAATGACTCTCATCTGTCCTGGTATTGGCTGGAGAAGAGTCAACTTTCTGTTCAGTGAGAGGTCCCTGCTTATACACGTTGTAATGACAACCAGAGACTGATCAGGTTGTTTACTCCACAGAGGGGTTGTCTTGCCATTGACCACCCAAACCATGGTATAACTTTATGCTGTGATATTGCCTTTTCAATAGTAAGGGAGCCAGGAAAAATATAAAGCATAAGATGTTGACATCTGGGATCCAAAATACCACTTTTAAAAATTTTTCTGTGATATAGCAATTAAGTCAATAGCAGAATATACAAGGAGCAAGGAAACATATGGTAATGTTCTCTCAAATGAGAATTCTAAACTAGAGCATAGAATTAGTATAATACTGCACACTGAAAAGCTTTTTTTATTATTTAATACTGTGGCATCATAAATACTATAGCAAGAGGCTCAAACATGAGTGATTATTACAATGCTGATGGTATATAGAACAGTACAGAAAACTTAATGTAATACATGACATGACTTAAGGCACAAAAATCTAATTGAATGAGAAACTGCTACACTGAAAGATTTGAAGCGGAGTGTCTTAAGCAATTTTTTTTCCTTCCTTAAGGCTGTTTACTTGAATTGCATGGTTAGATGAACACAACATGACCGTCAATCCAAGAGTAGTGGCTGTCCAGTTTTAAACACAAAACTCTATCTAGTAGTATGCAATCTAGCTGTGTTTCTAATAGACTGGGAAAATTTTTTCTGTTTACTTGTTTGAGTAGCACACACAATTACTATCATTCTGAAAATTAAGCACTAGGCTAAAACATCAGGTTATTGATTTAATATCTTTGTTTTGCTTAGCAGCATTGCTTGCTGTAAGATTTTTGTCATGTGAAGGAACTGAATCAACCTAGGATATTCAGACTTAGAGCTTTCAATGTACATTTCCTGGAAATGTACATTCATGTACATTGTCTGGAAAGTACAATTAAGGAAGACTCATGATTAATTAAAAATTTAAAGTAAAAATAAAGCTCAGTCCTTCTTATAGAGAGATAAAAGATACATGAAAGAAAAGAGAGGAGGAACTGAACATGGAGCTGGATCTACTCGGCACTGGTGAGACCCCACCTGGAATATTGCGTCCAGTTCTGGAGCCCTCAACACAGGAAGGATATTGAGCTANTGCCCCATCTCTGGAGGTGTTCAAGACTAAGCTGGACAGAGCACTGGGCAGCCTGGTCTAGTGGGAGGTGACCCAGCCTATGGCAGGGGGGTTGGAACTCGATGATCTTTAAGGTCCCTTCCAACCCAAACTATTCTATGATTCTATGATCACTGAAACTGGTTGAAATGGGAGAGGTGGCAGCTATACTACAATCCAGTTCTTTGGGTACTGTACTACCTGAATCCTTTCACACTGGTAGCAACAGGATTGGCCACCTGGGTGTCTTATTTTACTCTTACGTTCTGTCTCTTGAAGTGTAATGTTCAAAACTGTAGACTGAGTCATGCTTTTGTCAGTGTTGAATCTAACAGACTTAGGAACCTTTTCCTGCCATAAAAGTAGCACATCTACACAATTTCCTCTGCAGAAGGTGGTGGTTTTGGTGGGAATGACTCCTATTTAATTCTGGTGCACTTGAAACTCAGTCCTTGGAGGTTGTACTCCTTGTTTTGTAGCTGATTTTTAGATTTAGTAAAGGGGAATCAATCATTTTGCTCTTCCTTGTCTTTCATCTTCTTGAACTGCTTGTCCAATTCATCATAGTCATGCTGACTTTGTCCTTCAGAATGTTTTGCTATCTCTTCATCTTGGTGTCATTTACGTACCTCCTTTTCAAAGTTTTTATGTGAATGCTCTATCTTTTCTTTCCTGAAAGTCATCAGGAGAGATGCTGAAGAGACCAGATGGGAACACAGAGATGCTTTGCACTGGGAGTGCTATTCCAAGTCTGGCAACTAGTCACATGTTTCATACATCCTTGTGTATATCACCTTCCGAACTGGTGTTTTCACCTTGGTCAAGGTTAAACAAAACCATGCCTACTGCTTCCTTTCTGCCTTGGTTCCCATATAATAGTAATAGAGCTTATCAAGCCAAAGCACTCAATTCATGAAGTTCCTTGCACTTGCCCTTTCAACGGTGATGAGCCAATTTGTCTAACTAGCTATGACTAACTCTTTAAGAGTGGCTGTTAAATGCACCAGTTCTAACAAGGTGTAATTGGGCCAGTAACTGAAGTCTAATATCTCACAAACGTTTACAGAAGCAGGAGATTTTTCTTGAAACTCAAAGTAGGTTCCAACAATTTGAGAAGTGCTAAGGGAATACACAGTTAAGCAAAACTTCCTCTTGGTTGAATAATACCCTCTAGCCTTTCATTATTATGCAAAGGTCTAAAATGGCAAGTGGCTCTTAACAGTAGCCTAAAAAGTTACAGAAGTAGAGCAAGGTTAATTGTTTTAAAATTGCTACTTCCTTTGCTTAGGCTCTGCTCAAGTGCAATGTTTTATGCTTTACAGTTTCACAAAGCTGACTTGATAATTATTACAGTCACTACAAGGGTGTTATCTACTTTCTGCATGTATTTTTTTTTTTAAGCAAGCAATGCAGTATTTTTATGGTTGTCTAAGAATCTTATTTCTTTTGCATTTCCTTTAAGCCTTATCACACTGCACCCAAGTGGAACAGCAATTGCTTCTTCACACAGAAGAAACAATATCTGTCATGGCTTTAGCAGAACTGTATGTTAATAAAATATCACTAACCAATAAATGCAAACTGTATGGTTGAGGTTTGAGAAATAGGCAACAATTTCTTCATTTTCAAATATGTTGCTCAGTTTGGTAGAATTTAAACGGGCCTCTGATCTCAGAGAGCAATAAGCTACAATGTGGATCTCTCATGGTTTCTGAAGTTGATCTTGCCAATTGCACCCTGAAATTTCATCTATGCTGGAATAAACATTTTAAATGTAAGACGGGATTTGAAGTATGACAAAAAAGGTGTGGCATGCTTATAAATTACAGCTTATAGCACTACCATACGGAAAGGGGGACAAAGCTCTGCAATTTGCAAGTGGGATGAGCTGTCCCATGAGATCAGGTTTTATACTTGGTAAAGTAACAGTATAAAATATTCTATTTTGAAATTACCAAGCAGGAAAGCTTAACTATGAAAATAGTGTGGTTATGGAAAATTAATCTTGAAAGTGGAACTGAATAACTCCACTGGTGGAATTATAGTAGTGGGAGGAGAAGGATTCTTCAGTCAGAGCTGAGGAGTTATAGATTTAGACTTCATTAAGCTTACTTTTTGAGCCAATTTTCTGAATCATGTTTTCTGTGTTTGGATCTACTATTGTGGTATCAACAATCAGTTTTTGCAAATATTGCTTACTTATAGAATTGATGCCTGAAGGAGAAATGCAGCTCAAGCAACTCTATGGTTGCAACATAGGCCTTTAAAACTGATATTTTATTTGTTGAGTAGGTTAGACTATATATAGCAAAGCTTACACTGAGCTTTTCTTGAAGGGACAATAGAAACTAGATTCCATAAGGACCCTTGAGTTGTATGATTTCTCTGTAGAACCAATACTCTGTCTTTTCTCTTGCTGATTTCTTCCTTCTGCAAATCTGAAGAAAATATCTGTACTTATAGATGCTAGTAATTAGGAACAGGCTAAGTCTGGATCTTGAGAATAATACTTGACATTTTGTGGGTAAGAATTTGTATTCATGGAATCATAGAATAGTTTGGGTTGGAAGGGACCTTAAAGATCATCGAGTTCCAACCCCCCTGCCATAGGCAGGGACACCTCTCACTAGATCAGGCTGCCCAGTGCCTTGTCCAGCCTGGTCTTGAGCACTTCCAGAGAGGGGGCATCCACAACCTCTCTGGGCAACCTGTTCCAGTATTTCACCACCCTCACTGTATTGCCTATAAGCTTTGGCTGTGATTATTGCATAATGATTTAATGTTTCACGGGATGCAGAGACAGACCATTCTGATGCTGTAATCAGTGGGATACCACAGTTTGTCAATATTACACATAGATATAATCCAATTTACTCAGGATGGAATAAATCCCATTTTGACAGAATGTTTCAGTAAAAGAAAATTAAAACATATGGGCAAGAAACCCTCTCTATGCATAAGAGATACAGTGCACTGCATACTCCTCTAGAACTATTAGCAATTTTTTACCACAAAGATGGATTGAAATGGTAGCTGAAAGGGACAAGATGAAGAGTCAAAATTTTTAGAACTTACTTGATCTCAGGAGGACTTATATACATACTGTTTACTGACATAAATCTTCACTTTAATAGGTAAGACTGACCTGCACCACAGTAGTAATAAGCAGTTGCTGCTTTGCAGCCTCCAGTTATCTCTGAGAAAGCTTGACGGTTCTATATTGTTTGAGTAATTGGCTAATTGAAGAGCTGAAGGAATAGCAAAGAGCAGGCAGCAAAATGGCAGTAAAAACAGTCTCCAATACAAGACTGAAAGGATTCTTCCCACTGTCTCAATTACAGAAGGAACTGAGGAGTTAAGTATACAAAGGGCTGCTGCAAAGCCTGTCTTCACACTAGTTTAAGCTTGAGTCCAAATGCCTTCTTCATGCTTATATGAGAACTAAATAATATCAGTGCACCTCATTTTAGCTCTTGCAAACTATTAGTCCCTGTTTTGCTCAGCAAGACACGACCTGGAATAATTGTCTCCCAGAAATTGAATTTTCAAGTCTGTCCATTGTGGGGTATAATGGAAAAATAGTGGCACAATTGTTTCAAGCTTCTTATGTCTCCATTCAGGTGGAGCTGTGCATAAACTTCATTGTTCATTTTCTTCCTTTCTATTGATAATTTATTGCTGTACTAGAGTGACTACAAAGAACATATTTCATGCCTATATGCCACTGAAATAAGTACTTCAGTACACTTTGGTGATAATTACAGGAATAATGTTGGCTGGAAATGAGGGGCTGCACAACACAACCCATAACTGGCAGTATATCAAAGTAACTTCCTGCAAGATTTCAGAGTAATATGTCTTGCTGATGTTTTCACTCTTCATTTTGAGAAGATCATGTAAATGTTTTTCAACTGTGCATAATAGACTGCTTAAAGATAGGGACTGAAGAAGAATTGCCTCTACTACATACTGTTGTTAGATATGTCAAGGTCTACAGGATATTTTACTAAAATAGGGTTTGTTATAGTTATTTCATCCTCTCTAAAGTTTCATCCTAACTAGTTTTGATAATGGGTGGTCGACTTTGAAAACAGAATGGTACCTACAG
The DNA here is from genome assembly GCA_013400935.1 of Turnix velox. Classification (NCBI taxonomy): domain Eukaryota; kingdom Metazoa; phylum Chordata; class Aves; order Charadriiformes; family Turnicidae; genus Turnix; species Turnix velox. Next base: position 167,570 of record VZTY01001101.1, on the reverse strand, counting down.
CTGTAATTTTTTTTTTTAATTCTCTTCTTTCTTTGAAGTTAATAAATCAGACAGAGCTGTGAGGTAACATGTTTTCTACCAGAGCATATCATGTCATCCTCTTCTTTGTAAATTGCTTTCTCTCCTACAGTGTCAAAGCACACTATAAAATTGAGTTACTATGTTATGGCTGAAACAAAGCATTCTGAGGCTAAAGTGTGAGCTCCTGGTTCTGCGTGGAGACTTGCAGAGTGTGCTACTGCAGGCCCCCAAGGATGCAACCTGTTGAATGCTAAATATTACTTTTGGGCATTGGCAGGACTGATTTTAGTATCTGCTGTAGAATATTTTTTGTTCAGCTTCCTTTTTTCAGATGCTTTCCTGTAGTTTGGGCTTCCCTGTGGAGTCAAATGTTTGTTTTCAGAAGTTTTAATAAATAGAGTTCCAACTCCTCCTGTCAGAGAAGAATGAGGACACTATTCCTGTGCTGTTAAAATATATTCTGCTCTTCCATTTGAAAATGGAAGTTTTACAGGCAAATAATTTTGGAACTATTCATGACCTCATTTTGAAAGGCATTGACTTTGATTTCCTAGTTCTGAAATGCACATCAAAACCAAAATAGAAATTAAAATATACAGGACTTGATGGGGGTTGTTGCTGACTGAAGAGAGAAGCATTGTACTCATGCTAGGACACCTTCACTGCTTTTGATCTTATAACTACATTAAAATGGCAAGAGTTTCCATTGAAAGTTGTTGGATGTTGAATTCAGCAGAAAGAACTGAGAAGTAGAGAAGGTTTTCTTTTTAAAGGAGTCCTTGTGAACTACCTAGTGAGTGGATTAGATGCAATTTTGTCCTCATATGGGAAATCAGTCAAGGATGGTCTAAGTCTAAGAGGTTAAAGTGTCAACGAAAATATGCAGCAGAGTCCCCAAAAGGATAGGAGCAAAATCCTTTTTGAGGATTAAGGTTTAGAGATGAAAGGCATTTTTATTGAGGATTTTAATACTAGTTACACACTTGTTATTTAAGAACTTGCTATGTGCTAAATTAGAATGTGTCCCAATGAAAACACTATTGCAGAAAAGCCCAGTTCTTTTATGAAATCTGATTTGATAAGAATGTGTCACTGCCTTTGGTCTGAAACTGAGTTCTGCTGGGGAGGAGCTGAAGCCCATTATTGGACTTGACTGTTTTGTTTCTGTTATCCTCTTTAATAGTGTGCCTTGGATGAGTGTACCTCAATCCCAAATAAAGCAGAGATGAGGCCCTGACATTCAAAGCATTCACTTTTAAAGCAACCAAAGTACTATGTAGGTTGGATCTGGTTGTACATTAAACCTTCATTGATTATTTTTTTTGTTTGTTTTCTTTGCTACTCTACTGGTATAAACACCTTTTTAGGCAACTTTTCAGATGTTGTGGATATTGCTCAATCATTTGGGAACATCTAACCTATGGTCTGTAATTGCTACACTTAGTTGTAAGTATTTAGTTTATGATGAAAATTATGGGGAAGAAAAAATCAAGCCTTTAAATACAGTTTATCACATCTATATGCATGTAAAGGACCATTTTGCATTAGAACTGATTCTATGTTTTGCAGTGCCATTTCTCAGTCCACATGTCTTAAGGAGCAGCTTTTTATACCCCTCTTGAAATAAGACTTTTCTACATGTCATGACTCTAGTTAAGGTGTCTCTCAGACATAGTAGGATGCCAGATGCTCTGCTGTTTCTGAACTATTTGAACAGTTAAAGAATAAGTATCACTGACAAACAGTTATATAGAAGTTTAAAATATGCCATAAATTGCAAAAGGAGAGTAAGCTAATAATAAAATGAAGGCTAAAAGAAAGGGGGATGTTGAGGAACACAGTAACTGCTGGTGGATTTTTCTTCATGCCCTCTGTTCTCTTCCTATTCCTCAGATTCCCTCATTTTACCTCTATTCTGCTTATGTCTGTGACACGATTGACCTGCCATAAAGGTCAAAATCCAAACGGCTGAGCTGGGTGACTTCACACTTGCCATGACCTTAACACAACCATTGTTCTGTCTTTACTATGTTTAGTGGGAGCTGGAAACAAGTGTGGGGAAAGAACCACCTCAGTTCTGTTGCACAGTTTTCACTTCAATAATCCTTCAACCCCAGACTGTTCATGACTGGGCTGTGGAAACTACAGAATGAAATACCATTAAAATCACTTCTTAACAGTCTTGCTCTCCAAGTGAGGTGGGAGTGTGCAACATCCATCAACTCTATTGATTTAAGATGGTCTCAACCACTCTTGATTTGAGATATTGACAGTTTTAGTCTGACAGAGTAGACTATTACCATAGGAAGTCAGCAGGGTACTGGTGATGATGCATCAATAAAAGGAACCTAATAATAACTTTACTACTGTGGAATCAACAGAGGACTCATCATTAAGTACTTTGTTTCTTGGGCCTCGACAGGGCTTGAAAGCATGCTTTATGTAAACCACTGGTGTAAAAGGTGGGGGCAAAGTTCTTTCCCACTGTAGAAGCATGGTGTTTTGTTACAGGAACAGCAGTCAAAATTGTTTTCATTTGGGGACAGCATAGCACAGGTGTGTTATGACAATTACTTTATGGCAATTACATTTGAAATTATAAGCCAATGTGATGGCTTATGAAAGCAAATGTGGTTACATTGGAAGTAAACATGGTTAGACATTCAAGAGATGACTGAGTTAAGTCCCAGCTTTGCAAGTCACCTAAATAACCTTACAGTATGGCTAAATTCTCTGCTACTGAAACCATTGAGTGGAGCATAATAGTAATACCATTTCATTGAAACAAAGATCTATTGCAGTTTTAGATATTTGATTTGTGGTCTCTTGGTGAGATGAACAGTGGAAGATACAGCAGGACTTAGAGGGGCTTTGTTTGATTTATGAAACTGGGATTCTTTTTTTTTTCCTCAAATCCACACAGACCGACTTCTGAATGTATCTATCTCTTTTCCAGTAGTTTAGATCACAGGAAGACTCCACCTACGAAACAAAAAGAATACTCATTAGACATGTTAGACAGGGGAAATAACATAAATGCCTTTAGGAAGGTATAACATGAAATGAAGACAATAACTGTCTCCTGGTAGTGGATAAGAAATGTTCATAGAATCATAGGGTTGGAAAGGACTTTCAAAGACCATCTAGTCCAACCCTCTTGCAGTAAGTAGGGCCATCCTGCACTAATTCAGGCTGCTCAGAGCCTCATTAATCCTGGCCTTGAATTTCCAGATATGAGGTCTCCACTACCTCCACGGGCAACCTGGTCCAGTGCCTCACCACCCTCATGATGAAAAAACTTTTTCCTATTGTCTAACCTAACCCTGCCATAATTTAAAACCATTGCCACTTGTCCTATCACTCTTTGCTCTGGCAAAATGGTACCTATCTGGCTTTCCTGTAGGCCTCCTTCAGGTACTGGTACACTATGATGTCCCCCCAGTGCCTTCTCTTCTACAGGCTGAACAGCCCCAGATCACTCAGCCTGTTCTCACAGGAGAGGTGCTTCATCCCTCATATCATCCCTGTGGCCTTCCTCTGGACAGTCTCAAATATTCCATGTCCTTCTTGTGCTGAGGGTACCAGAGTTGGACACAGTACTCCAGGTGGGGTCCTATGAGAGCAGAGTCAAAGGGCAGAATAATCTCTCTTGACATGCTGGCTTGCTTTCTGAGCTGTGAGCACACTGTTGACTCATGTCTGGTTTTTCATTCCAGTTTGTAATGGTAATGAGGACTGGCCTGGTTTAAGTGCAGCACCCTGCACTTGTCCTTGTTGAACTTCATGAGGTTTGCACACTGGAGAGGCCCCACCTCTCCAGCCAGTCCAGGTCCCTCTGGATGACATCCCATCCCTCCACTGTGTTGACCACATCACTCAGCAAACTCACCAAGGGTACATTCAATGTTGCTCTATGTCAGTAATATCACAGATGAAGATATGAAGCAGCACTGATCCCATCACAGATCACTAACAGACTCCACTTGTTTCTTCTTTCCACCTGGACATCAAGCCATTGATGGTTACTTTCTGGATGTGACCATCCATACGTTGTCTTATCCACTGAACAGTCATCAAATCCATCTCTCTCCAACTTAAAGAGAAGGATGTTATGGGGGACCATGCCAAAGGCCTTGTAGAAGTCTAGATAGACAATATCCTTGGGTCTTCCCATATCCACTGATCTACTCTGTTATAGAAAGCCTCTAGGCTGGTCTGACAGGACTCGCCCTTGGTGAAGCCTTGCTGGCTGTCTTGAGTCATCTCCCTATCTCCCATGTGCCATAGCGCATAGCTTCAAGGAGAATCTGCTTCACTAACTTCCTGGGCTCGGTGTCAAGACTGATGGGTTGGTAGTTCCTGGCATTCTTCTTTCTAGTCTTTTTGGTTCTTTTTTAAAAACAAAAAAGAGAAAGGTAGTCATCTCAGTAATATTTAGACTGTGGGCAGGAAGCCTCTGCCTGCTAACCCAGCTTGTTACCCCCACCCTGTGCCAGTGTCACTCCCCCTCATTTTTGCCAGCTGAACTGTGCAATCCTCCCAGCTCAGGCAAAATGATCTGGTCTCTTCCAAGCTGAGAGACTGCTCTTTGTGTGTCTTGATGGAAAGGGACTTGAGTAAGGCAGAAATCCTCAGCACCAGGTGCTGGTGAGCAGCTGGAGTGGGCTGGCAGGAAGGAAGTGCCAGTTTCCACTGGCACAACTGTCACTGGGGATGCACATTTATCTCTTTGCTGTGTATCAGATAGAAAAGCCTTTGTTGCTTTCTTTTTCTCCTTCAAAATGAGGGAATTTTAGTAATTGTGGTAACAACATTAGTTCAGATTTTTCTCCTCTCTCTGAATATCAATTGGAGAATAAATTAGGTCTTTTAATTCTCATGCCATGAGCATGCAAATGCTGTGTAAACCATGGCTGTATTTCATCCTCCATTGCTAGTATTCTACCAAATCCTCACTTCCAGTTCTGATTCTGCAAGCATCTTGACCTTTGACACTAATTCATTTTGATCACAAATCGCCACATATGTAAATTTGCACTCCCAACTCTGCTATAATGCATATATTTGTTTGGCAAAATACCATCTAAATACATTCCTAATCATCTTCTTTAGATTAGTTCAGGACATGCTTGGCCTGGTTTTTGTCATGTTTTTCCCCCTGAGGCAAAGCTGTGGGCTGTGTTTTGTCATACTTTGGATTTTCTTAAGGATAAAAGCAGCTTATTATTGGTTTTGTTTTTATTTCCTTTTATTTCCTTAATATTGAAAAATACCATTACACAGATTTCATATCCCAGACAGCATTGATAAGCTTTCTGTTTTCAAGATCCTGAGGACAGTAAGCTAAAAATCTAAACATCTCAAGTTCACCATTGAAAACTGAATTTTGCATATGAGCCTGAAATGTATTGTATCTTGCTTGCAGTTCTAGTGAGTGAAACTAAACTGCTCTTCAGCAGCAGCCACCAGCTTTGAGATTTTTGTGGTAACTTCTCCATTAATAAAGATGCAGCATTACAGGACATAGGAAAGAATATAGTATATGTAAACTAACCTACCTATAGGCTTTTTAGCTGTGTTAGCTTGGCTTGTGGTGCATGGTGAATTCTCTGGTGGGACAAAATGTTCTTAGGTAAGGATGTAAGAGATGTGCATTCATGAGTTGGATCCTTGTGTAACCTAATGGGTGATTTTGGTTATGGCTGCCTCAGGGCTGCCAGTTCATTTCTGCCTTTTCTAATTGGCTTGCAGGATAGAAGCTCAAAGGAGAGGTTGCAATGATGGTTCCATCATATAGAACAGAAAATAGTGTTGGTGCCTACCCAGTTAATTTAAAATTAAGTGAAATCAGGATCAAATATAGGTTCCACATCTATCCTCTACAGGTTAAATATGGTTTCTTGTACTATAGAGGATTTCTAAATGGATAAGGAATTTATTGACACATTTAGCATTTACTAATAATAAAGTAAGAGCCTTCCTTTCTTTTCCCCTGTAAACTCATGAAAGATGATTGTATGTATCAAAGCACACAAGACAGCTCAGCTGAAATTCAAGCTAGGGATGGTGCATTCATGAGCTTGAGAAAACCAGGAGAGAAGAAAATGGCAAAGAAGAATGGAAGAATTTTTATTTGAGTGTCTGCTGCTATTCACAGCTGTACTGAGAAGTCAGGGAACCCAGGCTATTTGCATCATCCTACTCTTGCCTTCTCTGAGGACTTGTTTTGAGTACTTAGAGAGGTGGTGGTGGAGAATGCATGAAAAGGGAAATAAACACTCATGCAAAGTGAGGGATATATACTTTTTCAGCCTTCACCGATGCACAAGGGATGGGAGCGCAATGTATCTGTTTCATCTGCTAACTGATCTTCAAAAAGGTGTGGTTACCACAGCAACTGCTACAAAAATGTGATTTACGGCATGCCACTTCTTGCATGCTCCACAGCAGTGTCCTCCCTCTGCTTGGAGTCTCTTGAGCAAACTGGTGCCCATGCAGCACTGCCTTCACTCCAGCTTCCACCTCTCCTTGTCTCGTAGCACAAAGGAGGAGACAGGAGATAGGAACCAATGTCTGCTTTTATAAAATCATGGAATGTGTTGAGTTAAAGGGACATTTCAAGGTCATCTAGTCCAACTCCTGCTGCAGTAAGCAGGGGCATCCATCTTGCACTAGACTGGGCTGCTCAGACCCTCATCTACCACCTCTCTGGACAACCTGTTCCAGTGTGTCACCACCATCATCATGAAGAACTTTTTCCTAATGTCTTATCTAAACCTGCCCTGCTCTAGTTTAAAATCACCATTCCTCATCCTATCACTACATACCCTGGCAAACAGTCCCTTCCCAGCTTTCCTACAGGTCCCCTTCAGGTACTGGTAGGCCACTATAAGATCTTCCTGGAGCTTTCTCTTCTCCAGGCTGAACACTCAATCTCCACCTGTCCTCACAGGAGACATGCTTCAGTCCCCTGATCATCCTCATGGACCTGCTACCTTGCTAAATTTTAGCTTGATCAAAGTATTGATGACTCAAGGAGCAAGGTCCTCGTGGTCACTCCTGTGATGTATGCAGCTTAGAGCAGCAATAGTGGGACATTTGCCTTTCAGAGCAAGGAAAGAGAGCAGAGAGTGCAGGCATCAAAGGAAAACTTTGTTGCCATTGTTTGCAATTGAACTAAAGCATCATATTTTCTCCTTGTGACTTTCTCACATTTGGCTTTTCTTATTTGTAAGGATAGTTTGTGTCTGTGCAGTAGAACAGTATGAAGCTTCTCTTCTGGTGGTTATGGAAATGCAACCTCTGATCAGCATTGTGAATTGTGTACATTGGGTTGCTGAGGAATTACAGTTTTGGCAGCACATTACATAAGGGGGTAATTCTGTTGAGTAACGAATTCATCAGATGCAGGGAAAGACCGGTGCTGTAGTAAATAGACGCTGTCCTTACTTCTAAAGACAGACAAAAATCATGCACAAAAGAGGTCCTGAGGCAGTTTCACTTTCTTGCTTTTCATAACTAATTTGTGCCACAGCTTCTTCCTTTCTGTTTTTTGGGGTTTTTTTCCTGAAAGCATTTTCATGTCTTGCTAAGGAGAAAAGTAATCTTAATGACTGAGTTTCCAGAAAGGTGCGTTTTAATAAAACACCTTGGGGTGGTGAGTCTGGAGAGTTGCTTTGAATTGTTGTACCTCAGTTAAATGTGAATATATGAAGGCAAGTCTTCTGGAAGACAGTTCTACCCTGCCTGAGGTAGCAAGGGGCATGCCCTTAAGCTACTCTGCCTTTAGTCGTTAAACATCTGGATTGTCACCTCAGACTTCGCTACAGTATCAAAAGTAAAAAATTTAGGTTTTCTTTTTTTTAAAGTGATTCTCTTCTAAAATGAAAAAACTCCTAAGTACAGAAGAATAAAAGGGAAAAAACACCTGCAAAACAATATAAAAATTGTAGTTAAACAGTAGACATAAGCTGGATTTGGAAAGATACACAAATCTCTTATGCCCGTTTCTTCAGAGTACAGAATGGCAATTACCAGTTTTCTTTCTGGCTTTCTACTTGAGCTTTTAGTCATGGGCAAAGCAGAAGGGATATGCACATTAATAAAGAAACATCAAAGGAAAACAACACAGCTGGAAAATAAAGGACTTGCACAATGTTGTGTAAAGGAACACGAGGAAGTCAGCTTAATAGCACAGATCTTGTTTGACAATAGAATCATCCATCCCTGATGTAACAGCTAGGGAATGCTCAAATGTAGCATCAACATGGTATTGTTACTAGGACATACATCTCCTGGGCCTCCTTGTCTCATTACTAGTTTATTTTTTGCATATAGCTCTAATAATTTCACAAGCAGCGCGGCAACAAGAGAGTTCTTACAAAGCTTATGTTTGTGAGGACATAAGAAGCTGGGGAGAAATTGCACTAATTTTGTGGGGTTGAAGTTAAAGGAATCCTATCAGCTTTTCCCATATCCTCCTGGAAAATGCTGATGCTTTAAGAAACAGTTGGACGAAATTCTCATTATGTTAAAGGAGAAGAGAGCAATAGGCTTTTTACGTCCTTTCCACTCCATAAATAATCACTTTTGTGTTCATATACTACAAGATATTTATATAACAATGTTATTCACGCCTTATGCAACAGTTATTTTTCATGAGCTGAAGACAAAGAATATAAGGTGGTGCCAACTCTTCAGTTGGAAGAAAATAAATAGGAATTAGGGGTTGTTTGCTTTATATCAGATCAGTAGATCCTCTTTCTTGCATTTATCTTTCAGCACAGCGAGGCAGACTGTGACTACGCAACACAAAAGGAAGTCACAAGCCTGAGTAAGAGATTAAAAAGAGTGAAATGCTAAGAATTAATGCAGTGGTTTGCTGCTGACTTTCAGTTTGTGCAAATGAGACATAAGGCAGTATGCGAGTCATTTGACCTCAAGCATTACCATGCAGTCCAACTAGATTTATGCTGGCAAAAGTGAGATAAGTCTTCTTGACTGGTGTCAGATATGCACATACTTTTCCACATAAACAGTCAGCTTAAATAAATTGGTTGAGTCTTTGACAGCCCTCTTATTAAAATAACCAAACAACTCCCCCCAAAACACTCCAAAAATTGCAACTTAGCTTGGTCTTTGCTGTTGGACTCTGCAAAAAGAAAAAATTGGGCTGAGAATTTAAAATCTGAAGTAAATACTGAGAATTTCCCTAGAGCTGGGAAAAAACCCAGAACAACGAAGTGAAACCTTATTTTAAAAAGCCTGTGGATTTAAGCAGTTTTCTGTAATATTAGAAGCCATATCCAATTTTTTTTAGACTCTGGCATGGGTCTGTTGGAGTGGGTCTGGAGGGGAATCACAGGGGGCTAAATTAGAGGGCTGGAACACTTTTCTTATGAGGACAGGCTGAGAGAGCTGGGGCTGTTTATCCTGGGGAAGAGAAGGCTCTGAGGTGAGCTCATAGCAGCCTACCAGTGCCTGAAGGGGACCTGCAGGAAAGCTGTGGGGGGACTGTATTCCAAGGCATGTAGTGATAAGACAAGGGGCAGTGGTTTTAAACTAGAGCAGGATAGGTTTAGATTAGACAATAGGAAGAACTTCTTCACCATGAAGGTGGTGAGATACTGGAAGAGGTTGCCCAGAGATGTGGTGGAAGGCCCATCCCTGGAGACATTCAAGGCCAGGGTTGCTGAGGCCGTGAGCAACCTGATTTAGTGCAGGATGTTCCTGCTCGCTGCAGGGGCGTTGGACTATATGGCCTTTGAGTGTCCCTTCCAACACTATGATTCTATACACAGGTAAAAAATTAAGTGAGGTGAACCCATTAGTGGCCATTTGGAAGAGGCATGAAACACAGACTGTATAAAGGAAATTATTCATACACAAATCACTTGAGGTTCATGGCTCATAAAGCTTGTATTCATCTGCAAAGGGGAGATATGTGAAAATTTTAGGTTCTTTGAGGCCTGAGCTGAAAGTCTTTTAAGGGCCACTCAACATCATTGTCACAGGGAAGACTAAAAATCCATATACAAAATGGTTATCTTTGTCTAAAGAAAACCAAAACAAATCACCTCAGATTTTTCTGCCTGCTTTTGCTTTTTATGATAGGTATCATTTCTATGGAGTCTATGACTCATTTTTCCCCTGAAAGATTATTTTCACAATGCCAACTAATTTCAGTGGAAAACCTTGGAAAAATTTCCCACTCTCCTTAGTAACTTCATTTGTCCTTGAGATAATAATTAAATTAATTTTGCAAGGTGTGGTTTACAGTCCTTTTAAGAACATAATTCCTGACAATACAAAATCATCTTTATGAAGTGTTAACATATTTTTGACTTGAGTCTTGTTCATTTGGCTTCTGTGAAACCCATTTAAAACTTTTAATTTTGATTAACACTGAAGGTTTCTTTATTCAGGTCTGGGTTGAATGTAAAGATTACTCCGTCAAAATTTTTCTCATACACCTTTATTCTACAAGCAGCAGTTTAGAGCAAAATGAGCAATAGGAAGATGGACCTAACCTAATTTTGGAAAATACATATTTACATTCAAGACCCTCTAAATTAAACCAATTTGTTAAATCACCCTCTAGTTGCGTGCATATTTTTGAACTGAACTTCTGTAGGATATCTTGGATGCTAAGATGTTTCAGCATGTTTCAGGCACATTGAATTTGGACTTCTGCAGCAATATATGTATAGGATTATAATATTAGAAAGAGTCTGGAAAATTCTGGGTTTTTTACATATTGTGTCCCTTTTAAATGGGAAGTCATCTTCTGAAGAAACATTTCAGGTGTACTGCATGGTATTGATTTTTTAATCTTGGAGATATAAATCAGCTACTCAGATCTAAATTTTACCAATACCAAATCTCTGTTGGTTTGTCTCATTTCCACTGAGTGATCTCACTGCTTTGGTGTGATCCTCAGGAGGTGCCTCTAGGCATAACTCTGTAGAAGTCACTAGAGCTCAGACTTCCCTTGAGAAAGCTGAAGTAATCTGTGCATTTCAAAATATCTGACAGATGCGATGCAAAGTATCTGACTGATGCAAAGTAGCATAAGGCAAGTCAATTAATCTTCCTGCAGCTCAATTCATTCCTCCATTAATTGTCATGCTCACCTCTCTCCCAGGGTGTTAGGAAGCTCAAAGGATGTTTATTATGCACTCTGAGAATCCCTTGTGGAAGGAATGTGGCTACTAAACAGCACACTGCACTCTTGTGTCATACTTGAGATCTTCGGGGTATTTGATAAGAAAGGAGGAGAAAGATTTTATTTTTTTAATGATTTTTTAATAAATCCTATAGTGGCAGGACAAGATGCACTGATTTTAGACTGAAAGAGGGTAGATTTAGATTGGATATTAGGAAAGAGTTCTTTGATGAAAGTGGTGAGATACTGGAACAGGTTGGCCTCAACACTTGTCAGTGTGCAAGGTTAGGTCAGATGGGGCTTTGAGCAATCTGATCTAATGCAAAATGTTCCTTCCTATGGCAGGAGGACTGGACTAGGTGACCTAAAAGGGTCCCTTCTGACCCAAACCATCCCGTGGGTCTGTGGTTTACTTTCAGGCCTCACTCTCCAAAACCAAAAGCTAACCAAGGTCATTTATATCAGAGTAACTGTATTATGGATTGCCACCACTGATTAGACATGCAGCCCTCCCGACACTGAGGATTTCTGCCTCTGCATGTTATTGCATTTTAATTGTAAGTCTTGTGATAAGAAGAGAAGTTCTCAGCCTCTCAGGGTCACAGGAAAGAGACAGTTCTTTTCCTGCTCAGTACAGCAAGCTAAGGATTTTATATTCCGTAATAACTGGGGTTTCTAGAAAACTAGTTATAACAAGGCAATTGCTTAAAACACAGCACCTTGTGTAAAAATATTAATTCAGTTTTAGAACTTTTCTTCAGCTGTACCTTGTAGATCTGTTTCACAGCCTGAAATTGTCCAGTTATTTCATTTGGTGTGATGTTTCTTGTGTTCAGATGATCCAAGAAAGCTGCATGCAGCATTGAAGGACAGGAAGCAGGAAAATGTAACTGGCTGATCACTGTAATACCAGTGGTCAAATAAATTGGGAGATGACACATCCTAGATTAATTCTTTTTCTGTGTGTCTAGCTTAGAGTTAAAAAAAGGATTCCTGTGTAATTCATGGATTACAAGAAGTTTTGTAGCGTTGTTTTGATATGGCATATAATTTTACCCTTCTTGTATTTGACAAATGTGTTGCAGAGACTCTAAGCTAGGTTCATATCTTTGAAATTGGATTAAAAAAGGAGTATATCGGCCGTAATTCTCCTTTCTCCCAGAATACTTCATCTACTACTTCATACTACTTCAGGTTGGTAAATTTTATTCTTTCTCTGGGGTATTTTGCTAAAGCACTCATCTGGCTATTTGAACCCCAGACCTTTAGCCTGCTTCTCAGAAGCAGAACGTGCTGCTTTAGTATATGCTCAATTTGTCAAATTATTTCCTTCCTAGGTGCTAGTAAGGCATCTACCAGGCCACCAACTATGATGCAAGTACTGAGTAACTGTGCTCCTTATCTTCTGCTGAAGCTAATTTCACTGTGGATTTCAGATGTGTAATATGAGCTCTCATGTTTGGGAGCACAGCTCTTGTTAAAAGAGGGCAACTATAATTTCAGTGGGAACTCACTTTAATAAAAAACCTTCTGATTTTATCTAGGAGGCTGGCTGGTTGCTTGTAATAAATACTGTTATTTTGAATAACTGGAAAAAAACAAAATATATGTTGTATTTTCTGTTTAGATAGCAAAATAATGAAATGTATTTCATTAAAAGTTAAATAAGGGGCTTTTTCTGTAACTGGCATCAGAAGATCAATATCCCTTTGTCTTTCATGACTTTTCTGTGAAGAAAAACTAGAATGAATAGTCTCATTAAGGATTGTTTTATAAAATACCTTTCATTAGAAATGCTGAATAAAGCCCAAATGATGATAAATCTGTAGAAATAAACTAAAAATATCACACTCCTCCTCAAAAAATCTAAACTTTTTTGGACTGATTTTATAAGATTATTGCCTCTTCTGATAATACAATGAACTATTCCATTGAACTGATCATCTTCTATTATGCAGCATAAGATACTCTTTTAAGATTGAATGTCTGCCTTCAGAAATTAACTTCCATTTGGATGCAAGTTCGTCCCTAATCTCCAGGTGCTTTACTGTCCACTTCATGTGGACTTGGTTCCTGGGATCTTCCCTGAACATCATAATCAGCCCTTTTCTTGCAATATTTCATGGAAGAAGGAAGAATTGCCTTGCTTACTGGGCAGCCTGCTAGATCAGAACACAGTCGCAATATGGACTGTGGAAATCTGTGGTTCAGATCTCTATTCTTGCCCAAATAAACTTGTCTTTCTACTTCCTACTCAGTATCTCCTCCTTGCCTCTAAGTATTTGCCCTTTCTGCATTTGTGCTTAAGTGTCTTTTGTAGTGGCATATGGATTTCTTTAGTGATCTATTGAGGTATCGAAGCATGCTCTGTGTTATTTGACAAATACAAAATGTGTTCATGCGTGAGGAATGCTTCAAACAGAAGAAATTGAGACTTTTTGAGAAAATATAATTTTAATCACTGACAAATGATTTTTTTTATTTTCACATACCGTACAGATTCCCTCTCTTTTATTCCTTTGCAGCACCAATAACCACCATCTCAGGGTAGCAGATCAGCTCCCAGACTTTGCCTTCCCTGCAGCTACAGAGCTGTGAGTCTCTGTCACTTGGGCTCCCCTTTGAGCAACGCCAAACATTCACCTCACAACCTTTTTCTTCTCCCACAGTTTGGCTGTCTCAAATGCTAAAAAAAACCATAGCAATTGTCTAGCTCTAGCCTTGCGCGATGTGTCACCTGCTGTTACTGTTTTGACACAGAAGTGTTGTGTGGACTTTGAAGCTTTTTCTGTGATGTTTTTGAGAGGGCACAGAGTAGGTAGAGAGGGACAGGGCATGCCTGTATTGGCCTCAGGGAGAGATCAGGGTGGTGGGGATCTCTGGAGATAACCTGGTGCCCCCTCAGAAAGTGCTGTACAAGCCTGACTTTTAACTGGCAGTGGTGTTCTGAAAATTCAGAGTTGCTACCTTGCATGTCCTTGAGAAAAATACAGTTTTTGTGCCTGAGACTTTTCCAGCCTCATTTTAACTACTTTTGTGCTGAGTGAAAAAGGACACTACCTCTTCTCTCTTTGGCTGCAATTTTGCATGGCTTTGGTGGCATTTTCAGGGTGTACAAATACAACTGATTTCTTTTGTTGGGGCAGTTGGAAAAACTGATCAATGAATCCTAGTGGCTAAGATTCAAAATAAGCACCCTTGTAATTAGCTTGTCCAAGATTTGGGCAGTTCTGGGTAAAGTATTCAGAGCAAATATGATGTGTTTTAAGACTTAAAGTATTCAAGACTAGATATTGTATGAAAAGTGCTGCTGAGGTCTAAAAGGCAAAGTGGTTTTGGGTAGCTAAATCCATAGTGGGCTATTTCGACAGAAGCTGGGAAAGTTCCATCTTCTGGAAAACTCCAGGCATGAATGGATTTCTTTAAGCTGTAACCTAAACTCAACTACAATGTGGGACTAGTCCTATGTTATTTGTGATAAATTTAATCCACTTTCAGGTTTTGTATGGCCTTGACTTGAAAGCCTCCTAACAGTAGCAATCAGTGCATGAGTTGAAATGGGAAGCAGGCTCCTGGATCTCTGCTAATAGAATAAAACATTGGATCTGTTCCTGAGTGAATTCATTTTCCCTACTTTCTCCAACAAACTGTCCTTAATCTAATAAGTTTCCTTCTGTCATTCACACTTCTTCTGAGTCACAGCATTACAGGCAAGTTATTTAGAAATTAAAAACCACCACCATGCTGTGGAATGTAATGTGAATCTTTTGAAATTTGGTTGGGTATTTCAATTTCAAGATTAAACGTAGCAATCAAGCAGATGAGGTGAGATGATCACACATAACATAAAATGCACCACTTCCGTGTGCTGCTGAAATCTGGGGATGTGTTTATCCTGTGGGTACTTTCATGTATAAGTTGTTGACATCAGGTAAGAATGCAGATGGTAGAAATATTTCTCAGCTATCCATCAAAGCCTACTTGGTTGAAGTATTCAGAAGCATCTTTATAAATAGCACTTTATCTCCTTTTTACATGTGTATCCAGGGTTTCCAAAATGAGGATCTGTTCCAGGTGATTCATTCCTTTCAAATGTTACTTGTTTAGGATTTGGGGTTTTTTTTTAAATGAAAGCTGAATATTGCTGATATGCTGAGCAGAGGAAAGGGATTTTCCATATAACTGCAAAAAAAGAGAGATGCTTTGCAAAGTTGTATATTGAAATTGCCAAGTTCACATAGGTGCTCACCTGAGCAAGATGCCCAAGGGGCATTTCTTGCTCCAGAGGTAATTGCTTGTTTTGTTTTACAAAATGAAGTACTAGAAATAATGAAGGTGAAATTTTAGGTGATGAAGTATGGAATAATACTGTTATCAAGTGTGGCTGAACATGGATGCCCAAATTCATGACCAGAGAAGAGGGAATGAGCCAGGATCTGACAGCATCCTGAAAGGTTTCTTAGGTCAATACACTACCTCGGCATGATTACAAGTCCATAGAGATTGAATCACAATGTAAGACATCACATCGCTGCTAACTTGGAGCACCTGCCTAGAAGGCCCTCCTGATGACTTGTAGCTCATCCCTTCTTTGCATACTCCTCCTCTCTAAAGGTTGGTAATTTTTCACTAAATCTGCCCAGAAGGTAGAGTGATGTTATTCATCCTTAGCTGACAAACTTAATAATTTAATTAAATTATGCAGTAAATTGCCACAGAGTAAACTAGAGAAAATCTCCTCGAAAGAAAAATCCAGCCTTCTGTGATCTCAAGAGCCACAGGTCTGTAGTTGTTTGCCTACTTCTGCCCTCTCCATATTACTGAACTACTAAACTATTTTCTTTATTATTCCCTACATTTACAGGCTCTAAGCAGCCTGATAGCTTTAGGGCAGGTGAGTCTAAACTGTTTGGGAGTAGGAGGACAAAACTCAAACCCTTCTCATAGAGAGGGTGTAAACTGAATCTTTCTATTTTTTTGAAAAAATATGTGAAATTTTGGGCTATTTTGTTCATGTGGTTCTATCCTCATTATACCTTTTTAAACTTGTTCTTGAAATGTGCTTGATGGTGAGTTAATGTACAGTAGTACCTGTATGAATGTTTTATTGGACTAAACTGACAGTGATATAGGTATGGAAATGTTGATTATCAATTAGTCTCATTTAGGTGTGGCTGAGAACTGAGCTGCTTAACCATTGTAGATGCTCTGCTTGTGCGCAGAAGTACAAAGTAAAAAAGAGTGTAACAAACTTCAACTCCAAAACCAGTTCAATGGGTATCTTCAGAGCTGCAGCGCTAAAGGCTGTGCTGAGGCCTGCTTGGTTACTTTTAGGACCAAATCTAAAGTAATTTATCCAAACTTTTTATCTCCTCTGTTAAAAAAAAAAGAATTTCCAGTTTAAATTTAAGTGAGATGTGCAAATGCCCTGTGTGCATAAATTTTGGACAGAATTTGTTTCCCTTTGGGCATTTAGTGGTTTGACAAAACTTACTTGGAAATAAATGTTTCCTATAGCTGTCTGTTAAATGTTACAATTATTTTAAAATTTACCTCTGTGATGTCTTCTCCAAGCAGACAGTCTGGAGGGGTATTCATTTTAAAAGCAAATAAATTATTGTGAGTTAAGAAAACACAAAGGTATCCAGAAAAAATTCCTTATTTTGCAGTAATTTCAAGCTTGCTATTCCCCTGTCTTTTCTCTGTTAAAAAAACCCAAAACAGTGAGGAAATGGGCCAAAGAGCAACAAAGTAGAAGGTGAACTAAGGGCAGGAAAAAAAGAAGCAAGGGATGGAAAGCTGTTGACTTGATTTAGGTGAAGAACTTGTGGAAGTTGCCTGTAATTGCTCGCTGTCTCCCTCAAGAATTCACATGAGTGCATGAGCTCCTGGCTGTTCCATCTCTGCTCCTGCACTTCAATTTGCATGACTCATCTCCTCCCAGAAGAACTGATCTGGGTAGTTTCAGTTTTCCTTTACATGTGACTGCCTTTTTAAGCTAGGTTAAACTGAAAGGACAGACTCAAATCAGCAGTGATGCAACTTGAAACACTTTGCTAATACTGTGAGCTGGTGACAGGTTCTCCATCCCTAAGTTTTAGGATATTTTTTTGTCTAAAGAGGCCTCTTCGATATGTTTATCCCATTTAGCCAAGCCAGTCTGTGAAACATGAACTTTCACAGTCCTCCCTCAATTACATGCTTCAAAACCCAGCACCTCCAGAGGGCTTGCAAGTAAATAATTGATGTGCATTAACCTTCATAAATCTATTTTGAAAATTCAGTGAAACTGCTGAAATGTTTCTGACACCTTCTACAGCTCATCAGAGTTTGTTGGTGGTGTTGCTATGGTACCTATCAAGTAAAGTTTTTGATGTCAGTAGTTTCTCAGTTTTTTAAAGCTTACCTTATTCTGCAGTAGAGACTAGGATCCTGAGCAGGCTTTTTGGTAGCACCTGAAAACTTCCTAAGCATATATGAACACAGAAAATGCAGTAGTATCCATAAATGCCATTGGTTTCATTCTGTTGTGATACCAGGCAATATCTGGTGTCTTATTTAAGTACACCGGAGGATAAAGATCATTACTCCCATTTACTCCCATCTTCTCACAGCTGATTCCAAATACAAGATCCTTTGGTGCACAAAATAAATCTCTTCTGCCAGGTATCAGTCACTGAGGGTTAAGCACAAATAAATTAATGCAAATAGCACTAACACATTCTGTGATGGTCTCAGATTTGCTTTGCAGATTTGAAGCTGACAATCTTTTGTAGAACCTTCAAATATTCATACTTTTTTTTTCACATTAGAATGCCCCTTAAAATTAATTCTCTACCGGTAAGTGAAGTGCCTTTTCTTTACTTTCAACTTAACTATATACCCTCAGAGCAAAAGTAAAAGTGGAATTAAAGTAATAGGGCAAGATAACAGGCTCAACCATGCGACCACTGCAAGCTATACATCCAAGTAGGACCTTTGGATAGGTGTGAGTTTTGCATGCTGTCACATTGGTGGGAAAAAACACTACTAAAATAGAAATACACATAAATCTGTAATTGCAAACATTTGAAATCGGATGCTGTTTGTCTGGGTCAGTTTTCAGTTGGTGCATAAAATACATAGTTTTAGCATTTCTTAAGGATGCATTAAAAATTCAGTAAGCTTTTCAAGCAGAGTAAATATTTTGCAATGGTACCTTGAGTTGAATCCAATGTCTTTGGCTGGGAAGAGAGGGGAAGTGATCTCTCAAGTTGTCATTAAAATATGAGCTTGTCATTTTTATGATGAATGAGCAGCAAGGAAGAGCAGAAAACTGAAAGGAGCCCTTGAGGTTACTGAGATGCTGCAGATGTGGTACAAGGCTTTCTGAGCTCAGGCTTTAGCCCCTGGTTCAAAAGATCATGTATTCCACTAGCATTTATTTTGAAAGAGCAGGATGAGGAGGTAGAACAACTCTTTCTTTTTTTTTTACCCCCCAGCATTGGGTCAAGACCATTGGCAGACCTGGGATCCTCTTTCATGAGTGTCAATGCAAGGATGGGCAGAGCTGAGAAGGAAGGAAAGTGTCTGAAGCTCTTGGGTTTCAGTGTTTGTCTCTGCACGTGTAAAGAGGCTATGTCTTGCTGGTATCTGCATCTGTGGTCTTGCTCAAACCCAGGTTTGCCCTAAATATTATCGCAAGGTCATGCACAGAGACCACTACTATTTCACTCTGCCTGCAAGTGAAATCATTCTGCCTGTGCAGATCAACTGCACCCATGGTCTCTGTATTGAGTTTCTTAAGATTGATTGCATGGTGAAACAGGACACATGGGACTGTGTTTTAAGGCAGATGCATAAATAATAGAACAACCAGCTCCTAAAAGCTCAAACAAACATATCAGATGCCACTTAGAGTCCTAGAATCAGAATGGTATGGTTTGGAAAAGAGCTATAAAGGTCATTTTAGTCCAAACCCCCAGCAGGGACTTCTTCCACTACAGTAGGTTGCTCAGAACCCTGTTCAACTTGTCCTTGAATGTCCTGTGAATTGAGCATCTACCACCTCCCTGGGGAACCTGTTCTGCCACCTTCATTGTAAAAATTTGATCTTTATATCTAGCCTGTAACTACCTTTTTTAGTTTAAAAACTTTTCCCGTTGTCCAGTCACAACAGTGGCTGCTAAAATATTTGTCCTCTTTCTTACAAGTCCCATTTAACTGCTGAAAGGTCTTGCAATAAGGTCCCTTCTTAGCCTTCTCAAGGCTGAACAGCCCAAACTCTCTCACTCTGTCTTTATAGGAGAGGTGTTCCAGCCCTCTGACCATCTGTGTGTCCCTCTTCTATTCCTGGTCCAGCAAATCCATGTCTTTCTTGTGCCAAGGTTTCTCTGATTCCATGTTAACTCAGTTCATTATGTAGTGTTTCCAAGGCCATTTTAGATGTGAACTAAGTGACCTCCCATTTTGTTGACTCAGATTGTTTCCAAACTCTCTCACTGAGCCTTAACTTATCTGGAAAGTGGAATTTGCCTTTAGTGACTTTATAAACAGTGTACTGTCATTGTGGACTTGCAAAATTACTCCATTGTGGCTAAAAATCCTGTGTTTTTGAAAATGGAATTCTGCTTATTTGAAGAAAGCCAGAAAAGGAGAACATATAATTAAAAAAAAATCCAGCTGCTTATGTAGCTGAAGTGTGCGTCTCAGCAAAGACAAATTAATGTATAAGTTTAATGAAATATATTGGTTAAGTAAGACAGAGAAAAGTAAATGGAGAATGCAATGTATCATACGCCTCCACAGTTTATTATCTGCTTAATCTTGGTGTTTATTAAGGGTTTCCACAAGAAGGGGATTTACTTCAAGGTGAGGTTGTTGTCACTGTGACCAGTACAGTAATAAGCTCATTGAGTACTCTTAAATGATGTGTGTGAAGGGAAGGAGGAAGATAGCTTTCTTCTTGAAGTCATGTTTTTTGTAAACAAAACACCAAAATAATAGAGGGAACTGATTGAATCTAGCCAACTGTTATGTCACCATAGCAACCATACATGATGGCTCCACGCTGAAAATATCTGTTTTTCATGCTGTTTCATTTTCTCCAGGCAAAAAAATGTGGCAGATCCACTAAGATCCTGCATTTGAAGGAAGAACCAGTTTCAAGTATTGTAAAGAAATGAAGGCTTTTTGTGCTGCATTGTGGGCCATATGCTATCTGCAGCAGAAGTGAAGAGAAAGCAGAACAATTGCACACTGTCAAGCTTGAAAAAAAAAGTCTTAACAGTTATTCCTAATTGTTATTTATTTATTTTTAACCTTTTATACTTAGGGATCATGGACCTAAACCAGTGATCAATTAGGTTGGACACTTTCTACTGATTTATTAACTTTTCTTTAATTAGGTTAAAGAGCTAAGCTATTCTTTTCATGATTGGATAAATAAGTGGAATCAAATTTTTACTGATATTTCTAATGTGTCTCTAGTTAGACTGAGCAGCAGAATCAGAAAATGATCTGGTGGACTAATCAAGTGGAAGTCTCTTACCCAACTTGATGTCTTCAGTTTAGGTAACTGCCTCCGAAATTGGGTAATAATAAACTGTAGGCCTGAGATCAGTATGAGATCATTTCACATGCTTTTTTTGTTTTCTATTTTTGTATGATAAATGCCATTCTCATTGATGGCAGCAAACTGTGGTTTCTCACACTGCTTTAATAAGTTCTGTCAAGACTACAAAAAATTATTTTAATACACACCAATAACCATTCTTAATCAACTGCGTTTGTCTTCCAGGGAGCAAATCTTCAGCAATTACTTTAGGAACGAAGAAAGAATCCTTTATAGGTAAGAAATACATTCATATGCATGCTGCAGAATAGTAAAAAAGAAGAAGTGCTATTTTTTTAACTCCTCCAAGAAGGTCATCATTAGGCTTTCTGAATAGCATTTATGAGGAACAAAGTGAGATAATAACTTTATAGTGAAGGCAAGGAAAAAGCTGCTCATAAAACCAGAGCAGGGCCATGTGGGGTGCTGCAGGCTACCCTGGGGATGCACAAACATTGCTAACACTGAGGACAGAGCTGGGGGCAGGGAGAAGACACAGCTCTTCTGCTGTTATGCAAAACCTTTTGTCACCAAGCTTTGCCTCACAGAAGTGTCATGCTGATGCTCTCCTGTAACATGTTTTTTGGTGGTGGAGGTACAGATAGGAGTTCTGCTTTATGGCACACAGTGTATGCCTGTGTGACCACGGGTAAACTGCTAGCTAGATCAGCAAAGGCATCTGTCAATCCTCATTTGGAATTACAAGTGCTCTGTCCTTTTGGGAACTAGACCATGGTAGAGACAGATAGGGGTCCCAAATCCAGGCATGTCTGAAAATGATGTCTCTTTCCTTTAGCACCTTCATTAATAAAACATTAATACTAATAGCAGGCTCCATCAGCGGGTCACAGAGAAAAGGCGATCCCTGAAGCTTTCTATCTTCTCTCAGAACACAGCTTCTGCCTCTGAATGATGGATTAGCTGCTGAACAGCTCTGTCAGCGCTACCTAGCAGTGAACTGATGATACCACTTTCCCACAATTAATTCAAGTGTTGCAGCAAGGTTGACCTGGCTAATTAACGTGAAATAGCATTTAAATTAACACAAGTATATTATCTGTCTCTTTATTGTTGTAAATTTACTGACAGCAAAATCATTGAAAACACAGGTCTTGGCCAGATGGTTTTAAACATATGATTATTCTGGAGGTGCAAGTTGTGATAGAATGCCTTTGGTCAGCTGTGGCTCTTATAGTCAGATTGAGTCAAAGCTGGACTATTTTACCTCCCCTTCAGTAGCATTTTTTTCATCTCTGAAGACATGATTTGAAGTCATGTTGTCTTATATCTTTTAAAAGCCGTGCATTCCATTGGATTCTATTCTTCTGCTACTACTTTTACCCAGAGAAGGCTATGGGATCGTGATTAGAAGTGCAGCTGCAGGGAAAATAGTGAATAGGTGTAGAAGGGAAGGTGATTTATCAGTATAGACCCTACATCCATAATGCTTGTGACTTTAAACTTTTCATCATTCCTGGAATAGTGTAACAGGCTGCCATTATTGTTGAGATTTGAGTTCTGTAATGTGTATGCTGTATGCAAGAGATGATGCCACTAATTGCTTTGTGTAGGTTGGAGATATTCACAGGGAGGAATCCTGTTTTCCGTCCTCTGTTTGCCACCTCCATGCATCCCTGACTACACAGCACTGATTACCAGGGTGCTCATCCCATGCAAAACTTAATATTCAGAAGAGACTTTTGTGTTAATTGTTTAAATTACATTAGTAATTGATGCTAGCACACTAGCACCTACAAAACAAGGTGAGAGACACCCTGTGAGCAAATCCTCATGTGCAATCACTTGCTGATCCATTTCTGTGCTATTTGCTGTAAAATTTTGGCAATTCACTCATGAAACAAAAGTCCAGAAGATGTTATTATTTAAGAAATGTTTTACTACATGTGTGAATCAATGGGAAATTTTAGCAAGGCAGGTGAAGTTGCAAAATGAAGAGAGGTGGCTGTTTTACAGAAGATGAGAAGGGGGATTGCTTTTGATTGCAGCTTTTCTATTACATACTTCTAGCTACTTTTCAAACTGCTGGTCCGAGATAATTGATCCAACTAATTGCTGTCTATAAATCCCTGCTGTTTAACTGGATCAATTGTTGCTCATCTTCTGTCTGTTTTCACAGGGTACAAACACTGTGATATCAATTTGTAAAGACAGTCTAAAAAGAGCAAATGCCAGTAGGAGAAACCCCTGTAATACAGGGGTTACGTTGCCCTACAACATAATATTTGCTGCTTGCTGTATGCTACTCTTTTGGGAAAAACACCAGCTGTTGGTCTCTTTGGGTTTCCCAGCAGTACCTTAGCCATCTCTTATTCATTGCTAATTTACAGTAGTAGAGAATTCAACACTGGCTCTTACTACATGTCCATAAACCCCACAAAACTGGATTTTTTCCTCATCTTAATTTGTTTCTTGCTTTTCAGTTATCTCAATTTCAGATACAAAAATGTTAGTATAGCAATGGTAGATTTACTTTTTCCTAACAGTAGCTTCAGTAACATTTTAGGTCAATATTAATATATTACAGAGAGCTACCTTATGAACAGTGAATTTTGTTACTAATTCCAGTGAATTAATGTTAGAATCTCCTCCTGAATTTCCAGGAGACTTGAGTCAAGTTGCTAAGAAATATTTACTTTGAAATAGCAGAGCTGATACTTTTTGCAGTGATTCTTTCAAATCATAATTAAGCAAGACTTTTTAAAAAGAAAATACAAAACCAAACCCAACAAACTAACAATCCTATTTTATGCAGAAATGAAAGTGGCCTAGAAGGCTTCAGAACTATTTTTCATCAGTAAAATAGTTTTTTATATGCCCACACAATTAATTTCATTCCTTTCTTTATTCACAGGAGATATTTTGGATACTTTAAACCATTGCTTATTTATTTGATATTTGGGTTATGGCTTTTTTTCTTTCTTTCATTGCTAAGGTTCACGATGCAGAATGATAAAGATGCCCAGAAGGTGGTCACCTCTTTTATTTATTTCTTCTTGTGGCTGGGCTAAACGCTGCATGTATAAGGCTGATTTGCTTGTTTGCTGTCAGGCTTTGAAGAATGGGAAGAGTATTTCCCTTCAAAAAACGATACAAAAGAAAGGCCTGTCCTGAACTGTAAACAGTGTTTAGGTGATTGCACAATGATAGTGACCACAGCAATCTGTAATCAGCACAGCTTAGTCTCAGAGTTGGATCTTTCAAAGCTGACTGCTGGTCACTCCCTTTGAAATATCCTCTGGAGATATCCACACAGCTAGATGGGCGACTGTGAGAGGAATGTGCAGGAGCCTGGTAGGCACAGGAGCTCCTCTTTTCCTCTGTTTGCCTTACAGCAAACACCAAAATGGCTTTCTCTGCTACATGATCTCTCTTTTTCCCCAACCTCTTGGCTTCATGACTTTATATCTGACTCTAAGAGAGTCAGAACTGGAGGGCACCTCATTCAGTCGGAGTGTTAGAATGTTGTTTTTGTTGTATTTGTTGTTGCTAAATGCCTACAAGATATGTTGCTGTTAGAAAAGCAAGTGAAACTGCTCCTTACATATTCCCTTGAACATTCCTTGTTGATGGCTGGACAGTAAGGTACTTTTTCACAGGTTCCCCTGTGGTATAACTGGTGCAGAGATGCCTTCCTACATTGTCCAAAAACTGGCAATTATAAAACTCACAAAAGGCCAATTAGCAAACACAGGGCAAAAAATTTCCTGGTTGTTACAAGGTCTCTTTGCCCTCTATCTGCTCCATCTATGCACCAGGCTGTACACTTTTGCTGAGCACTGCTCCCCCTCCCCCTCCCCTGCCTCAGTCCTCCTTATGGATCTGTCTAAAGGAGTCTTGGATTTGTGAGGCCAGGGATGGCACAAAGCTCTGACAGCTGCCATCACCCTCCTTGTGGGAAGCATCTGTAGGGAGGTCCTGGTAGCCTGCAACACAGCTGTTTGGCACAAGAAGAGCCAGCCAGCTACCTTAACACTTGTCTCAAGTACCTCAAAATGGCACTCAGCATGCCTGCTATGCTCTCCATTTCAGGTCAGGCACACCACAGTTGATTTCAGCCAAGCCTATAGTGCTTAACAGTTCATGTGAAGGAGCCACCATCTGTGATGGCTCCCACTTGGTTCAGGAGAGCCCAAGGCGGGCTCTTTTCCATGTGCTCAAGAGGGCAATGTGCATTTCACTTTGCTGTTTTCAGATGCTTTTAGCAATGGGGTTTTGAGACCAGACAGCCCTTCTCTGCTTCAGCATTTTCCTCTTCAGACATCTTTTTCTTGGTTGCAACAAGTTGTTTAAGCAAAATCCACAGACTTTGCTTAAGCTCTATGCAACAGGGGGACAGTTCCCAAAAGCCCACCAGGGTTTTTCCTTTTTTTTTCCTATGGTTTGACCAACTAAATAGAAAGGCAAATAGTTTGAAAATGTTTATTTACTGCAGTACAGCTGTATTGTTGGAAAGGCATTTGTTCCCTTTGCAGGACTGAGCATCTATGGAAACAGTCCCCAGGAAGATGGCTTATTCCCCACTACCACAAAACCTTATGCCAGTTAAAGGGTGGTGTGCACCCTGTATATCCCCTCTTTAAGCAATACAAACACTATCTAAAAAATAATTTGGTGTCCTTCGCATCTGAGGACTAGGCAAAGAGATGAAACCTGCTTTTTGGGCAGCAATCAGGAGAAAACGCAGCATGCCTGACCTTCTCAAAAATATTTTTTGTGAAATTTCGAATTTCCAAGTCCTTTTCTCTGCATGTCATGTTTCTCCACCCACTCTCCATTGCATAGAGGTGTTTAAAAACGCTTGGAATGGAAACACACATGAAAAATATTTAATCACAGCAACAGCTCTGTGTGGAGTGTTCTGTTCAGCAAAAGTCTGCACAGTCCACATGTCAGCAACCACTTGGAGATGTTACATGTGCTGTTATCTCTAATCACCCAAATATGTTTTATTATAACTCTTAAGAACCATGTTGACAGCCTTTCCCAGAGCAACATAGCACGGTCTTCACCATTTATATCATCTATTGGAGTAGAGAGAGAAACATTACCATGTCTGATACTAAGATGTGGTAGATGTTGATTTTAATGGCAATCAGAGTGCAGGATTTTTTCACAATTGTTTAAAAATCATATTCAGATTATCTACAAAAAAAAAAAAAAAAGGAGCAGTAATCAGTGTGATCCAATTTAGAATGCATAGCAACATTGGTGTACTAATTATAATTTTGCCACAAGCAATTGTCACAGTCATAAAACTGCCAGTCTGTTTGGTGGTGGGCAGCTTTCTATTTCACAGACATCTGGCAGAATCAGCAGAGGACTATTAGCTTGCCAGACTGCCGGCTGTGTGCAAGAACAAAAAAATCCCAGTGTTGAGGTAGGCTGGAGAAACCAGTGAATTCTGCAACTGAGATGGTGGGCTTAAGAGCTGTAAAATGGAATTATCATTTGGCATTTAACAAACAAGGCTGTGAATGCGTCATGTTGGTTCTTACAAAGGTTATTGTTGCTCCCAAGCTATTTTGTACCCTTCACAGCACAAATAGCTCTGATATTTTTGTACCTAAAATATACTTGAAGTGCTTTTGTAGCAGGGAGGAGGGTAAGCTCATTTTGCCATTAGTTTCTTGTATTACAAGCATCCTGTTGCACTGTTTTAAAACAAGACTCTCTCTTGCGCTCTCCTGCATCCCAGAGATGGAGATATACCTCTGATAAGTCATACACTTACCTGAAGTCAGTTGAACACTTTCCAGTGATGTTAGCTGGCACAGAAAAAAAGCCATTTTGAAAGAACGTTGTTCTTTTATTGTAGGTCTTCCCAGCCCAATTTCAGTATTTCCTTTCAATGTGTCAAATTTTATTTCAACTTTATATGATAGCAGACAAAATGGAAACATATTTTTGAACCATTCATGTGTTTAAATTTATAAACAAAGGAGATAATGTCTTCCTTCTTTAGTTTTTTCCTGACGCGTGTCAGCATTCTTCTTTAAAATCTCTACATTTTCTAGTTGAATGTTACCATGACATGCACTATGGGAAAGATCCTCCCCACCTATAGCTGTTGCCTGAAGAGCTGCAGGAAGCCTTCCTGGTGGGCAGCACTGCTGTTATTATCTGTCTCTGTAGCAAATGAGTTCTGTCTTTCAGAATGGCTGTCAGACCTGCAGTATGTTATACCCTTTCTTTTCCCTCGACGAATGATAGTTTTTTTCCTATACAATAATAAACTAAATCTTGAAAAATTTGCAGCAGTTCGCATGAAGTTCCAATTAATTTTACTAGTCAAAAATTATCTGGAGCAATGTGTCTTACTGTGTTTGTTCACCTTCCCTCAGTGGAAGTAAACTGTGATACTCTAATTCTATTGCTCATTGTGTGTACTTCATTTATGGAAAGGAATTACTCGATCACCTTCTTGTATCAAGTGGGTCAAATTTTACCCTCAAACAAAACAGGTTTGAATACAATTTACCTACCTAAACACTAATCTTGTGAAAGCAGCAACTGAGACATTTTGAGGGTACAGTATCCATAGTCAGATGCTTAATTCAAGGAAACATCAAGGACAATTAACTCCATGAATAAATTGTTATGGGGCATTGTGAATCAAAGCACAGCTACAAAAAAATTCTTGTCCTTTAAATGACTGCTGTGAGGAGCAGACAGAAGCAGGGCTTGCTTTGAGCTAGGAACAGGCAGTGAGAGCAGAAAATAATGACAGAGGTCACGGATACTTGGCTGAAGGCAGCACTTGTCCTGCTCATATGCCCTCTAACAGTCAACAAATTATTTGGTGTGGAAAACAGCGGCTACTCTTTCTGCATCACTTTCACAGTGTAACAGAGAAGATGTAAAGAATAAGAGTAACATAATGTGGGGGAAGGGAGGAAAGATCTTTTCAAAAGCAGCGTGCAGCATGCTGTCACTGAGGGGGAAAGGGGAAATATTTTGGAAAAGGGATATTGCAGCTGTATACATATATTCAGAAAGCCCATACTCTTTCTAAGATGCACTTTCTCTTCCTTCAGCCTTCCTCATCTTACTCCTAGTATGTCTCCTTCTATGATGTAGGAATGTAGTTTCAAGGTCTTTCCAACAATAGTGAAAAGACTGACCCAAAATTTGTAACCCTCTTGAAGCAGCACACTGAAAACAGGAAATGGGGTTTATAGAGAGAAGCAATACGTTTCTCTTCGACTCACAGATAAAGCTGGAGGGTGAGAAATAAGATTTTGCTTCAGAGTAAATTTATGAGTTTCTCAAAGAGTGGTGCATGCCAGCTTTTCTTGTTTTATCCAGCTACTGTTACCTCCTACTCCCTGCAAGCCTTGATTCCCTTTTATTCTTAGGCCACCAGGATGCAAATCTGCTGCTACATATTAAAAAGGTCACATCACATAGAGAAAAAATTTAGTCATGTTCAATTTGACTTTTCAATCAATACGTGATCATCTTCTGTTCCTCTTTTTTGTCTCTTACCTTTTGTGGAGCAAATATGAAAAGGATTGTGCTTGTGGCAGAGATTAAAACAAGCTAAACAGAATGTCAGCAGTGCCTTAGGTCCTTAGTGTGCTTTCAAACCAATTCTCTTAACATGTTACTTGATGTTTTTAACTAGTCACATCTGCTGAGATGGCTTTTAATCACGTTTGAAGGCTGCCCTTTTTATAGCAGTGCCACTGACAGGACAAGATGTGAGGGGCACAAACTTGAACGCAAGAAATTCTGACTAAGTATGACAAAGAACTTCTTTATGTTGAGATTGGCAGCAGGCTGCCCAGAGAGATGCTGAAATATCTGTTTCTGAAGACAGCCAAAACCCACCTGGACAGGTTCCTGTGCAACCTACTCTAGATGATTCTGTTCTGGCAGCGATGTTGTACTAGATGATCTTGAGAGGTCACTTCTAACTCCAACCATTTTGTGATTCTGTGAGATATGCTACTGCATGCTTGTCCTAGAGTATTTTTGTGATTAACATTAACTTATTAAATAGTTTTTAAAAGGTTGTCATAAAGTAGTATTTCCTTCATGGGTTCTCTGACAGGAAATGAGAGAGATATTTCAGTTAGAATAAGACACCAAAATCTTATTATTTATATGACTTCAGATGTCTTTGAAGAGAAGGTTACTAGTAGATTTGCTCTCCAGCAGCAGGAAGACAGAATGTTCACTGAGATTTTTTGTTTCTTGAATCCTACTGAAGGAAGAAAGTGATGACCTCATTCAACTAAGGAGCCCACAGTCTTGCCATTTGCACTAGGAAAGTAGGAAATACTAGCATGACTTGTTTTATTAACACAGTCAGCAAAGCACTAATAAAAATGTTTACTATTGTTATGGTGACATTATTGATGCTAAATGACGCAACATGACAGGAGTAATGGTGGTGAGACACTGGAACAGGTTGCACAGAGAGGCTGTGGGTACCCCTCCCTGGAGGTGTTTAAGGTCAAGCTGGATGAGGCATTGAGCAACCTAGTCTAGAGGTGTCTCTGCCAATGGCAGGGCCATTGGAACTAGATTATCTTTAAGGTCCTTTCCAATCCAAACCATTCTATGATTCTATGAATTTCAGAAGACCATCAAGGTGAGAGACTGAGAAAGCTAGTTAGGCTCTATAGGGAAAGTGTTTTGGGACCACTCTAGCACTTACTGAGAAGTCTGATTATGACTGTTGAGGAAAAATAACTAGGCACCATTAGAAGAAAATTAAGATATTGTCATGCACAAAACCTGTTAATAAGAGTATTGAAGCTGTTTTATAAAAATATTTAACCCTTTCTTATTTGAAGTGAATTTCTATTACCATTATGAAGGAAAGCATGACTGGGGAATCTTTACTTTGAGTTAATGACTTCCTGGAGAAATGAGAATCCTATCTCTGAAACTCAGGCATGATCTGCTGGGACAAAGAGTTTACAGTTCTGCCATTTACAGACAGCTATCATGACACCTTCTGTAGCTTAGTTAAGCTGTTAACATGAAATTTTGAGTTTCATAAGAAGAGGAGGGAAATAATGGATATACTCTTTTGATAAAGCTTTTAAGCATACACCAAGAATTTCAGATTACATAACTCCTGGCAAAGTAAGCTCTGGTGCTCTATTACTGCTCTCCTGGGACACAATGGGAGTGCTTTTGGAAAGGTCCATGGTGTTTGACTGCTATCCTGCCTACACTTTCATGCAGTCTTCCTGAAGTTTCTGAAGTATGAATTGCCCGTTTGTATGAGTTAAAAGTTTTGTAGCTGAGAAGTTTCTGTGAGGTATCACTGGTTTGAGAACAGCTGGGTAAGGGCACAAGAGAAGTGATCTTAACTTCACATTAATGAATCTTTGGGGATGTGTTTAACCATGGAATTCAGTGCCATAAGATGCTAGGACAAAAAGAGAAGAAATATCATGTAAAATTAGGACCTTTGTAAACAGCTACAGTGATATCTGTAGAAGAGTTCTCAATCTAGACATAGATTTCCTTTTCACAGTTTTTTTTTAAAATAGCACATGCACTATTTTTTTTTTTTCATATTCTTACTTTATATTAGGTATTTAACTGCATAAGCAAATCCTTCCTTGGTGGCATGGTATTATTTTGCCTTGTTTCGGAATAGATGTGTCACAGATGAAAATGAACATTGCAAAATTTTTTTACCTTTTTTTTTTTCAAAATTGGAAAGAATCTTCTAACCTGGAAAGGGTCTATTTTCAGTAAAATATTTCCAAAGCTACTGGTGCTGATTAAACTAACTTTTGAGTAATGGATCTTACTCTGTGGCGGACATGGTAATTTGTGCTAGTGATAATGAAAATAATGTCTTGACAATTCATTTTTCTTCAGAATGTGTTTCAAAATTTTTCTATCTTTTATTTTTGGCAAGTGTCTTAATAATTTTTCAACCTACTTTGTCATCAAAAGTTTGAAAAATCCAGGAGTTCCAGGGAGGCAGTATTCTAAGGTTTATAACTCGGCAATTTCACTTCATTGATGTTTTTTCATAACACTTCCATCTCCTGTACTTTTATACTGAACTCCTGGAAAATTCCTTAGGTATAGAATTTTTTGCAGATTACTTTGTTTAGCTTTCTTTGCTTTTGTTCTTTTTTCTTTTTAAAATTTGCTTCATGTAGATGAGGTCTGTACTCAAGAGAATGTTAATTAATGCTAATAAAGTTTTAGAGCTGTAATGTAGGTATGCACAAGGTGGGAGAATAACTTTTGGTGCTTTGTACAACCAAAATACCATTTTAATTCCATCTCTTTCTGAAAAATGAAGGCTGGAGTTTGAATGCAAGTTTGTCTCCCAGTCTCCCTGTGCTCCCTATCTATGCAATAGACTTTTTCTTCTCCTGTAAGCGCTGCCTTTTTCAAGTGTCTCCTCCCTGGAGGCTCTTGAGATAATCTCTCTTCTACTGGATAATCCCTTCTCCTTTCTGGAAAAGTCATGACTCTTAGAAGACATTATGTAGGTCTTTATTGTTCTTATGAACTCAGCTTTTTTTCACTAGATCTACAAACACAGGGGGCAAATGATTTGTGGTGCTGCTTAATGCAGCAGTGTAAACTTTCATCAGTGTGTGGGTTATTAACAAAAATAAGGAGATTTTTTTTCCTGTTTGTATATGAAATCAAAGCATTCTTTCATGCTTATTTTAAAATGATGTAATCAAATTTGAAAACATATTTTGGTACAGTAGAGTGCTTCCTACTCACTCTCACGCTGTCTTCAACTAATTTGTTCATTAAATCAGAATTCCAAATATCTGAAATATTTAGCAGGGGAGATAAGCACAGACTAATAGGATCACTGTCTGAGCTCTTACAGTGGGAGCTTTATTTACTTTTTTCGAGTGATTGTTGTAAACAAAAATTATTCCCTCCAAAACTGATTTAAAATTCATTTTTAAACGTCTTAAATACCAGCAAGGAAATCTGCCACCATTGTCTTGAAAGGATGCTACAGCATTAAGAAATGTAAACTCACCATGAGATTACTCAGCATGTAATATTTTTGTAATGTTTTTGCACGTGCTCCTCAGCATGTTACAAAGCTATGCTATCATGAATAGAGGTTTCTTGGATATTGCAGCCAACATTTCTTGGGTATACCAGCAAAAGGAAAGAGTAGTGATAGCAACTACACACCACAGTGAAAGAAAAGCTGCCCAAAGTGCTGCCTGTAAACTTGCATCTGTTACTGTGCCCAGTCCTACGGCACATGGGATTACCAAGCCTTGCTAAGTTTAAAGTACAGTAATCCTCTTTTGCGCAGTAACACGTGTAGGTTCTTTATAACAGCTTAGATGGTAATTAGCGGGGGATTTCAGATTCATTGACTGGATACAAATATAGCATTGGGGAGGGAAAGACCTAAGCAAGCAGTTCTCAAATGAGGGGTCACTAATGCAATAAGGATTGAAGCATTTATGGGGGTTGGGGATGAGCCAGCAGAATTTCAAGGAGGAATGAGCGTTACTAGGATTTGGGATTGCAAACATAGCGATGGAG
The DNA here is from genome assembly GCA_013400935.1 of Turnix velox. Classification (NCBI taxonomy): domain Eukaryota; kingdom Metazoa; phylum Chordata; class Aves; order Charadriiformes; family Turnicidae; genus Turnix; species Turnix velox. Next base: position 135,258 of record VZTY01001101.1, on the reverse strand, counting down.
TCTTAATCAGAAACAGGTAAAGACTGTCTTGGTTGGGAGAAGTTTCTGTTTAGACTATTGTTTGCTTTGATATTTTGATATTTTGTGACCATAGATGTGAATCCTTTGGGGCTGTCTGTGTCAGCAGTTACTGTTCTACTTTTGAAATACTAGGAGAACTGTATCTATTCAATCAGACTCATTAATTTAGGATATTTTGGTATTCCTGATGAGAATGGACCTGGGGTGAGGTGAGCTGAGCTATCCCTACCTGACCTTGTTTTACTCGCAGAGACATTACCACTGCAATTAATGAAAGACTTTCCAACTTTTAACATTCAGCAGAGTGATGTAGTCACCAAATGAGTCTTGTGCAAGTGTGTTTGTTCATTCTGCTTACAGGTTTTATATAATTAGCTACTCAGTTGGTAAAAATGAAATACCACATCATACTTCTCTGGTCTTGCTGTCAGCTAGCAAAGTTGAGCAAACTCTGAAAAAAATTTGGGTTTAAGGAAGTAATGAAATAGTCTTTTAATAGTCTTCTATTATTTGGAAGAAATGTGATTTTTGCAAGCACAGAGTTCATGTGAGCTCCAAATGCAAACTCAGAAATATAAGCTGAATTCATGTGATTTGCAACCTACAAGTTCAGCTAGAGTTTAGATATTGTCTATGCATCCTCACAATCTTGTCAGAAAAGCCAAGAAGCTGGTGTGAGAGCTAGGTGAGAGATAGTTTTGAACAGTGCTTTGAATTTAAAGAAATCTACTGCAAAAAATTTATCTGAATTGGCTTTTGAATTTTTTTAAGCAACAATAAGGGTCTTATTTTGACTCTGACTTATAGTGAGCTTGTAGTTTAGTTTACTAGGAATAGATTTTGACAACAGTTTTTTTTTAAAAAATTACTAATGAGTGCTTTACTAATAGGCATTTATTAAATGCATGACAAATTCTTCATTCTTTTTCTGTCCTGCTCACAGTGCACTAACCAAGTATCAGAAAAACCCTCTTTCTTATTTTCAATATACTTTACAATTAAAAAGAAATCATGCTTTTATCAACACTTTAATTTTTTTAATGAATATTTCACAGCTTGTTTTGCTCAATCCTTGCATTATTTTCTCCCTTCCTTCCAAAGCAGAGTCCTCCTGCTTGAGGCTGCTCCTTAATGAACTCTGAAGTCTCATGGTTTTTTGTGGTTTTGTGAGTATCTTTCCCTGTGCTGTCTGTAGCACTTTCAGGAGCAGGCCTGAAAAAGTGCATCAAGAAATATTTCAGGTTATTTAAGACTGAAAGCAAAAGGGAGATGACTAAGTCTGTGCAAACACTTGTGTTCTCATTTCTCATTCAGCTGCCAAGAGGAAGAAGTTTGCGAGCAATCAGTAAAGCACACATTGAAATTTTACATCAAAATGGCAAGTCTTGTGCTGTCAGCAAGGGCTGGTGACATTGGGTCACTGATCTAGTAGCCTCTTAAATGAGTAGTGCTGAATTTTGACCCATCCTTTCCCACAGGAGACAGGATTGTCAGCACTGTGAGAGCTAGTGAACCCAGCTAGTGGCTGGGGTTCTAGGTGCAGGTCAAAGTGACAGATCAGCAGGTTTTTCTTGTGCATGCTTGAAGGGTGGACAGGTCTGCATGTTGACCTTCTTAGGTAGGTGTGACGGTGCGTCCAGCTTCTGTCTTTTGGCTTCATGAGGTCTTTGAGCAGCTGTTTCTCCTCACTGTGCACACCACCCTCAAAGTTATCCAGAAAAGCACATTTCTGGTTGGGTGGCTTTTCCTTTTAAAGCTACTTTGTACAACAAATATGCAATATCAAAAACTTCATTTTGCCAGAAAAGACATACAATCTGTAGTTCTTTGGTGAAATGTAGCATTCTAGTTTTTCCAACATTGATCTACTATTTTTTTATTCAGTTTTCATTCTGTCCAAAAACATTATGTGTTTTTAAGACCTAATTTCACTGTTCTGAAACATTTGAAATGGCATTTTTAGTTCATGAACTAGTTGCGAAATATTTTGACCTACTTTTGTATTTGAATTCAAAAATTTGGAAGGAAAACAAATGTTGTCTTCAATTAAACTTAATACTATCTATTTTGGAAGACCTAATTTATGTTTACAGTTTATATATGGACATTGTCAAACTTCTATTGAATACTAATATGAGAAAAGCACAGAAAGAAACTTCCTTTTCTCTGACTTCATCAGAAAAATATTTGAGTGCAAGGTGTAACTACTATGTTGATACTTCCTGATGCTGTTATATTATAGAATCATAGAATCATAGAATAGTTTGGGTTGGAAGGGACCTTAAAATCATTGAGTTCCAACCCCCCTGCCATAGGCAGGGACACCTCCCACTAGATCAGGCTGCTCAGTGCCTTGTCCAGCCTAGTCTTGAACACCTTCAGAGAGGGGGCATCCACAACCTCTCTGGGCAACCTGTTCCAGTGCTTCACCACCCTCACTGTAAAGAATTTCTTTCTTATGTCAAGTCTAATGTCAAGTCTAAGTATTACCATCTCTATCTGTGCCACTAATCGTCATGTGCACTGAGCCCATAACTTGCTTGGGATTTATTTCTAGGGACCACAATACAAGCTAGGCCGTTGCACTGACAAGACATACTGGTATTTCTTTCTCCCTGATGAAATTTATAATGCCCTTAATGTTTCTTCTCCATGCCTAAGAACCTTAATAGGTCATTGAAAATGTTCACTTCGTTCACAGTTGCCATGGTTCTCCTGGGATTGCTTCTTCTTCTGTTTTAACCATGATTAGGCATTCTGTTTTCCTTACTGCTTTGTTTTCAATTGATTTGTTCAATTAATGCATCCAAGCTAGAAAGCAAATAGAGGGGAACAGGGCAAACTGTGGCATAGTAATTTCTTTTGTAGCTGTTCTATTCCATTGTTTTCAGTTCCACATTAACTCTGGTTCATACAATCTTTTTTCTTACTTCATATGACTCACAGGCTAAACAGAGCAGATGGGGGAGTGATTTCAGACAGTGACCTCATTTCTGCACTTACTACTTCTCAGAAAAAGACAGCAATCAACCCATGTCTGACAAAAAGGAAAAGTGTTTTTTTTTCCTTTTACTGCATTATAGTCATGAATAATTTCTAAAAGATAAAAGGGCAGAGGGGAAGAGTCTAATATCCTAACACAGTGTGTTCTGCTGTTCTGAGATGGCTTAAAGAGCACTGTCAAACCTCTGAGTCGAGCTACCTTGAAATCGCTTCTCATGCTACACTTTTAGTTCTTCTCTATGGTTGAAGTATCCATAGAGTATTATTAGTGAAATTTTTTTAAATTTAAGCATATTAAATGTCTTTATTAGGGAGATTCTCTTAGCTGCAGATTCTATTGCTTAAGACAAGTGCATGTATTAATGATTGCAAATTGTAGGAGCTGTCAAAAAATCAGTGTCAGCAATGATTGGTTGTTTTTCCTGTGGTCTTTACTGTGATGACTAGTCAAAGAGAAAACATTACTGGATGAAACCTATAGGATAAACATTTCCATGATGATGGAAACATCCGATAATTTCAATTTTCTATAATACACATATGTAGAGCAGTGATCAGTATTGAAGTCACAGGGTGAACCATAAAACTGTCAGGGAAAGACAAGAATAACATTTCAGCAGTATCTTGGGTTTGATATTTACTTTTGCTCTAGTAGTATTTGCATCATTAAGCAGACAGCGTTTCAATCTTACTTTCGTGTTAAGCTGACTATTGGGGATATGTTCTTAAAACTCACAACATCTTTATATTTTCTTCAGATCACCAATTCAATGAGTCACATTTTTATCAAAGTACTTTCCTTTTCAAAACAGGAATATTGCTATAGTTGGAGGAAAACTTTAAGTTTTAGAGTCAGAATATCCTGAAGCTTGAGAAAGAAAGTAAATTAATAAATTAATACTGTTTTTTCTGCATGTTTTAGAATGTTAATGTGTATTAAACTAGTCTTCTAATTTTTGGAAGAGGTGCAACATCTTAAATCTAAAATGCCATCAATACAAATAAGCTGTAATAGAAGTCTAATTTTTCTGCATAAATTTACCTAAGGATACAAGTATTTATGCTTAATTTTCTTAAGGAGTAGGTAGCATGATAAAACCTGTGATTTGCTGCATTATAATCACAAATGTTTATACAATAATTTTTCACAACATAGTGACTATAAGTTATAAAATTATAGAAAGGATGACATCAGCAATAGTAAATTACTTTAAGAGAATCTATAAGGAGGTGCAATTACTATGAGACACTGACAGAAAGTGGGGTGTTTTGGGTTTCTGCTGAAATAATGCCTGACTTGATAAGGTGAACTTTGGTCCATATTTGGAATTTTATTATCAGATCTCATCTCTGCCAAAAATCAGTGATAATGTCAGACTTCTGAGGAGGTAGATTTTCTGTGCCTGCTCAATTTGTTTTCGGGGAAAAAATATTTGCAAATTTCAGAGAGCAACTAGCATTCCTTTTATTTCTCCTTTTACCACTGAACACATTACTCTCCATTTGATATCTTTGTATTGTTCTCTGTGGGTGTGTAGTAAGTAAGACTTAATCCTGACCAAGGCAGAGAGGGATGCGTTTATACCCTGGCAATCAGTACTGGGGGAGAGCACAGTCAAATTGAAGCCAAGACTTAAATACACATCATTTTCTTGTAAATGACCCCGAATAGCTCAGAGGACTGGTATGTTGTGGCTGTCCTGGCCTTCAAACACCACGTGCAGTCTGTGAGTCAATGCCTGAGATCAGAGAGCCATTCCAAGCCATGATGTGGGAAACCAGCACTGCCTCGGGCGATGTCGCTAGTTCTCTGAACTTGCCAGTCATCCTCAGCACACATCTTTCCTAATCCCAATTGAGCTCTGATTTGTTCTGGAGGTGGAGTTTCTTATCCTCATATTATTTCCTTCATGAGACTTTAATAGAGTTGTCCTTTTCCCACCCAAAGATGAGAGAAAAATTATATGACTATAGCTTCAACATCATACAACAAAAGAAACCAGAGGCCATATATGATTTTATATACTCCTCAGAATATACATGTGATATACTGGACTTTGTGACCTGCAAGAAATATTTTTCTTTGTAACAGGTCTAATTGCTATTCACAGGGCAGTGGAAAATTGCAAAGTTATGAGCAGAATAGCTGTATTCATTTATGTAGTTCTGCAAATAACTTTACAAGCATACAACAGGCTAACAGATTTTTCCATTACTTGAGAATTTTTTATACTCCTTTAAATGGCTGAAAATTGTTTGTTATGGAGGAGGATGAAAAGCACTTTTATAGGCTTGTTAGGATAAAAAATCCCATTAAATCTGTTACGTAAATGCTATGAAATCAAATTAGAGCAAAGAATATTGAAGGAGGGTGAGGGGAATATTGGGAATTTCCTTTGCTCACAAAGCAGGTTAAATGGGTCATCAGGGATCTTCACCCTGACTAGTTTAATTATGCAAAGTTTAGTCTTTGCTTCATTTCTCTTAATCACAGTAATGATGGTACTGCAAAACTACAGGAGGTACTAAGCATCTCGTCGGAAGTCTTTTCTAAACCTTTAGATTTTTTCAGTGAGATATTTTTCTTGAAAATTACTGTTTCAGTAAGTTAAATGATGATACCACTCACAGTCTAAGATATAAATACTTCTCTCGTGGATACATATCTTGTTTGGCATTAAAAAAGAATTTAAATTTTGTAAATTGACATGACCATTTTATGACTGCAGCAGTTTCAGAAACACTTGTATCAGCATTGTCTCCCTAAGGTATTTGACAAATGTTTTGCATAACATGAGGACTGCAGTCATTTCTGTTGGTATGAGCATGGGGCAAAGCAGGTCAATGTTTGAGCATTGGTATGTTGGTATGAGCACGGGGCAAATTCCAGGTCAATGTTTGTATAGAACCATAGCATAGTTCAGGTTGGAAGGGACCTTAAAGATCATAGAGTTCCAAACCCCCTGCCATAGGTAGGCTGCTCAGTGCCTTGTCCAGCCTGGCCTTAAACACCTTCAGAGAGGGGGCATCCACAGCCTCTCTTGGCAGCCTCTTCCAGTGTTTCACTACCCTCACTGTAAAGAATTTCTTTCTTTCTTATGTCTAGCCTAAATCTACCCCCTTCCAATTTTCATCCATTATTTTTAGTCCTCCCACCACGTATCTTGGTAAAAAGTCCTACCCCTGCCTTTCTGTAGGCCCCATTCAGGTATTGATAAGTAACTATGAGGTCCCCCCTGAGCCTTCTCTTCACCAAGCTGAACCAGAACCAGCAACATGGTTTTGTTAAACCATGAGGATTCGCATATTGAAACATCTGCAATATTTCTCTATGAAATCAAAGAGTGAGCCAGTTGAACGTGGAAATACTGAGACTGGCCACTAGGGAATGAAATCACATAGCCAAGACTTGTTCTGTGGGGGTGTATGATCTGGCAAGTGTGGGTATTAGCAGAAGGTAGTAAAGTATCACCTGAACTGCATTGTTCATTCATCTAGTTGAAGCTCCAGCAGAAATGTAATCTCATCTCTAATGCTTTTTCACTGTTTTCCTCTGTTGCAGTGTGGTTCTCAATGGCTTGATTTACTAAAAGAATATTATGGGCAGAGGTGGCTTTCAAACATATTTGCTGTGTACTGATTAAGCAGGTCTGAGGCAGGTAGTTTTCCCTCTCTTGCAGCCTCTCTACATCTGGAAAAACACTCATAAGGGATCTGATGTCTACTCACTAACGGAAGATCGAATGTAGCTCTTGGCTGTTTTCTCCTAGAGGGTCTGGTTAAGTGCACTCATCTACAGGCACACAGGGGAAAAGGTGGCCAGTAGGTGTGAAAGCTGCTTATTTGAAAGCATGCCTCTCTTCAGATATTTATACTTATTCAGCATTTCTACTGTTTGGCATTTATACTTGCTAAAATATTTGTACTAATTTATGCCAGAAACAGATAGCTCGGGGGGTAAGAGTATGATAAGGCAGCTTGTTGTCCTCTGGCTTTGTACTTAATGGCTCAGGCCTGTATTATGGAATTAATTTTTCTGTTTTTCATCTGCTGTTAGAGCTTTGTAAACATACAGGCATGCATATTGCTAATGACCAATACCAATTAGATACTTCTTAAGATTAGCCCTTAAAAATAATTGTGCAAAACAAAAGAGAGAGTCCTGTGACACTAGAGAAAATAAAATGCATTTTTTTTGTTCTCAAGGCTGTAAAATATTATCTGTAAAGAAGGGAACAACATAATTTTTTTCTGATTCTTCAAATGTTTTCACAACTTTCAGCTACAAGACAGATTCACATTGTGTGTTTCTGACTAGAAAAATAACCTTTTGCATCACAATGTCCTTTCTTTAGGCATAAAGGATTAATAAGCTTTTTGTGAGTAATAAGTCTCTTTCATGCAATATGTGGATTCATAACAGCTTATGTTATAATTAGAGGGTAATTTGGATTCATTGACTGCATACAATTATGGTTTTCCCTTGTCTGATTTCTCTGACCTATGCTTCAGATTGTACCTTACAATACACCTCCTACATTAAGCATCGTTATAATTTCCACTGACTACTGATGTGTTTTCCATGGTATTTAAGAGATTTCTTAAGGGAATACTGCAAATCCTGTAAGTAAAAAATACCACAGTGCAATACATAGCTATTTTTAAAGGCATCCATTATTTACCCAAGATGTAATGTCTCAGGAGGCTTGGGTCCAGGAGTTACTCTGATTAGCCCTTAGTCCTTTATAAATCTGCCTCCTCTTTTTATGTATCCCTGCTCCTTCTCCTCATAGGCATCAGAGATTTGTCCCTCCCAGCACAGCAGCTCCACACAGAAGCTTCTTCCTTTTTTTTCTTGAAGCCCTGGGAGAGTTTCCTGATTGATGGTAGCCTGTTCAGGCAGTGGGCATCAGTGGGTTGAAATATTGCCACTAGTGTGTTAGCTTTCAGAAAAGTTAACACTTATCTTTGGCAGTGATAATATTTCTTTTTATTGTAATTGGTTCTTCTAACCTTGTGTTATTTCTGTCAGGTATCAGATTAATGATACAGTCTGCTATTGTGTTCTGCCATTGCCTGGGCACATCAAGTAGTAACTATGACAAATACTGCTCTAGGAAACTGCTAAGTAGTAGCTAACTCTTGTTAGCCTGGATAGAAAGAGTAAATATTCTAATAGCATGGGGAATTTTATGAGTAATTTATGAGAAGATAGTTTTAAAAGTTCTTGAAAAAGTTGAAGATAAGTCGAGGTAATAAAGATACAAAATCCAACTCCATTATTGGTATCATTCAAAGAACGATTGTAGTTGTATTACAAGTAAGTTATACATCACACATGTATTAGTGGATACAGAAAAACAGACAAACTCCAGTCACAGCAAGAAAAAAGCAGAACTGAGGAACTGAGGAGGTTTACATATCACATCAGTGCTGTTCTATGATTCATGTTCCACCCCATGATACTTAATCACAATGAAATACTGTGCTGTATGGATGGGCTGAGACCTAGTGTGTCTCATCAGTCAGTGTTTATTGTTTAAAGTCTCCTTATATATCTTCTTCCACACTACAATCAATACAGGCAGGACTTCCCCTTGTAGGTTCCATCATTAATTCTAATAATGTCCCTTCCAGCTACATTTTGTTTGTCTCAATGCTTCTGGGCAAACCCCCTTGTTTACCTCCCAAATTGTCCTCTGCAGTACATCTATTGAGCCAGCAGAGTCAGTTAACCCCACAAAATACCATAAAGATACACTGAAAAAAGTGGATTAACAGCTGATTTTCTGCAGTTTTTCAGGTACATTTACTGGAAGAAAAATGTAAATATTGTATCTTTTAAAATATAAAAATCTGATTTACCTGAGGGGCTTCTAAAGCTGCATGTAAAATCAAACAATGCTTTTAGAATTTTAAAGCTTCAGTCTCTTGTGAAGTAACTTTTCACATCAGACAAAATTCTGGAGTATCAAGTGCGAACTGACTTCTTTCTGGATTCCTTCTCAAATGTCCTTCTGTTCACAGTAAATTGAAAGAATGGAGTGGTCTACTGTAGAAAGAAGTCTGAAGAGACATGCTGTAAATTATTAACCCCCCTATGATGATGAGTCAATATAAAATAAGAATTATTTATAACAGATAGAAGCCTATGACTTAACAATGATGTACAACTCCTGTAGATGGTGAGGCCAAAAGAGAGCACGAGAGAAGAATGCTGATGAAATGGATTTAGTATGACATAGGAAAACATTTTTTCCATCCCTCAAAGAAACAAGTTTCTGCAGTTTCATAGACAGGAAGAGAATTTCTGTATTTATCATCACTTGCATAACCACTACAAAAAAGGTCACAGAATTGCTGCATATACAGAATTTATTTTATTTTTAAAGCGACTATGGATGAATTGGATAAGAAGTGCATCAATAGTGCTTTTAAAGCTATTCAGAAGTGTAGAGAAGAGGAAGGAATCTCCTTTCTACTTCCTTAAGAAATGATAGCAAAGTAAAGGTGTCTGGGGAACAATTTAAGCTTTTTAAGAGTTGAATTAGTATTCCAGCGGTATTTCTATACTTCAAAGAGTTTTGATCTTATTGACTGTCAATGCACTTGCAGGATTCTCTTTTCCATATATATAATCCTTTTGGTAGATGGGTAACTTGGCAAATAACAGGAGATGGTTTAAATTAATATCCTGACAGGTTTACTTACATTAAATAAAATACTTGGTAGATAACATAGGTGCTAGAGGGTAAATTTGAAACAGATAGTAAAGAGCCAAGGTGGAATGTTTAAGGTTATGCTTGTTTCCACGTGAGAGCAATGTCATTGCTGATAGTAAGAACATTTTCAGTAACTAAGTAACAAAGTATGTGCTTGCAAAACTGGGACCATAACCACTTTCCATGATCTCAGCAAGGTATGGAAAACATATATCCCTTCAGAAAATTTGAAAAGGAAGTATGCTATGGCAAGAAACCCCTAATCAGATCCATCTAGTCAGAATTTTTTCATTTGGTAAAATAGTTTGGTGCTAGAAATCATCATTTTCCTTTTAAAATGTGAAATCCATTGATTGATTTGAAAAATAAAGCAAGCTAAATGAGTAAGCATACAGAACTCCAAATGCTGAATTATTTACCATACACAGATAGAATATCCCCAGGAGGGACTGGAACAGTTGTTATCTGAAGTTTCACTCAATTAATAAGAGCTTCTGGTGATTTGGTGCAGATATTTGGAGGAAAATAGATCTGGCAAGGAGCCTGAAGACGTTTCTCTAGCTTCAGGCTGAAAGAATTGTGGCACAGTTATTTACAAGGGAAGGAGGAAAAGGGAGACAGTTTTTTTAAAACTTTAAGAAGTATATAAACTAAGGCTCCATTTTCAGCATCTCTCAGCATGAAATATAGTGAAGCTCATAATGTCCCTGTTGCTACAGCAGGCTTCCTCATAAATACTGGTGACATGCTGAATCCTATAAGAAAAAGAATGGTAGTCATTAGACTTCTCATTATTGGCATAGCTCTTGGGTAAGAGTCCTAAGGACTGCCGAAGCATGAAAAGACACTCTGGCAACTGCTGATCTGCCAGATTTTTTCTTCCTCCCCTGCTATTTCCATTGGATCTTTTATAAGTAGTGAGGAGCTTGAAATATAGAACTATGATGTGAAAGATGCAAGAACTCAGTACCTATATTAAGCAAAGGCCTCATGAAAGCAGAATTTCCTATACTGATACCTCTCCATTCTCATTCAGTAATATTGTTCTTTTTGTCTTAATTGTATGGGCTGGTGTGCAGAAGTCATAAAGTAAGAAAATGAGAATGTTTTAAAAATTGTTTTTATGATCTTTGATTTAAGTAATTTTTTTTCTGATGTCTGTGACAGATGGTAAAAAATGAGATAACACCACAACTGTGCGAGGCAGAAGTAAATGTAGATCTAAAATGACTGAAAGTGATTGCAAAGATTAATTGCTGTAGAGGGATATGCATGCTATAGCTGGCATAGTCTATATTTCATACGCAAGGATATTTGATTATATAAGTTCAAAAATAGCTTTTGTGCAGTGACTCAGATGCCTTTTTAGTTTTGATGTGCATTAACTTTCATAAATTCTTTTGATGTAAACCAAACTCTACATCTTCTGCAAGATCAGTATGACTTCCTTGGGTATTTTGTTGTAAAATGCAAGAAGGAGAGCACGCTGCCCCAGCTGCACCTTAACAAACTGGATCATTCTCTATGTGCTTGCTTATAAACAAGCATCAGTGTAGCAGCAGGATTAAAAAGTGGTACATTTTAACACGAAACAGGGATACCATTCTCCCACCTTCTGCATCAGAAAAGCAGGTAGGTTGCCTAGGAGAAGACTGAGGGTACAAAATATTCTATGTTAATGAAGGGTATGAATCTGTAATAAATCAGCTGTTCTAGGATTACTATTTAGTCGTGTTCTGCCACCTATAAGCAGTGCAGCTTACTCATTAGGAGGGTGGAACTGATAGATAAATTTGCATTTATGATAAGGTAATAGCATGGACATTGGAAGTAATTTTAGAATAGATTCTGGGAAAGCAAAAGAAATACTATTAATTATTGATTAAGAACTTCCTATTTAGAAGGAAACCATCTATTTTGAAGATTCCAGGTATGGGAACACCAAGAACAGTTTGAAACTGCAATAGGGCAGAAAATCTTTTCTACCAGCTAGGATTATAACTTTGAAAAGTAAATCACTTATTTTCTTTTTCTCCTGCAAGTTCCTGCACATCTGGGAGATGAGCCAGAGGGTGGCTTTCTCTAAATTGCAGTGAAGACACCTTGTAGAGATGAAAATGAACTGCTTCTGCTTGACCATGGTTCCTTTGCCTTGCCAACAGTGTTAGTCAGGTGGAGAATAAGTGTCTGACATTTCTGGGACTCTGCTCTTGGGTTAGGAAGGAGAAAAGGAGGTAGGTCTACTCTGTGAATTGTAGATCTAATGCATGAGAGAAAATAAACAAATTCTCAAAGATCTAGCTCACTGGTATGGTTTTTGAGATACGCAAATATCTTCTGTTGCCCCACGTTCTTCTCAGTCAGACACTGGTCTTCTGGTTAGGATTTCAAAGTTGTTGAGGTGGGACAGGGACACCTCAAGCTATTTATAGCTTGATTCCCCAGACATCATCAGAATCTCTTTTTTTTTTTTCAAGTGGAAAGTTAATCAATGTTTTTTATGAACACATAATTAAATTAAGCCCAAAAAATTAGAGTTGCTAATAAAATCATTGCATGAAACTGACTTGTTTAATACAAAATTCCTGCTAATAGGCTTTATTTACCTTGAAGGTGAAGAATGCTTGCACTCTTGCATACAATCGCCTGCACTCTCTTTCTAGTTCACCCTTTCAATACATGCTAATATGGTCAATATTTCTTCCTTTTGCAGGCTGATGATTAAAGACTTGTACCTTGGCTATTTAGGAATGCACAGGTGCCAAACAAGGATAAACATTGACTACAACTCTATTTTTTTATTAAAGCAAAAGTATTTTTGACTCAGGGAACAGATATAGTTAGTGTTCCTCTAACATTCTTTACAGTAGGCATCCTAAGGTTGGCTTGTTATCAGGTACAAGTTAGGTCCTACCAGAATCACAGAATAAGTTGAGTTTGAAAGGCACCTCCAAAGGTCCTCTTGATCTGCTTGAAGCAGAATCACCTAGAGCAAGATGCTCAAGACTGTGTCCACTTGAATTTTGAACATTTCAAGAGGTAGAGACACCTCATCCTCCACTAGGCAACCTGTTGTGTTCAACTGTCCTTACAATTTAACAAAAGTGATGTTTTTATAACAATTTCCCTTTGTATTCTCCGATTCTTGTCCAATTGATGGGCACTATTGAAAAGAGTCTGGATCGTGATTACATCCTGTTTGCACCTTCTCTTCTCCAGGCTGGTCAGACGCATCTCTTTCATATGTCAGATATTTTCATATCTCTGCCACCTTCACTGACCTCTGCTGGAGTCACTCCAGTATGTCCATGTCTGTCATCTACTGAAGAGTCCAGAACTAAGCATAAAGTTGACCTTATATCTTCTGCTACGCATAGATAAATTCCTAGATTTTGTATTCCTTTAAAACAACCAGATAAACTTTGTCTGTCAGAGTAAGCTTTTCTAAGGAGAAAGCCAGTGGGATCCAACACTGATAATGCTGACTGGACTCCGAATCAAAATGCAAAAGCTATTTGAAGCAAAATACTGCTTTTGACAACAGCTATAAAAATGGCAGGTCTCTAATCCGGTAGACAGGGAGATGTATAACAAAAAAATTTGTCTGAAAATCAATGGGGCAAATTTGAAATGTTCCCTTAAATCATTGCTCATCAGAAGTCAGACTTAAGGAAAATAAATAGAACGGGGTGGACTAGACAGAATAGATAATTTTAATATCCCAGAATCATTTTACTGAACAGCAATGATGGAAGTGAGTCATTTTGCTCACTATGACTCAAAGGCGTTTCATATAAAATCAAGGTCTGTAATCTCTCTGCCTGCTGTAAATTATGTTTCAATGGCAATAGGAAGACAAATGCTATTTATAAAGATGAGTGAAATCAGTTAGTATGCTGATTGGATAGCAAAAAAACTAAGATGGAGATTAATCTCTGCAAATTTACACAGCCTAGAAGAAATAAATGTCTTTCAGTTTATTGCTGTAAAATATTGTGTACTGGTAGTACAAGCTATTGATAACATAGGTCTTTCTAACTCCTGCTTATATCAGCAAGAGAAATGTACATATCTGAAAAGGAGTATTTACTCATTTTCCATTGAGTAAGTTGAAATTCCTTTCATGTGGGTTTGTCCATTTATTCACATTGGAATTTTCAAGCACACAAACATATCATGCATGGAATTGCCTTTTCTCAGTAAGGTGGGAAAAAAGGAGCTCTGTACTAGACCCATTTTTTTCTTTTTATTCCTGTGCTGGCTGTAACCAGTGCCATAACTCTGGGATTATTTATAGGACAACAATTAGATTCTTGCACCTTGGTTTTGACATTGTGTTCAGAGCTTTTCAGTGTGACCTAAAGGAATTATGCCTGGATGCAGTGTCTGATTTACTCATTACTGTCACTACTGTTTTTCCCAAAGTAAAGGGCTAAGAAAGAAAACCATATTTCATCATGGGTACAGGGAACATGGTGAACAGCCTATTCCTCTAAGCCTTTTGCTGGGTTTTCAATGCAATGCTTTCCTCACAGATGCTTCTGTTTTTCCCTGAACACTCCTGGTTTTAGCTGTCTGAAACTTTTCATCTCTACAAGATCTTTAAGAGGAGAAACTTATCTCCAATGCCTCCCTTTGTCCCCTGCATTTCCTCTTCTTTGTTCGGAAAGATCATTTTTTTAGAGAACAGGTACCCAGTGATGGGATCCAAAATATAGCAAGCTTGTCCCAGATTTTTCTTCCCTACTAGAATGAATGGGAATAAAAATTACAGGAAGAATATACAGAATTTTTTCTTCCATTTCCCCCTATGGGAGAGTATGACTGTGTCCAAATATGAATTTTTATATGGCTAACAGCATGGATGTTCATCAGTTTGTAGTATGCTTCAGAGCAGGTGAATTGTCATTAATCTTCAACTGGTGAGTATTAAATTAGGAAATTCACGACTTTTAGGTAGTTAATGAAATATGACAATCTACATATTAAATTAGGAAAAAATACAAACTAAATCTAATTGTGCTCATCACTTCTTCCTTCCCCCTTTGTCATAAAAGCTCTATCAGATCATGCCAAAGATCTTGCCTCTGGCTATAAACACCTAGGGATCAGAGTAAAATAAAAACTCCTCATCTACATATTTCCTTATATAAATGCTGAAAGAATACTTCAATTCTTTCACTCTGCTTCATGACAGAGTAAAAGTGACTGCATGATCTCTAAGGATTAACAACCTAAATAAGCATATATTATGCCAGAGTCAAAACTTTTCCACTGTATAAGCAATGAAGTTTTGGAAAAAAATTGTAATGCAAGAGGTAAACATTATGTGTTAACTCATTAAATCTGATTTTCTCTGGATTTTGTCATTGCCATTCTTTCCTCCATACCATGGAAAGTGGGTTTTTATGCTTTTTCTTCTTTCCTTAACTTTCCTGCAATGATTTTTCAGAGGCATAGAGTAATAGCATGGTCTTAAAACATACTGGATCTTGACACTTCTCATAAATAGGGTTCTGTAGTCCCTGTATAGTTCTCCCAATAGGACTGCTTGTAGATGAATTCTATTGCTCTCCAGCTTAAGTGGGACTAACTTTAGAATAAAGTGGTAAATTTTGCCTGCTAAGATTGATACAGATGTTTTTTAATTTAGAAAGACTTGATTTGCTTGTTTGTACTCTGGCAACAACCAAGTGAAATAATTCAAGTATGGGTTACTAAGTGTTAAATTTTAAGCATCTGTGAGTTATGTATAGGCTATGCCAATTTCTTGACAAAAAATCATGACAGGCATTCTAATGTAGAGAACTACTTGCTAAGAACTGTGACATTATATTATGTTTGGCCATTAAGATACTTCTATTTTTATTTAAAAGTCTGTACTTGCACTATCCAGAATGACTTGCTTTATTAGACCCAGGACTGGAAATTTATACTACTTTTCCTATGTAGAATAATTTGCCACTTCAATTACCATACACTGCGAAAATTACCATACACTGCCAAGATACTATCATTTAACTTTCATTCAAATTCCTGGAAAATATCACAGAACTCTAGGAAGTTTGTAAGGATGCCTAGAATTTAGTCATAAAATACAGCAGCAGAGGAGTGAGAATGCAGTGTGCGAACTCCCAAGGTACCATGCTCTGTTTGACCTTGTAAATCTGGTCTAGCTCCTGTTGTTCCAAATACTTTGTGTCGTCTATGTGGTCACTTCATTTTCCAGTCCTGATCAGGAAGGATTAAATAATTGCCAAATGAGTACTGGTTCAGAGTCTGTGGTGAGAATTAATAGAAAAGTGAATCAGACAAGTGCTCCCAGACAAACTGCAACCCACTTGTTGATTCTCCTCAGCAGAGAGACACAGGAGAGAAAGCCAGCCAAGCATGAGCATGCTACCAAGTTATATCAGTACTTGGGCAGTTCCAGTCCATTCCTAAATTGAGGTGAGGGACAGCAGCCCAGTCCCCTGAGCTACAGAAGCTGATCAGATGTGTCCTGAACCAGCCTGAGAAGAAGTTATCAGTTATGTTTTTATCAGGGTTTATGTCAAAGTTGAAGTTTGGACTAGATGATCTGAATGGCCTCTTCCATCTAGCCAAATGGCATGTTCTGTCTTTGCTCAAAGACAGAACAGCCTTGACTGCATAGTTTGTTTTGCCTAACATTATGTTTTTCACTTCACCTACAGAATAAGCCCAAATTCATTTTACACTTTACCCAACTAGCTCGAGTTGGACAATTTTATACCCTTCTTTGTTAATTTAGCCTGACTGAATAAGCTGGTGCATCATTGCTGGGATGTGTTTGAGCAGCTGTGATAGGATTGCAGAGGAAAAAAAATTCCCCTGCTGTGGCCTGTCCTACTTCTAATCATTATTCTTCAATGCTTTGAGCACTGATTATTGCTTCTTTGCTGCTACAAGAATGGATGATTTTGAGAGAGAGAAAGTTTAGTGTTGACAGCACAAAGGCACAGGGCTTTGCTACTGTCTGTTATGGAGGAAGTGAATGTTGCAGCTGAGTTTAATCCAATGTTTTGGTGACAGAATTCTACACTGTGTTGAGCTGCAAGGGACCTTCAAATGTCATCTAGTCCCATCCCCCTGCACTAGATCAGGTTGCTCAGAGCCTCACCAAGCCTGGCCTTGAATGTCCTCAGGAGTCTCCACCACCTCTCTGGGAAACCTTTTCCAATGCCTCACCACTCTCATGGTGAAGAATTTCTTTCTAATGCCTAATCTAAACCTGCCCTACTCTAGCTCAAACCTGTTGCCCCCCATCCTATTAATACATGCACTGAAAACCAGTCCCTCCCCAGTTTTCCTACTGGCCCCTTTCGGGTTCTCACTGCCTTCGTGTTTTTCACCTATGTCAAGTAATCAACAATGGGTCCTTAGGACAAGGAGGGAGACTTTTTGTACCTAAGTGTTACATTCCCCAGGGCTACAACAACAGGTAAGGTCTTTTGTCCCTAATTACTTGGGTTGCAACTAAACCTTTGTGCACCATTCTTAGAGTTTAAGGAGAAATTAGTTCCAACAAAATCCTGTCTCATTAGCACAATGAAGAGTTGTTTGTACAAACATTTGATCTTGGCACTAGCATTGACAAAGAGGATTAAAAGTAAATCGAGCCTTCTCAGCAGGTGTCTCCAGACACAACATTGGATACCTTTATTAGAAGAGCAGTAAGCATACAAAAGGACACAGTGAGCAAAGAGGCAAAGCAGACTCCTGGAAAAATTGTTTCTGGAGGAAATAGTTATTCTCTCCATATGCATTTTCTGTATCAATGGAAAGCTGACAGACTAATTTTTCTTTACATGAACTAAACAAGGTAACAGTTCTCCATTTGACAAAATTTAGACATCATGTATAATCTGAAATGGAATTCCATCTTGGGAAAGTCACAGACATTAGTGCAGCTTTTACTTGTATGAAAAAAAAAGAAGTAGAGTGAGAGATAATTAATTTTTAAAAGAGAGCTAATTAATTTAAGGCTTAATTAAAAGTCAACCTGCTTTAAGACCTGTGGAGAGAATTACTGCAATCATGACTCAGCTTAATATGGGCATAGGTACATCACACACTCTCTTGATACAAATAGGTTTCATATTGAAAGAGGTTATGAGTCTTGCCCCTGGGCTGCTAGAAAATTCATGTTCTAGCAGTCTGGGTCTAGTTTTCCTTCACTTAAGTACCACTTAACAACCACATATATTCAATGTCCTCTCAGTAGTCATGTATCTACAGCCTCATCCTGTACATCACCAAAACTGTCAGTCTCATTTACACTGCATACTCAGGGAGGTACTACTAATCGCCTACTAATTAGAGACCTCACCTCAAGCTATGGGAGAATCCAGGAGAGATTGCTTTTTTATACTGTTGAAAATGTGCAAGAGAGGGAACTGAGAAAAGACTGGGCTGTCTCCCACATCCCATTTAAGCAACTGAATCACTGTACTGCTCTGCAGTGAAGTTTTTCTATATATATTTTTTATTTTAAAATAACAAAAAATACCTTTGAATCGTCTTCATTGTGACCTAATAGGAGATCAGTCTTAAAATATACAGGGATTTTAAAAAATAATTCATAATCTTTGAGGATTTGGGAAATATTTCTCTAAAGGAAGTTTTGTATTTTCTGTTCCACACTGTTTATCGAGAGCACAAAGTTGGATCTTTTCTAAAAAAAATTAAGTGAACAGTTTAAATGTTTAGGATATACAAAAATTTCTTTGTATCTAGAGGTATTTGGTTTAAAAATAGAAGTTCCCCTGTAAACTCTAAATGCAAAGCTGAAAGACACATAAATACAACTAATACTTATTACCTGGGCAATCTTGTGTTTTTCAATAGTAGCTAGCTTAGAGTTGTCCTTAATAAATTTCCTTAATAAATAGCAAATGCACAATTACATACAGTTCTAAAGGCATTGTGTTGGCAAACACTTTAAGCCAAAAAAATGAAAAAAGAAAGTATTTAAAAATGTTAAAATATTGTAGTACCTTAACACTCGAAAAACTTTTTACATTTTTTAAAAAAGAAAAAGTTCACCTTCTTACATCAAAATGATCTCTCCTGTTTTAAATAAGTAAATGAAAAAGAGTAGGAGGAAAGAAAAAATGTTAAGTAACTTTGAGACTCAACCAAGCACTTGTCTTCCAACAGACTCTAAACTTGACCTGAATTATTCTTTCTCTGATGGTTTTCGTTTTCCATTAAACCTCTATTTTCTTTTCCCCTGACCCCCTCCCAACTGAACCAAATGAAAAAAGGTCTCTTGACAATCAAGCATATTGCTTTAGCATGGATACAAAGTGAAGAAATCTGATTAATAACTCCATGAGCATTTTCCAAGTTTAGTTGATTGTGACTTCTGTTCATGGGGGAAATGCAGGATGCCAGGCTTAAGGAGAAAAATATTTTCTTCCATCTTTAAACTCCCAAAGACAGAAGTAGTACTTTCAAGGAAGAAATTTCACTGGAAATTTGTTCTAATAATGCCTAAAATAACTCACTGGCAATTTGTTCAAATAATGCTTAAAATAACTACTTTTGTCTTCCCTTTCCTTTACCTGATCTGACCCTGAAGGTCTGGGCCACACTAAAACATGAAGATTGAGAAGATGTTGTTTTATATATCTCCTCAGGGTGTCCTCTTCAGGCAACTGGAGTACACTAATGGCTTTTGAAAACATTAGTTCAGTTCAGTGCTCCACTACTAATTTAAAATTATGCTAAATTGAACCTGAAATACAGTCCCTTTAATATTTCACTGTGCTCCTATGTTCCTTCTCTGTGCTGGGTTGTGCCTGAGACTTAGCAAATGAGGTCTTCAAAGATGTTTAAGTGTTGGAACCTGTAACATTGGCGTTCAAATAATTTTCATCACAAAGTGAATTCTAAGGGAATAATAAGAGAAAAATAATTAGTTCTAATAGGTTGTGTGCTTCATTTTTATTCAATGAATATACAGTGAGTAATTCTGATTATTTAGATATTGTACTAATTTGCTTATTTTTGCTTCTATGCATTTGAGTTATATACCAAAATTATAATATATGTATTATCAATACATCTGTTTACATTCTTGCTTGCCTAAATATCTATAAAAGTGGATTAAATTAATGTCCTAAGCATTTACATATTTGTGCAGTTGGTACATTAAGATATAATGATTAAAGCTAATCTGGGTTTTGTAACAAGTCTGATAGGAAATTAATGCAAAGAATAATTTGCATTCAGTCTCTTTGATTTAAGAATAAAATTCTGCTACAAAGTAATTTATCACAGAGTGATGTCTAAAGAAGGAATTAGAGGAAATAATCTATTGCCAATAGAATACTATAAAGAGAAAGAAGTTTAACTCTATTGATTCTCCCTCATCACTGCCAGGATTTTATTAAGTGATACGTGACTCTGATGCACGGAGATAGATGGATAGATAGATAGATAGATAGATAGATAGATAGGCAGATATCATTGTCTGAGTTACTAAAGCATTGGCATGCATATCTACTATAAATTTAAGTTTAGTTCAACAAGAATAATAATTAGCAGAGAATACAAAGCAGCAGACCCTTCAGTTCTGATAAGCAGTCAGAGTAGGCAACTGGAGTTCCTGGCAGGCTTGACTTGCATTACAGCTGGACTAGCCTATATTCACTGTTAGCAGTGAGATTAAAGACAATCAGGTGTGAGTTCCCAAGCTGCATGTGCTTACTGCAACTCACAACCTGGTAGGTTTGGGGTTTTTTTTTGAAATAAATCTTGCAACAACCATAAAAGCAGATAAAATTAGATGGGTTACCTAACACATTCTGCTCATTTTGCCTGGGGTAGAGTTAGCTTTCTTCATAGTAGCTAGTATGGGTCTATGTTTTCTATTTGTGCTGGAAATAATGTGATAATACAAGGATGATTTCAGTGCTGCTGATGAACACTTACACCAAGTCAAAGCTACTTATGCTCCTCATCCCACCAGTGAGTAAGCCGAGGGTGCACAAGAAGTTGGGAGGTAGCACAGGTGACGTCAACTGATCAAAGGGATATTCTTGCTTAGTATATAAAGGTGGGGGAGGAAGAAAGAAGGATGAGGACTTTTGCAGTGATGTCTGTCTTCTCAACTCACCGTTACATGTGATGAAGCCCTGCTTTCCTGAGATGGCAGAACACCTGCCTGCTCATGGGAAGTGCTGAATGAAGTCCTTGTTTTGCTTTTCTTGTGTGTGCAGATTTTGCTTTACCTGTTAAACCACCTTTATCTCATTCTACTTTTCCTCTTCTCTGCCCAGTGGGGAAAGTGAGTTGAGCAGCCAGGTGAGGCTTAGTTACTGGTTAAACCATGGCATAGATGTATTCCATGAAGAGGAAATATTGGATTTTAAACCTTTCTGATCTCTCTACAAGGGGCACTTCTAAAGAACATTTGTCATCACAAAAATACGGCAGGTAGAACTCAGTTTATACAGAATAGAAAAATTGAAGTTTATAGGGTAAAATGGCAAGATAGCCAGTGTACATGATTGAGGACTGATGGACATTTCTATAGAAGACCTCAGAGCCTTTTCAGAACTATTAAGGTGAAAAGTAATCACAGAACAGGAGATTAATTGCATACTTATACACAGAAGAAACTTTGGGTTTTTTTCTCCTCTGGTATAATCTAGTAAATCATAGGTCAGCCACTTAAACTTGAATCACCTCCTTTGGCCTGCTGGCTACGTTTCTTTTAATGCAGCCCAGAATGTGATTGGCCTTTCAGTTTAGGGTTTTGTTTTTGTGGGGGAGTTGTTAACTGAGGTTCTGACAGTGTCTCATCTGTGATATGGCAACATTCTGTGAAGATTTGACATTTTCTTTTCCTTTCATGCCAGCTGTAGAGGTAGAGATGCTGGAGTGTTAGTTAAGTCTCTTTCGCTGATTAGTGAAACTTTAGAGTTGTCTGCTGAGACTCCTAAATCTCATTAGAAACCCATGAATGATTTCATCTCCATGAGAGGTTTCAAAGTTTTTAAACTTTTGTCTAGAGTTCTTTGCTAAATTATTAATCAAGTGTGTTCCAGAAAATTTTATATGTATCTAGATTCCTATTTAAAATTAAAACTGCAAGACATAGTGTGTCTTAGATTTTTGATTGATTATTGAAGCCTGCAACGTAAGATAGTAAGAATGCATCTGATTTCTAGCTATGCTCAGTGTCAATAGAGAAAGCAGGGTACGTTTATAGCTGGATTAAACTTAGTCTCCTGTAAGTCAAAGACAAAATATTTCCCATATAAAGATAGCTGGATCAAAAATTTTAGTAAGTTGCCAACTAACCATTACTTACATGCTGATGTAAGACTAACCAAATTTGACACCAGGGCTCAACTGTTCATACATAGTTGTACTCTAAACTTGTTTCTTAAAAAATCTCGCTACTCCATTAATTTATTTTTTTATTATTCTTTTGTGACTTTCATATACTTGGGAAAAAAAATTCATGATATAAACAAGAAAATCCTAATTCAGTTTTCTTAAGTTGCAGCATTTAGTACTAACTGTCTTTCCTGTAATTGAATAGATGCCAAAGGGTAATTACGTGGCTTTATCTTATTAAAATAAAGTTCTTCATAGTATTACAGCTGGCAATAAATGTCCTCTTTTTATTATTTAATGCTTATTTATGAGTGAAGACAATGTCCTACAGATTGTAATCAAGATTTCTGATTAAAAGGGACAAAGGAGGGGGTAGGGAGAGGAGGGAAGAACTATTATGTCTCGGAAGTACTCATAAAAGATCTTACCCAGAAATTTCAAGGAGTAGACACAATTTTGCTTTTCTATTATAGTGTAAATTGTTCTAGCTATATAAAAGCAGCTTTCAGGTGCTCTTGTACAATGACAGAAAATTACTGCTATTGGATCACCAGGCCAAGCTGATATCCACGGATTCTGAGGGTGCTTGAATTCACAGCTACCAGAGCTGTTTGAGTAATGGAAAATACTTACAGGGAGATAAATATATACTCAGGGTATTTTGACAGGCAGGTGCTTCTTGTACAATCCTCTCTGTGCTCCCTGCATTTTCTTCAGCTAGTTTGATTGCCACTTGGCTTCCTTTCTCCAAAATCCCTTGCTAATCTCTTCTATATAGGCTCTTTTGCCACCCTTATCACAGTAGCATCAAAGAAGGTGCCAGCAGCGCATTAAGCTACACAGTAAGATGCTACACAGTAAGATGTCACATGTGTCTGATGGTCAAGAGATTCATCAGCTTTCCAGGGCAAAAAAGAGCTTGTGTGGACAACCAGATGTTGCAGTAGGAGATCTCTTTTTTTCCTGTTTTGTTTTTTTTTACATGTATCCTATGATGTTTAAGAAATATTGACAGAAAAAATATGTCTTGGATTTGAGGTGGAAGAGGAAATGGTCACATATGCTGGTGAACCAGTGCAGATATAAAGGATTAGGATCAGTTTCGTAAAGATTGATGGCCTCTGTTCCCCCCACAGAAGTGACAAAGATAATTAATGCTGAAATATTGTCCAGCAGGATAAAGCAGAATGTCTCTCCAGACAAGGATGACTGGAGTCTTTCCTTCTGGCTTTCTGCCAACCAGAGTAAATCCATTAGCATTTCTATGCCAAAAAAGCCAACTGATTAAAGGTATTTGCACTGTGCCCTTGAAGAAGCCTAGACTAGGTTTGTGGTATGTGCTGACCACATCCAAGTATTCAAAAGTGAAAATTTAAGCTCCAAAAGATGAAAATTCAACTTCAGTGATAATATTTTGCTACAGAGGGTGTTGTTTTTAAGATCACCCAAATCCCAAAGATACTATTTCAGCTGGCTTTCACTTTAGCGATAGTAAGAAAAATATTTCTTAGAAAACAGAAGGAGGAAACATCATATAGCCATTGAACCTGAAGAACTTGAACTTTATGAGAACAGCTATCCTTCCATAAAGACTTTATGAGTAAATTAAGTACTCCAATGTATTTCTCTGTAAGTAAGTCTCCAAGTACTTCAGAGCTGTAGAGTGAAGTAAGGCAATATTCCTACCTCAGGCTGCAGGTGTGGATCTCATCCTCCATTTTACAACTGCATGTCATATTTAGAGATTTTCTGTATGTGTAAAAGGTGCTGCTCAAGGCTTTTCTCATTTTTCTAGGACTGTGGCTATTTTCAGGAATAGTGAGATCTATGTTATGGAAGAAGATATATTCCTATAGGAGAAGTAGTACAGAAGGCTTGTAGCAGGCTTAGGGTGGAATTAGTAGCTTGCTTGTGATTAGTACCTTGCAAAGGTTCCATACTTAGCTGACATCTTGCTAATTTAAAGATAAATCAATAAAACCAGATATCTTTGTTATCTCTGTGGATTAGCACTTGTCACAATGAAGCTTATGACTTATAACACCTCAGCAGACACTGTGATTGCTTTCATAATATTTATTTTTGGCATCTGTGATGAGTTGAGCTTATACTTCAGGTAGGACAACTTTCTCCCATAGCTTTGTGGAATATAATTTTAAAGTTTTGGGTGCAGAGAAGTTGGCTCTATGAAGAACAATGCCAAAGTGTACTTCTTAATGTTTAAAAGGGAAGAATTACTACTCATACCATTGGTCCTAGGTGAAAATGCTACATTATCACAGTCACTGATCTGTATTTATTTATGTTAAGTAAGAAATAGCACTTCTGAAGTTATAGGTAAAGTTTCAACAATACTTGTTGGCTTTAATAGACATCTGAGTAATTGCACAATTTTGTTTTTTCATGCACAACCCCCTCTAAGCAAACAGGGAAGTGTTTTCCAACTATAATTCTATCAGATACATTTTACTTGCAAGCATTTCTTGAAGAAACTCTCTCTTCAGTGAAAAATAGTTATGAGTATTTTACATAATCCAATTCACTTTCATCTAGTTTTAGCATCAGTCTTTAGGACTGCTGTTAATGAATAGAAGTGCCAAAACTACTGTGTGGTAATACAAAGCTGCAGTCTCTAAAAAAAGCTTTGCTGAATACGAGGTGTTTCTCTGATACTTAATAGCTTACACAAAATGTATGTAGTTTGTAACAGAAGAGCCTCTCAAGATACAGAAGCCAATGAAGATTTCAATGAAGATTTTTTTTTTGTCTACAAAAGCTGAATAAAGCAGGCACACTTAATTCAAAATTCTTAGCAAAGATGACTGAATAACAGTTTATATGTGTTGACCTTACTTTCCATCTGCTTCAGTTTCTAAGGTTAATATGATAAATTGTGTTGAAGATCCTGGTTTCTTGTAATAGAAATTTTAACACACCTGATGAAAATGGAGTATTATGAAGGATTTGGGTCATAGAGAGATAAGATATATCACTAGGCTGACTTCTCCAAAAGATCAAATACATAATTTCAACTGTCTAAAGACCAAAGTAACCCCATGCAAAAAAAGGATTAAAGACACCTGAAGGTAGAATTAAATCACTGTTGTTCAAAACATGAGCACAGCAACAATGAGGTTGCTCTGCAGAATTCCTAACTCGAATAGGATAGTTTTGTTATGGCATTCTTTCTTGTTTAGAGGAAAGGTACAAGTGACAAACTGGTTATAATGCTTGGCCAAGTCAGAGAGACAGTAACACTCCATCAAGTAGCACCTCTTGATGTCCAGAAATAAGGCATTTGTAATCTCTTTTTTTAATATTATTATTGTTAAAAAATGCTTAAAATAAACATGAGTTTAAGTGAAGATACTTTGATGTCTGCCAAACTACAGAATGATAATCTGCACCTTCGTCTAGATTTTCTTCATGTTACATTGAATCTTGATCTGCATCAAAATGTAATCTCAGGTGTTATCTAATTTTTTGCATGGCTGTTAGCTTTACTGTGTCAGTCAAGCTGGTTTGGTTTATATCTTTGAATTTTCCCTACTGTAGTTTCTCTAGTGTTCTCAGTGCAGGTTGCCACCATAAAATTAATGGCTGATTAAAGCTTTGCTTTGGAACTGGACTTTTTAATATTGTTGAACCCAGTATTTCTATTATGGCCACTCATGGTGAATTTAAAATACAATGTATCAACAGTCATCATAAGTAGTTCTCTTCTGAAGTAGTTCCCTAGGGAGCCTTTTGTTTAAAATAGCAATGCTATTTCTAGGTTTCCCTAAGGTAGCTAATACAATTACACTGTGATTTTTACACTTACAGGGCACAAATACTAGATAGTGCAACTAGATAAGATGTAACTAGATAAAAGTCAATATACAACAACATTAGAATGTTTTTTAACAAAAACCCTGGAGAAATAAAACTATTTATATATTTTTTTAATAGAAAGAACTTTCCTGAATTAGCAGCATTTTAAGAGAGAACAATTTTCATCTCACCTTCCATTCCCACTGTCTTAATTAGAATGATTTAGAATGAAATCTGCTGAAATGCACTAATTAAGCATGTTAACACCTTTGCTTGCAGTATGTCCAATTGAAGGTCTTCTTGCCCTTGCCTTTGCTAGTCAGGAGGTTCTTTACTTTGCCACTGGGTTTTACTTTTTTTAATTTTTTTTTTCTTTAAAGTCTTTGTAGATGCCATTGTCTGCATGCATTTAACAAAACATTTTTCCAACTAATGTCCTGTTTTATGTTAATCAGAAGGTCGATATTTTGTATGAACTAAGGCTACTCTGCATTTCCCTCTTACCTATTGTTGGTAAGGCCATAGGTTTAGAGGAATAAAAGACAGATTTAACTAGTTGGGCTTGTATTTCTAATCTACTAATCTGCTCCTACCCCTTGCATTCTGCTAAATGTTACCAAAACCCATCTACACTCAGACCAACTTTATGTTTTCCTCATGCTATCCAAATATTTATAAGGTTTGAAAGAAGGGAATTAAAGCATTTGGGGGACATAGTTTATCAGGCCAAAGTTTCAAACATCTTCATAACAGAGGTCTTAACTGAGAGGGCTTTTGTAACCTACATCTCAGAGGTCTAGTGCTTCACTGGCTATTGCATAGCATACTCTTAAGAGTATAATACAAGTAGAAAAGGTAATATTGCAAAAATAATTATTTCTGAGCTTTTAATTGCTCTGTTCTGGCTTTTAGCTCACTCTTCCGTTGGCTGTGAACCTTGTTCAGTTTCACATCTGTTACTCTTCTTGTTGCCTCACAAACTTTTCCCATCAACTCAGACTTTATAAATCTGCACATCCTTTTCAAAATCTACAGTGTTTCCACTTACTGATGCTTGGCCCAAAAAAAGATTACTGACAGTTGTTATTTCTTATACCTCCCTCCTAAATTCACTCTGGATACCCTTAGCACTTTTGCATTTTCCCTTCAGATCACTAGAATTATTTTCCTTGCACATGGAAGAATGCACAAATCATCAGTTCTGTCATCTCTTTTGAGTTGCCTCTCATCTGTTGCCCATCTAAATGAATGTTGTAATGAAACTACTCTTTTCAGCATTTTTAGCTTCCACTAATACAACATTCTTATCTGAATTTTTGTTATGAAGTACCAGGAAGATGCCTCTGTCATCTTTACACAACTCTGTGACAAACTGCCCTTATCTAGGAGAACCACATGGGTTCAGGATTTTGGCAGTTGATGGGTTACACCATGCTTTGCATAGCTTGCAGCTTACAAAAA
The DNA here is from genome assembly GCA_013400935.1 of Turnix velox. NCBI lineage: Eukaryota > Metazoa > Chordata > Aves > Charadriiformes > Turnicidae > Turnix > Turnix velox. Next base: position 107,866 of record VZTY01001101.1, on the reverse strand, counting down.
TTTTCCAGAATTGCCACCTAGCCATGGCTTTCTTTAATTTGGTTGAGAAAGGAGATGTTTTTTTGGTGAAATATGTTGCCTGAGATGCACTGAACAACCACAAGTCTGCATGAAAATGAATGGAAGCAATAGAGCTTCAAGTAACTATATTTCTGCCTTTGCCCTAGCTTCCCGGAGTTTTTGCTGTTTAGAAAATATACTGCATGAGTCACTAGACATGATAATGACTACAGCATTTACCCTAAAGGGAAGATATTCCTGCTCTTTTATTTGGCTATGACTTAGTCTCTACAGAGTCTAAATTATTGTTGCATTCCATACTAAAAAAAACCCCAAAGATTTAAAAGGTATTACAAATTTTTCCATTATATCATCTCTTTAAGATGTCTTGAAATTTTATTTTTTTTTATTTTACCAATAGTTTAAAATCTACTAACTAGTGAATCTTTTAAAACTAGTTTATCATGATGAGTACAGTGAATTTTTTAACATTTCACTCTACCCTGCCTAACACGTCTCCTAAGAAAGACAGAGGTGTTCACATGTCTGGTATTTATCTTGCATAAATCTTTTACCTTTTAATGCATCACTTTATCTTGAAGGTATCTGTAATTCAAATGGCTTCAATTCTCAAGTCTTTTGTCTGAGATTAATTTCCTAAACAAATACGTGACTTTACTTTGTACAGTGACAGTCTCAACTGATCTGCTTCAAAGCATCTAATCTCAGACAGAACTGTGCAATATTACATTTAGGAAGAAGACAGAATGATTTGGCTTATGAATAACAAGTACTACTAGGAGTAAGAAAGAGGTATTGTCACTGCAGTGATTAAGGAATATCCATTCCAAGCCCAGAGCTATTTTACGGATGAACTCTAATTCATTTCCTGACCCTAACGTTTATCCAAAGTGTCTCAGATAATGTGAATAAAATTGAAAATGAATTTAAGCATACTTCCTTTGCTGGAAAACAGAAAAATTGCACATTGCTGGGAACAACTTACATCTTTAAAAAAAAAAAAAGGCCAAGACAGTACTGGGCTTTTCTGTAGATATTTTGCTTCAGAAAATTCAATAATGTCCTTAATTTCACTCTTGAGCAAAACTTCATAGCTAATTCTCCCATTAGAAAAGTGTTCAAACCAGGAAAGGAACTGTAGCCTCATAAACAATGCCTGCATTTTCCTGTGTTCAGAGGATGCACTTTAAGATAACAGCCATAGCAATTCAGAAAAAAACACATAAACTAAGTTTCAGTCAGCTCTGTGGTTTCAGTAATATCTGATACTACTGGCCTACAAAAAAGAAGAAAATATCCTACTGCCTGGACTTATGTAATCTGGGGGAATCTGATAATGTATTACAAAACCAACATTATTGTCAAATCACATTTACAGAAGCTATTTTCATCTGATTATTAACACCAATGTTCCAAGACTTTGTTTCCCACAGAAGAAAATCCTAAATGAGATTCTGGATTTCCAGTTCCTTATGAAAAACAGTGGAAAAGTCTGAGAGAAATCCTAGCAACTTATGCTTAGATCATGTAAATTAGTCCTACATGAATAGGTTAAAATGCTTGAAATTGTAAGTGAGGTGATGTTTTCAGAATCTAGCTGTAATGGTCAGAACCAAAATCCTGACTGCAAAGCTCCTAACCTTGACCATTCAAATTGTTCCAAAACTTATTGTGTACATAAGATTAAAAATAGCAGGGGAAACTTCACTGTGTTTGCAGGACCTGTGGTGCTAAGATGCTCTGTGATGCCCAAAGGAAGACCATGAAAACTATGGCTCATTGCTAACTGACTTGCCAGGGGGTAATACTGGTTTAAGTTGGCTGCTAGTTTTGCTAAGCCATTTTAAATGGATTGGGCAGTGTACTTTCCACACTGTAGGGTTTAACCTCATTTGTGTGTATTTTTATTAGAAAACATCTCAAAGGAATTTGTATGTGGAGAACATTAATTATGCTATTTTGAATTAGTTCCTTCTATTTTTCACTGTTTTTCCTGTTGCTATGATTCAGGAACAGTTCTCTATGGAAAGATGCATGTAAGCAATTCAGATATACAAGCCAAATACAAGCTAAAGACATATCTACTTTACAATAAGTATAAAAAATATTAAATCAAGGTACAGATTTAAAGCAGGTAGCCTTGCCCCTCTTGCTGCAGTCGCTTCTACTGCTGCATCTGCTAGGGCCAGCAGCACCAAACTGCATCAGAGAGAGAAGTTAAGAGAAAGAGGATTTGCAGTTCTGAGAAAGGAGTATCTGAAGGATATCTGATGGTTTCTGGAGAAGGCTCTCAAACCTGGGCATCTCTCATAGCTACGAGCCAGTGCTGAGTGTGAGTAAGATTCCTAGGGTACATTTAGAGTAGCAGAAGCAGAACTATGCAATATTTTAAAAGGGAAACCAGTGAGTAATGAAGTATATACTTAGCTTTAAATGCACAAATACCTTTCATTAATTCCTTAAAAGTGAGTAATCTAATCACATATGTGTTTTCAATAATATGATGCATTAAAATAGCTGTCTAAGATTTGACAGGTGCTAATAGTTAAATATACAATTAATCTTCAAGTGGTGTATGGAACACCAACAAGTAAGAAAAGGAACTTGAAACCAAGGGGAGAATTCCACAATATACACTGAAACAATTTAAGTCTCGTTTCTTTCAGTTCGCAGTCAAATTGAGTAAATGTGAAACTAGAAAGAGTGGTGAAGATTTGTACTTCTCAATAAGTAGTTTGCTCACAACTCAGAATTTAAAAACAAGCTGAAAAAAGTGAGCTGTCTGAATAACTTACCTCACCTCTCTAAATCAACTTTTAAATAAACTATGTCATTTACTGTGCCTGTTAATGACATGAAAGAAAACATGAAGGAGTGGAATATCATGATAAAGATAGATCAATACAAAGCAATTCAGGTAACTTGATTTATAGATTCAATGAACTACTACATGCTTTAGTGGGGAACAGTTGCAAGATGCCTGCCAAGGTGCAGACATTTGTTTATGACAGGAGTCTTTGCCAGGGAGCAATTAAGCTTATTAAGGTGTTATGATCATGGTGCTAGTTAATTGTCATTCCAATGAGAAACGTGGGATAATGTTGTCCTTCAGGATGCAATTATTATGCTACTGAAGTGCACATTACTGAAATATGTTTTGTAATTTGGATATCCATATTTCAAGAAGGACCTTAAGAATCTGAATTGATTTTGGAAAAGAATCAAAGCATCATTAAAGAATTAGAAACTGTGACTTACGGGCAGAAATTTGAGGATCTCAATCAATTTAGCTTATCAAACATGAGATTAAGGAGTAATTTTATCAAGGTGAAAGTGCCACAAATCAGATAAAGAATAAATCTGGAAAAAAAAAGGATAATAATAATATCAAATACTTGGAAGTGAACTTAAAACATGATGACAGAGAAATTTTTACCACAATGCTGGCATTGAACTAATGTGCCAATTTGTCTAGGATAGATGTTATTTACTGGGACTTACAATTGAGACCTGTGATAGACACTGAACAAACTGTAAGTCTGAAATCTATATGAGGAGCTTTTCTTGTAGATATTTAACATCAACTTCAACCATTAATTAATGAACACAAATGATGGAACTTTTGTGAATCAGGAATTTGGAGATTAACTAAATTTTCTCAGATGGCCTGAAAATCAATGAAAAAATATTAATCTTCATTGCTAGTCAGTTGAATCACCCAAACAAAATAATAAAATAGAGGAAGATGTGGGAAAAAGGTGAAGTGTGAATTGAAAAAAGTCCTCTTTAAAACAAAATTCAATTTCCTTTCTGATAAATATAGCACAGTAGTTGAATTCTGATTCTTCAGAGGAATGATTCATCAGTGTTTTTGATAAAATAATTTTACCAAGAAGTGTTTCATCTCTTTTGGTTTCAATAGAAAACTAGATAGAACTTTTGCATAGAAATTCTTCCTGGTTTTAGTGCAAATTGTTTACTCAAAGATAAATTAAATTATCAAATAAGACTATAGATTTGAAACTAAATTTCTCTGCACTATTTAAAAAGCATTAAAGAGAAAATAAATCAGACTATCTTTTACAGTTGTTTTGTGAAAGCCTTATTAATTTAGATTAATATGATTTGCAATGAAGCTGCCTCCTTTAATCTATTCAGAAGCATTTTTAGTGTAGATACCAAACCAGCATGCCAAAAACTATATTTTAGATGTCTGCACTGTAACTCTCGATTTCTTCTTTCCTAATTGAAATTTTCTTTCTTTATTAAATTCCTTCGCTGTTTAGAAAATGGTGAGCATAGTAAAGCAAACATATTGACAATTCAAAACACTTGTTAAAAAAAACAAACAACAAAACATTTTATGTGCATTATAAAAAGTCCTAGTTCAAAGTTTTCTCCTCTGACTAACTTTGCAAAGCGAAAATAAACACTTCAGTTCTGTCTCCACATATTTAAAATTGCCTCTGTGGAAATTCCCTGACGTTGATTATGTAGCATCACAGGACAAAGGTTTAAAATCTAGCATTTGTCTTACTGATACATGAGAGACTGTACTGAAGCAGTTCCATGTTTAAACTGGCTAGAAACCTAAAAATAGCAACACGTGTTACTGAGTTCTGAAACGTCCTGAGTCTTTCCCTCCAAAGTATGCAATGGCTGTCTTCCTAGCAAAGATCAAACAGAGAAAATATAAACTTTCACAGAGGAGCTGAGATTAGTTTTTTAAAGTGCATATGTAACTTAATCGTGTGGAAATCACTGGTCCACAGAGATTAAGTGGAAGGACTTCAGAGACTAATTGTTCAGCCTTCCACCTTTCCCTGAAAGATATAACAAGGTATTTTCCAGTTTTACTCCTGTCAGAATTACAATGGAATGCTCTGTCTGGCCTAATTGGCTTATATTGTAAAGGTCAGGTCCTGGAAAATCCCATGGAACTGCAGTAAAATTAATATAACAGTTCTAATATATAGAAGCACGATGAATAATTTAAAATACTGTTTACGGATTAATAGTTAGGAATTTATAACTTCATTTAAAAACCTATTTGTAGCTAGAAGATGGACAAAAATGTGCAAATCAGATAAAGATCTTTTTTGCTATCAGCAGGACAATTCAGCTGAAGCAAAAAGGCACCAACAACCTGAACTTATGGGAGAGCATTTTGCAGGCTAATTCAACCATAACTGATCTCATACAAAGTAGTTAGCATAACATAGCAACAAAGAAATGCATTATCACTGAGAAAAATAAATTAAATAGAAAAAGAAATAGCTTTCAGCAGATAATGTAAAGTTAATAACCAGTAGATCAATGTCAAATAAGGACTGGTTTCTTCATTTTACTTTTCTTTCCACAAAAACCAGCAACAAAATGCTATTGGTCATAATAATACCCACTGTATAGGACTTCATTGAAAGCACTTTGTTCCAAATACTCTTACAATTTCTAGTCAAAGATTTATTTAACCCTCTATTTGAATAACAGGATCTAGAAACTCAGTGGACAGCCATAGAAATAACCAGTCTAAGGTTATCTCTAAAGCTTGCAGAGCACTCAGGAGCTCAACCTGGATTTGCCTCAAGTATTTTCCTCCACTGAAGTCCTATATAAAGGTATTGAAGTTAGACTTAACACAGGAATGTTCACACCATGTTTTACTACATCTGATATATTTCTTTGCATGGATGCAGAAGTGGTCAGAGTGATCAATTTTTTACCTATGAAGAAACATTTTTTTCAGTTCTCTCAATCCATGCTCTTTCCTAGAACACAGTGGTGGTGTTCATTTCTTCTGGAATAGGGTTATCTTGAAACTAGCCCATTTACACTCACATCAGGAAATGATGCCTTGTAAACAGAACCTTGGTAACACAGAATAAAGTTCCATAAAGTTCCCTGTGTCAGAGAAATAAGGTGAAGGAATTGTACATCCTGAAAACCAAGTATGAGAAGAGGTCAGTCTTGCTTCTTTTATTTTTTTTCCTTTTATGGTGCAGATAACTTTCTTTACCATGAGCTGGCAAAGTGAGTGAATGTTGGTATTTAAAAAACTTCAGCCCACTGGGAAATTCCATCTCTCTATTTCTTGCCATAAAGTATGTTTAACTCCTGTCACTTTCCATGTACTGGTGCTGCAGTGGGGATTGGTAGACAAGGGATATGTCAAATTAAGCCTCTGAATAACTAATAAACTCTTGGAGGTCTTTTTAGAGCTGGGAAATGTTATTCTACCAATATAATATGGGCATGCACGTATTCCATCTTTGTAGTTTTCCATTATTCCTAGATTTATTTGACAATTTCTCTTTTACCTACATTCTTTCAAATCTATTCCTTTTGTTCAAAGCCCCAAATAGTCTATGGAAAGCTAAACACAAATTCAGATACGTTCTACTACCAGCCAGAGATATATTGATAAGACATTTTGATCTAGTAAGTTTACAATCCAATAAATGTTCAGTTCCTATATATTGTACATTTATTTTCCAGTTTAGCATTTAGTGCCATGCAAATTTAAGTCTTTTTATTAACTATTGGTAACCTTCCTGGGAAATTAATACTTTAGAAGACATCTACACAACTTGCAGTGATTTATAATTTTGAATGCAGAAAAGCACTTCTGAAATTTGTGCATGTATAGCCATACTTAAAGAAAAAAAAAAAGAGTTGTACTGGACAATTATATTTCAAGGATCAATTATGTAGCATCCACAAGATCTTTCATTGACAACTATCTTTATTTCTGGGTTTAATATGCCTTTTGTAAATAGTGTGCAGTTATACTTTTATTTTTCTTTCATTGCACAGTTCATTTTCCCCATATAGTCACTGCTGAATATTATTATGGTAACCCTGAGAATGGTAACTTCAATTTTATTGTAGTGGAAAAGCAGTGCACAAAGGCAATTGTACATTTAGGCTTTTCCCTACAGAGCAGCAAGGTTCTAATTTACTCTACTGTTTGGCTGTGAGTTGTTTGGGGTTTTCTTTCAAATTTAGCACAAATGCTTATGATGCTTTGCAGTAGTATCTTTGTATTTAAATGATACAGTTAGAAGAAACTGCCCTATGAGATAGCACTAGCTGGAACATTTCTGCAAAGTCATAAAACTTGGTGCTTCTGCTTCAATTTAAAGCATATATATGTAAAAGAGAGGAAATTACATGCCTTTTGTAGCTATTTACCTTACCACCCTTTGAATGATTTAAACTGCTGGTTTTAACCTACTGGTTTTCTGTACCTGGTAAATATGCATCACTCACCTATCTTGAATAGAGAGGTCCCAATAAACTATGTAAGTGACCTGAGATGACTCTCCTAAATTATCCTGGTTGTCCTTGCTTCTATTTGCATAGACCTAGCTTTCAAAGGCAGTGTAGTAGCATATATACTACTGGCAAAATGACAAAAATGCTCTATGAAAAATGCTTTTTAACATTAGCAGTATGAAATTCTCAAAATACAAGGCAATCATCAGGTTTTATCTTGGCTCCATAGATAGAAAGACACTTTTAACAGATACTTTTCCTCTGTGTTTATTGAGCATCACTGAAATGAATTATTGAATGATTCTTGCCTGTTTGGTTTCACACATTACAAAGACCACTGTAAAGATTTAGCACTCTCTGTTCAGTAGAAGGAATTGCAGAAACATTACACAGGATGTCCCTTAAGAGGGACCTTTTACAACAGCATCTAGTGATAGGATGAGGGGTCATGGCTTCAAAATTGAGCAGCGGGGTAGATTTATATCAGATATCAATAAAAAAATATCACTAGGAGGGTGGTGAGACCTTGGAACAGGTTGCACAGAGAAGCTGTAAATGCCTCATCACTGGAAATGTTCAAGGCCAGGCTGGATGGGGCTTTGAGCAGGGAGGTGTCCCTGCTCAGGACAGAAGGGCTAGAACCATAGAATGATCTTTATGGTCCCCTCCAACCTAAGTCATTCTATGGTTCTGTGATTTGTGAAATAATTTTATAATATAATTTCTACTTTTACTCCCATACCTCTGTTACTTACAAAAAATTTTGTGCTAGGACACTGGTGTTAGGAATCATGTCTTCCATGGGAGTGAAAAAATATGTCTGCCTGTAAGGAAGTGTATTCATGACATTGTTCGGCTTTCTCTATGTACGTGCATTTTTTCATTTCAATCACACCTTTTTTTTAATGGATAAAGTATACTTGATACAAATTCAAGCATTTTTATCTGCGTCCCAGTCATGTGTAATGGCTCTCCATCTTGGCTGATTCAGCACATGCAGTGCAATAAATGGTCAGGAATTTGAGAGACTGAGGTTTAGACGAGAGCTAGTAGTACTAAAAATTAAAAATATTAGAGCAGAACCCGAAGTTGAAGGTAGCCGCTAGAAGAGCTGCTATGAGTTACAATGTTACCTTTTCTGAGGACACAAATTCTTTCTTTACAAAGCAGCTAAATAGGTCAGGAGTCATAAAATTAGTATCAAAGTGCTCTGTTTCCAAGGAAGATATGGGCTTTGGTGAGGAACTTCATGTGTCTGTATAGAATTTTAGGGCTTTATATTGCTTTAGCACTGTAGAATTTAGCACTTTAGTACTGTGGGTTTAGAAAGTAATCTGCAGTCTAACTGAATGTTGTATGAGGTACTTTGTGAGATATCAAAGCAGAAACCACAATTCTCTCTTTTATTTCAGTACTGAGTTACTGCTAGAAAGGCCAGTTTAAGGTTTTTCTTGTCCCGTGTTGTGTTCATAAGGAAATGGAGGAACAAACCTTGCAGTCTTGACATGGCAGTGTATCTGTTATCGCCACTAAAAAGAAGTGCAATTCTTCCTCTCTGGCCAATTCATCACCTTCTGACAGCTCCCTGGAGGAAAAAGCCTCATGTTGGGCAGAATTGGCTTCTTGCTGTCATGGAGGTGGCAGCTCCTGTCACCTGCTGAGTTCCTCTGGAGTGAGATGTTGTGCATTGCAGCAGAACCCAGCCCTGGCCATAGACATGTGGCTGAAAAGTAAATATTAAGTTTAATGTACAGCTTACTTAGAATGGTAGAGGAATTAGATGTAAAGTCCAGTTGGTCAAGCACCAAGAAAATCCAATTATTACCTAGGAATCTGAAGCATTAGCCATCTTATAAACCCGTACTGAAAAGACTGCCCTATTTTATTTTGTAAAGTGCATTCATGTGTCTTAGATTATTTAAGAAATTCATTTATTAACTTCCTACTTTCATTTTATTCCACCTATTCGTTTATCTCATGAAAGTCAATAATATCCACAAAAATTGGTTTAGTGGTGTTAAAAGTTTGAGGTTTAGGTGATTATTCCCTTCTTTTGACACATCCTCTTGATACAAGGGAATGTACTCTTGTCCAAGAGAAAATAGAGCAAAGAAATCATCAGTGAAGCCAGCTAGGGAACAGAAAGTTGATGAACTGCATTTTAAACAGTGATACAAGGAGCTTCTCAAAGGGCAATATTTGAAACTGCAGGCACTAAATTGAGAACCTATGCTCCAAGACAGAGGCTGAAACCACGATTCTAGAAGTGTTTATTTGCATGTTCCACCTTATCCTTACAAGTAACCTTGCTGGCTGTCACTCCAGTGAGAACAAACATCTGGAACATGTTGAGCACTGAGTCGTCGGAGCTTCGGGCTCTCAGAGAAATGAGTAGGAGTTAATAGGACCTTATGGGTTGTAATGGGACCTTACACCTGTATCAGCCTAGAAGTGAGACTTCCATGTGCTGCAATGTATAAGGAAAACACTCCTTTGTCACACAGAAAAAATGCAAAGGGTATGAAGAAAGTAGCTCAGCTTAGGGCAATAAGGATAGTTTTAAAACCATGCACAGCTTTTTTCCCTGCCCTACTGTCTACTGCCTAATGGTGCTGCTTTTCAGCATACCACTGCATAATTTTTTCCTTGGCCATCACAAATATTACTTATCACTGAAATGTTTGAAGATTTAGCCAGTTTCCTTCACAAATATGTGAGCCCTTGTACTAAACCTTTCCAGAAAATGCTAAATTTGGCCATATATACTACTTTGTTTACTTTACACTTGATTAATGTGGTGCCTGTAAGAACATATTCAAGCATTAATTCTGATTAACTTTTATTGCGCTACTAGCACTCCTTAACTCTTAAAACTAATTGCCCTTGTTCTAGTGCTTAGATTTGTTTTCTATACCATTGTTGTCTGAGACTTTCCCTGCAATATTTTCAGACACAAGGATGCTATAAAATTTTCAGAGAAATCATCTGGTTGAAATTTACCCAGGCATTTACTCAGATCAAAGTCTTGCTCAATACAGAAAAAAATTCTTAGATGCAAATGTTTTTGTCATCTTTCCTTACAATGCATTTTGTAAAAGCTCATTCTAAGTAGTTTCTGGATATTTTCACCTATGTTTAGAAGCTGGAATGGATGTCCTGAACCCAGTTAACAAAGTCTTGATGACAATATTAATAACATGTCTGATATGAAAAGACTCTTCTATTATCTGAATTAATAAGTTGGCCTCAAGCCTGCTTCTTTTTGCTTTTGTATACAGCTAGTTGCAGAGCCAGGATTTTATTGCCTCAGTGAGCTTCAACCTCATTCTTACCTTGCACTCTCCTATAAGTCTGTGCTTGTCTTTTGCCTCTAGTCTTGTCCTCACCTTATTAGCTCTCTGAAAGATAGACTTTTGCTCTGTATTTGCAAAGCACTTGGCACAGGACAACTGAACATTCTGATCAGGGTACCTAGGCATTAAAATTAGAGGCACGTTAAAGCATCTCTTTTCTTAAGAACCAGCTGCTGTATTAGAAAATAAGAAGGCCCAGCATCACAAGACATCGAGAGTACATTTCTCAGGATTCACACTACCATTAAGTGGCACTTGTTATCTTATCTTATGGTGTGTAATTCCAGGAGGATGAGGATGTATGTCCCTCTACTGTCTGCTGACAGGAGGATATAATTCATCATCCAGTAAAGCTCTTTCCATCCTAGGTCTTGGCCTAAATCCAGATTGTCCGAGGTTCAGAATACACTGGCTTTAGCTAGATCAGCTTGTAATTGGCCTTTGGCTAACTCCTCCATGAGCCCAGTCTGATACTAGGTTGCAACTATTCAAAGCTGGTTTATTTGATGATGGTTAGATTACTTTGTCTTGATGGAAAAGTAAAAGAAATGCTCATTTTCTAAGCACATTTCAGGCTAGTTTGTTTTTCTTTTTCTGAAAAGCAACTAAAATTATTAGACTTCAAATAGGAAGACAAAGGTGATAAAAAGGAGACTACTTTACAAGCTTTTTTGACCTTAAACTCTATGAATTTCATCCCTGAAATAGGCACCATTTGCTTCTGTCAGTGAAGATCAGAACATTGTTGCTGATCTTAGGTTCAAAGTCAGACAGAGGATTTAGAACAACTCATCTATGATGAACAGTTTAAAGACAGCCTGTTCTTGGCTCCTACAGTCTACCACTTTCCATTAAAGAATATTGGATGATAATCAGACTGCAGGGAGAAATTATAGGGAAAGAGTAACACCATGCCCACCTGTGCCAGAGCTATTGATCACAACATTTAGCAATCTCAAGAATTTACTCCTTACTTTATTTTGAGGCTGCAAATTTGTCCATTTAAATATGCATGAAAATCAATACCAAAAAAATCTTTATGTTTGAATAGGCCTATTTATCTGCTTTGGCTGAAGAAGAGTATAATCTCCAGTGCTTTCTGCAAAACAGTATTTAAAGATGAAGAAAGAACTTTCTGTTTCTCTGGGAATGTGTTCTAGAGACTAAAAAACCCATAGTACAGATGAATAACAGGTCAGCTTGGTAACTTAAAAAAACCTGAAAGGCATTTTATGTCACCTTTTGCCTTGCAAAATTTCCTCCTTTCCTTTCCCAGGCCTGTTTTCCACACCATTTATGGTAGAAAATGAAATATGATACAATTAAAAGGTGGCACTTCTTTTACATAAGAATTCTTCAAAAGTATAGCTATTATTCATTTTAAAGACAAAAGCATATATTACCACTTTTTATTTTTGTTAACCCTGCAGCAGCAATGTAAAAGTGCAAGACAGAAGTGGTTTGTATGTGGCTTGAAGTGCAACACTGTTAAGTACTGAGTCTTACTCCTGAGTCTTTCCGTCCTTCATTGATGCAGAAAAAAAAACCATGAAGTTTTCAACCCTAGCAAGTAGGTTGCATGGGAGCTCATCCAGGTGGGTTCTGAATGTCTCCAAAGAAGGAGACTCCACCACTCCTCTGAGTAGCTTATTCCAGTGATCTGGTACCCTCAAAGTAGAAAAGTTTTTCCTTATGTTGAAACAAAATTTCTTATGCCCATTGACTCTTGTTCTGTCACTGGAACTGGTGTAGTTTAATATCTTCACTGATGATACAGACATTGGCATTGGTCTTACTCAAGTTTGCTGATGACACTAAGCTCAGTGGTGTAGTCAATACACTGGTGAGACAGGATGTCACCCAGAAGGACCTGGTGAGGCTGGAGAGGTGGGCTCATGCAAACTTCATGAAGTTCAACAAGGACAAGTGCAGGGTGCTTCACTTGGGCCAAGCCAATCCTCTTTACCTTTATAGACTGGGAGGTGATGTGATGTGATAGAGAGCAGCCTTGTGGAAAAGGACTTGGGAGTACTGGTGGATGAAAAGCTGGACATGAATCAACAGTTTGCATCCCAGAAGGCCAGCAGCATCCTGGGCTTTATCAGTAAAGCCATGGCCAGCAGGTCAAGAGAGGTGATTCTGACTTTGCTCTTGTGAGACCCCACCTGGTGTACTGCATCCAGCTTTGGAGTCCTCAGCACAAGAAAGGGTCATGAGGATGATTAGGGGGCTGGAGCAGCTCTCCTATGAGGACAGGCTGAGAGAGCTGGGGCTGTTCATCCTGGAGAAGAGGAGGCTCTGAGGACACCTCGTAGCAGTCTAACGGTACCTGAAGGGGGCCTTCAGGAAAGCTGGGGAGGTACTATTTGCCAGGGCATGCAGCAATAGGATGAGGGGCTATGGCTTTAAATTTGAGGAGTTCTGGTTTAGATTAGACATTATGAAAGAGGTTTTCCACCACAAGGGTGAAGAGGGTGCCCAGAGAGGTTGTGGAGACATTCAAGGCCAGGCTTGATAAGACTCTGAGCAACTTGATCTAGTGCAGGATGTCCCTGCTTGGACTAAATGGACCTTTGGAGGTCACTTCGACCCTGATTCTATGAAACATCACCACTCCCAATACCTGCCAGAAACTACTGTAGTGAATGGAGAAGAGAGTCACTTATTGTCCATACTCACTTTTTTCCCATCCTCACTAATAGAGAATTCTGGAAGAGGTATGCATAGTTTTTCATAGTTCCTGTAACTACAGGTACTATATCTGTATGCTTAACAAGAAAGGACTTCTCTGGAATGGTGCAGGTAGAATTCAGCTAATGAAATGTAAAAGCCTAGAGATTTCAAGAGATCTGAGAAAATCTCACTTCTTAAATTGTTAACCCACAACTTTTAGCATGGCCTTCCATACTAAGACCTTGTTTTGTGAACAACTTTTAACAATATGTTTCTGTCTGGTTTTTAAAACATCGCAAGTAGCTTCTTCCTGTGTTGTGTTTGGTTTGTCTTTCTTTTTAAACTACAGACCCTCCATGAAAGATGATTCTTCATTACTATTGCACCATGACATGTCAGTTTTGGATACGTTACAGATCATTGATGGAAAGTAGGAAATAATATTTCATATGATTTGATGAGATTTTTTTTTCCTACTTTCCTGCCATCTTCATTGTAAAAATCCCACTGACTTTCATGGAAAGAGAACCTAGCCTGAAATGTCCATGCATTCTACCTTTATGGTAGAAAATGTCATTAAGTTGCACCAGGGGAGATTTATATTGGATACTAAGAATAATTTCATCACCAAAGCTCATGTGTTTGATAGCCTAAAGGTCACTAAAGTCATACCTTTAACAAAGTACTTGTTTTACTTCTAAAACATAAAAGAATATGTATCCATTGTAAACCCATGCTAATCTTAAAGCTTTTTTTTTGCTCTGTGTTTAAGTAATTGTGCTGAACTGGCATTGCATTTGGATTACTTGCTACTCTTTTTCCAGTTTTTCTGGATAAGTAACCAGTGGCTCATCAGATTTTCTTATTGCACATCTTTAACTCACCAGTCAATAGTCAAGATGGTTCTACAATGGTACCTGCTTACCTTTTGCTAAATATCTCCATCATTTAGGAGTCACTCATTGGGAACACTCTATTCTATGCCCTATTAATTCCTCCATGTTATTCATTAGGCCAGGGAAAGGAATCTGCTGCAGTGATTTTTATAGCAGATAATTAGTTAACATGAAATGAGTCAACCCACAGAATTAATCCAACTAGGATATTACTGCCGTTAGTGGGACCCAACAAAATATGACAAACAGTCCTACAGTGGGTATGGTAGATAGTAACCCCTTTCGGTGAAAAATGTTTATGGTATTAGGAAAGTCAAATAAAGTTTTCCTACCCAATGTCTTCTTTGGAGTAATCATAGAAAGTAGGAGTTTAGGTTAAATGCTATTCAAAAGATTAGGGGTAGAAGCCACCAAAGCTATATATTTGGACATATTGAAGATACCCTCACAGCCACCATTGAGATGCCATCTTGCCTTGCAGCAATAGTTGGTGCCAGAAATTAATGAGAAGGGCATGCCTTTGTGAATCTGTCCTAGATGTGGGGTGAAGTTGAAAATGATCCGAGAAATTGCTAGCTTCAGCTCTGTAGAAGACACATTATCAGTTTGGCAGTGAAACTTTCTTTGGTGTATCCTCTAAGCAGGTCTGATTTTTCACATCTCTCGTGGCACCTTGGCGATGTGTTTCCACCCTGCTGTAAAACTTACTGTCTTACAACAAAAACTGCTCTTCATGTGCATGAGCTGTTGTGATAGTAGGTGGAGGAAATGAGACATGGGGGAACTGGGAGAATGCCACTGCTGTGTTTTATGTGTTACAGTTGTTCTGCTAATGCCCAGACTGCAAGGAAAAGGAGAATAGAATATAACTAAAATGGAATACACTAACATTATTGATATAGATGGTGAAAAGCAAATATGGGGGCATGAAAGGTCAGAGTAGGAAAAAGGATGTAGGGGAATCCTTTTGTAATGCAACTAAGAGCAACCAAAGGATTTAGATATGAAAGGTAGTGAGGTTATCGACAAAAATACAGGCAAATACCATCAAAGCAGCATTGCTTAAATTTTCAGCATCTCTGTGATGAATTTAGATGCCTCTTCCCCAAAAGTTAACGGAAGGCATGTATCTTAAAATCTCAGCCATTGCCTAGTCATCATTTCACTTGTGTCAACAAATTGCAGACGGTAACTTGAACCATCATTTATTTAAACTCACAGCGAAAAAGAAATCTTAAAGACGCTGGCCATGCAGACCTTCATGCTCGGGTGAGCCGCAGTCGTGAAAAGGTGATTCAGCAGCAAATGAGGCTTCCCAGCAGCTGTAGTGGCTCTAAGGCTTCGTACAAGACCTAACTGAGCGGTTCTGACCTTCTCTCCAGTAGAGGGCAGTGACAGACAAAAACTAACCATTTTTCCTTAATAATTTCTAACATGGTAAATATCAGCATGTGGAAAAAGTCCATGTAAGCACGCATGCAATTTAATGATGGCGTAATGACAGTCAAACCGATTCACCCTTTTACCATTTTGGAACATTTTTCTTCCAGGCTTTGCTTTTCTTACCTCTTTCTCACTTGCATTTGTGTACTGCCCTTAGTGAAATGCTCCGCTCCACAGCCTCTGTTCAGCTTGGTTACCATGTGCACACAACCTGGTGAAGAATCTTTGCTCCCATCTTGGAAATCTCCCCCTTCAAGTTGTGTGCCTTCTAAGGCTCTCATGAGTACCATCACTACCAGTATTAGACAAGTTTTATGCCTAAAATTAGTGGCCCACAAAGATGATCTACACCATTAGGTAATGCAGCTTGAGTTTCTTACTCATCTTAGATAAAAATTCCTCTAGATCAGTTCAGAAGAGAATTTACAAGATTCTTCTACCCTCTTGGTCCAGCCAGAGTGAAGTCCAGTAAACAATGATTTAGAGTCACAACAGAGAGTCTAAGTTAAAAAAAAGGAATGCAATCTCTATGCTGACTTTAATTTTCA
Source organism: Turnix velox (assembly GCA_013400935.1). Taxonomy (NCBI): domain Eukaryota; kingdom Metazoa; phylum Chordata; class Aves; order Charadriiformes; family Turnicidae; genus Turnix; species Turnix velox. The sequence continues at coordinate 91,657 of VZTY01001101.1, read as the reverse complement.
GGTCATATAATTTTATGCAAAAATGTCTCCTTTTTCCTTCTTACTCTTCAGTCTTCAAAGGAAATTGAGTCTACTTCTTTTTCTGCAAACTTGTATGAAGCCTGAAAATACATTATCTGTTTTCATCACTAATTCTACTAACAAATGTAATCAACATGTTTGTATACTTTCATACAACTATCACACATGACATGACTAAATCTGCTTTATAACTTCACAGGCCTAAGGAGGGCAGGCTAAATCTTCACATAATTACACGGGAAAGATTACATAAATTTTATTATAAGGACTTTGCAGGCCATCACATTTTATACAACAGATTATGCCAGATTTGAAACTAGCTTGAAAATACAGTTCATGATGACAGGTCAAAAAAGTCTTACTAAAATAGTGCTAGAATAGTGCACAGGGTAGTATGTACAATAGGATAGTGACACAAGTATGAGTAAACACAGGAAAAAACCCCCAAGGAACCCTGTAATATTTAGTGCATTTATCATGCACTCATGTTCAGCATCTGAGTTTCAGTCAAAGAACTAAAAGGGTCTGTGTACCTTTATTTTATACAAGCAATAAACAAAACAAATTATATGGCTTTGGGATGCAGGGTTTTTTTTAATGCTACCATACTGATTTGATTTATACAACTTGGTAACAACAAATTCAGTCTCCTTGATTTTCGTGATGGACTTCTGGGAGAAGTCTCAAAATATTTTATTGTTGTACAGCTGAATCTTAACAAGACGGGCTATATTTTAGAGAATTCCTCTCTATGCCTCCGATTATGTCTACAGCTAAAAAAAACCCAAAAAACAAACTGAACAACCATGTTTTTGAAATAGATTGACCAAATTTTTTCCCCACTCAACTGGTTGATTGCTTGCTAAGTAACATAATTAACCATCATCAGTATTTCCAAGTCTACCTAGACTGTAGATGTGACCTACATTTCTAATTAAAAATGCCAACAGCACTTCATCCTTCCCTCATTTTACCCCTGAGAAAAAGAAAAAAAAATAGTACTAACAGTATACCTGATATCCTCACAAAATCTTTTTTCATCCTTGTCATTTAATAAGCTTTTTTTTGCTACAAATATTAACTTTTATTCCACACATATTACTTGTTTCGTGCAAAGAATAAAATATCAAGGACGTTTCTCACAAACTTTTTCTAGCTGCGGACTTAAACAAATCACATCTTGAAAGTTGCTGGCATGATCTACTAGGAAAATTTAGGATTGTAAGAGTAAGTTGCTCATTCTATTTTAACTTTTTCATTAACTGTACGCCCAAATCCCTGTTGCTGTATATTCAAAAGATGTTTTACTATGTAGCAGTTACTTGCTTTGGACTACTATCTTTTAGTAGGTCACATACCGTGGTTGACATCTGCGTGTACCTGTCTGGACGCCCAAAAATTAGGGTGGCCTGTGGGGTTTAAGCAGAGCCTTACACCACGTTTTTAGTTTCAGTACCCACAAACTTATATACTTACAGTTATATTTTTACGTATACTTCCCTCAAATGCTCAGCCCGCACTCCTCGCTGCCACACCCCACCCCACCCGCTCCACAGGCGTGTCGCTAGTGTCCCTAAGCAAGGAAAAGGGGGTGACATGCATACACCGGGGAGAAGATGGAGTCCAATGTCCCGCCCCTGCCTCAAGCTGCAGCAAGCACTGCTGAGGGGACACCGCATACCCCCGCTTCCAATCCCACTCTCCAAGGGTCTCGATGCTCCTATTCCCTCCCTCTGGGCGGCAGTGGCAGTGGCGGTGGGCACAGCTGGATACGGCACCCCTTGAGTCGACCCGTTCTCCCTCAACGCAGGGAGAACATCGCGGGTGCATCCCCGCGTGTGGTCTTTTTGGGGACAGAAACGTGTTGGCAGAATTTTTTTTTAGCTGCTTTCCACCAGGGTTGGGCAGCCCGGGGTGCAGCGGGGACCCGGGAACCTTTCCCCAAGGCGAGTCCTTGGGAATGGGAGGGGAAGGGCGGGCGTGCGGGGCTGGTACAGAGGGTCCGCTCGCCGGCTGCTTGCGGTGCCCGACCGCCGTAGTACTGAGCTGCTCCTCCGGTGGTTGGGCTGGGGAGCGTCGGGCTCCTCCTCTTCCCCCCCTCCTCCCTCCTAAGCAGTGCAAAGCCAAGCGTGTGACTGACTCGTCTCCCCCTCGATTCTCTTTTTTTTCCCCTCTCTCCATGGGTACACACACCAAGATACGCACATGACAGTAGTTGGGTGCAAGCGCCAGTGCATCGCCAGGAGGGCTGTGCTTCCACTCCGGGCACGCACACGCACACAGACACACACACAGACACACACACACAAGCTGCTGCTGCTGCTGCTGGAAATCTTTCTACACGGGGATTAGCAGCCGCCGCTCGCTCTCTTTATTTCTCTGTCTCTTTCTTCTTTTCTCCTTCTCTCCTCTGACTGACGGACGGCGCGCAGGAAAAAAAAAAAACATAACCCCAAAAGGTAAAATGCTTGTGTGGTGCTGTTTGCTGACAATATCTATGGGGAGAGGGTGTTCTGGCAGCGTGCTGCGCCCTGCGCCCTCCGCTCGCCAGGCGGGCAAGGCAGCTCTGCCCTCCCGCCGCGCCGGCGGCTGCCGCTCCCCGGGACGCTCCGTCTCGGGGGATCGGGTTTTGCCGGTAGAGGTTTGGCTTCCCCTCTGTGTGTGTGTGTCCCTCTTCCTCTTTCTTCCCACCCCCCCCCCTCCCCGGTGTGCCTGGCGTAGAGGTTCCTGCTATTGTGCTCCAAAGCAGTCGCCACCGCGGGCTGAGAGCGTGTGGGAGTGCTTTCGCGGAGGGTTCGCGGGGATTGATGAAGGTTGCTATTAATTGCTGTGGGCGCGGAAGAGAGAGAGAGAGCGGGAGAGATTTTCTCTTCGGCAGGGAACCCGTACATTATTCATCAGGGCTGGAGAGTGGCAACGGGAGGGCCAGCCTTCTTCCCTCACCTCCCCACCCCATCGTTTGCTGCATCATTAAAATGAGCAATTTTTATCTGGCTTTGC
>VZTY01001101.1:0-88626 GCA_013400935.1 Turnix velox | reverse complement strand
TCTGGCTTTGCGTAGCGGGGATTTTATCCCCCACCACCGTCCGTGGGTGTTTTGGCATCCGTTGGGGATTGTGATCCTCATTCATCTGCCCCGAGAGAAGGGAGTGAGTCCAGCGGGGACAGCCGCCGCCTGCCGCCCCGGTGATGGGAGATCAGGGTGGGGGTGTCGATTCGCATCATGCCACCCCTTCCTGGCCCATAGCACCATTCCACACTCCCCAACTAGTTGTCGGCTGTTGTTCAGGTGGAGTTTTGTCCCATGTCCTCGGCAGAGCAAGAGAAACAAGGGTGAATTGTTGCCCCCTCCCCCCGTTACCCCGGTGCCCCCCACCAGAGCCCCTGTGGTGCGGAGATGCTGCCGAACCCCAGAGGAGGTCCCGCACCCAGCGGGGTCCCGTCGAGCTAGACGACCTGTGTCGCCGTACCCCCAGTTGCACCCGGGGACACGAAGCGTTTTGCGAGGTCCCTTATGTAATTACAGCTTTTTTCCGTTCTTCTTGTCGTTGCTGTTACTAAACTCGGCTCAAGATGCCAGCAAGGAAGCTGTTCCATACTAAGCCTGCTTTTGAAGGAAGCTGATGGGTTTTATTTGATCTCGGAGGGGGAAGAAAAATAATTGTCGAGTAATTAGTATTTAACTGGGGGCACTTCACACGTGATAGATTTTTGGATGGTCTCATTTCATTTATGTTGGTTGGTTTCTAAACCTGACAGAGAAAAAATAGTTACAGAGGTAAAACTGGTGAGAAATATAGTCCACAGTATATGAAGTTAGGTGCTAAAAAAAAAAGTAGTTTAACCTTACAGACTGCTTCCAAATAAAGGTAGATGTGCTTGTTGGCATGGTGTATGCTCAGCTGGTTGTGTTGGATTGTATTTCGATGTCAATGCACCTTTAAAAAGGCAACACTAATTTCTACTGGTATGTGTGTCCAGCATAATAAGGTATTTCCCCTCACTTGAAAGATTTTGCTAGTTCGGTCAGTGCTCATGGACCCAAAAGTCTAAAGGATATATATATAAAGATAAATTTTCTGTTGATATATCCTTTAGACTCTTGGGCCGATGAACATCAGTAATTTTTAAGCTACGACACAGTTCCTTGTAGTCTTCTGTATAGCTTACTTGTCTAACTGATACTCTATATTTCAGAGCTATTAATATTAGTGTAAATTAATGAAAACAAGAGTGAAATACATTATTAATTACAGAGGTAATAAAATTGTGTAAAAATAAAGAGTATAATAGTGTTCCATTATATGTGTTTCCTCTTGATTAAAAGTTTGTTTCTTTTTTTTTCACTAGGACTGTTTAGGTTAAATATACTTGTTTAATTCAAGGCTCATTCTGGTCTATCGCTTGTGAGATTAACACTTGCAGACATATCACTGTGATCTGTTTGCATTATAGTTTGTGATGTCCTTTCTGCAAAGGTGGTGCATCTCAGTGCATCCCTGGCTGGTGACATTGCCACCTGGAAATATAAAAAGAACTGCATGAATAATTAATGGAATAGTATAATAAAAAAAGGCAATCCTGTAGCAAGGAACAGTAGTAAGTAGCCTTCACACCATTTTTTTTGGTTATAATTTTCCCTCTGGTCTCATACCACTCAAGTCTTCACACAAATTGTGATAGGCAGGCATTGCCTTTTTAAGAAGATAGAGCTCAAGGCACTTTAACACGAGATAGTTTGTTCATCCCTTAATCTCTGTAACCAAACTTTAATTTCACAGCCTCTGTTGTATTATCTCTCAAGATTTGAGAAGGCTATTTTTGTCAGGGGCACATCATTAATACTTATTCTTCTCTTATGCCAAATTTTGCACTTAAGCTCAAATCTCATCCAAAGAAACCTGAAAAGGGGATCTCCATGGTAACGAGAGGGAGGATTTTCTCCCTCACCATGGGTCAGGACTAGACACCTACCCTGTTCCTTAAGTTGTAGCAGCGTTTATTCGCACTTTCTTCTTTGTCTGGTGGGATGTGCTTTTGCTGTTGGCTCCTACTTCCAGAAGGCTGCCCTTGAGAATGGACAAGCACAGCCTCTGTGTTTCTCCCTGCTCCCATCCTCCCACTTGCATCATATATTCATAGTTGTATATTTATAACGTCTGTATACACCATGTATCTATAGCTATATGTTTTGACTATGACTTTTCATTTGAAGACCTGTCTTGGTTCTAACTGTTTAAGACCTTTTTAGTACATTCTCGATGGAAGACTGGTCATCTGCTTTTTCTCTTTTATTTGCTTGTGCTTTTTTCGGACAGAGTTCCCCCAGGATAACACAGAGGATTTATAGCAGGTAAAGCAGTCAGCCTCTTCTCACCAGGGAACAGGGCTTAATTTTGTTTTAAAGTTGATCTGTGATCTGTGATACCAGGATTACTGTTTGGAGTTGTTCATGATAAAAAGAGTTTCTTTTGCTCTGCCTCTGTCATCATGTAGCAGTAATATGGAGAAATGCTTCCAGGGTATTTGATTGTTTTTCTCTCTACTTTGAAGAACTGTCTGTCCTAACTGTGTCTCTGTCCAAGCTAAGATAAAATGAATGCATTTTATTCCAGATGACCCCGTAGTGAGATACTAAAAACTTTCATCAAGGAATATAACAACATATTTTCTACTCCCCTTTTCCTTTCAGTGTTCAGTTTTTGTGGCTAAGATCTCATGGGAGGATACCAAATGGCTTTTTAAATGGCTCCCTTAGGCTGCTGGTGCACCAGGTCTCTCTGGGCATATTTCCAATTCTTTTGCCTGTGACATAGCTTGGGATAATTTGAAAACATCTGCTAGAACAACCATCTTAATATAAGACGGCAGTCATCGTTTGTCACTGAGCAATATGGCATTTTAGACTCTGTAATGGGAAGACAGATGCTAATGCTGACTTTGGCCTTCTTAACTTGTCTTGTTGGCAGTTTGTCTACAGAAACACTTTGCAGTGCTTTGAAATCAGAGAGTGTTTTTCAACCTTTCAGTATCTCTATGTTTCTCAAAGAATTGCTTGTGTCATTTGGAAATCTGCTCAAGAAACCATCGTGACAGCAGATAGTACATTAGTAATCTGGCTTGCTAAGTAAGCTGGACTTTATGCATATCTTCAATGTTTCCTGCTAGATGAGAACCATTTTTGCTAAAGGTTGCCTCTGGAGCTTGCCCTTCAGGATTTGAGAAACTCCTGATCTCTTTCTATGTGATGGCCTGGTGAATTGCAGTGGCAGCATTTCAGTGAATGTCCTTCACCACAGGTTTTTTCCCTACCTTTGAAAATTTTGCCATAAGAGTTTCTACATCTTCTGAATTTTCAATAAGGAAATGAGGGATTTGGGAAATGGACTTCTAACTGTAAAGGACATGTACACTTCTACAGATTGAGATCCAGGTTTTGAACCTCAGTTGCAGTGGTTCAGATAACAAAAGTGTGTGCCATCAACTCAGAACCAAAGATCTCAATAGCTAGAGATGATGCTTCCTATCTAGGAAGTGCTGCTTCAAGCTTTATGGGCTCATTTCAAATGTAGGTTGCAGCAGTTTATGTTGATTTGCAACAACTTAATTGTTCCAGCTTCTTAATAACCTGATGTGCTGCTGTGATGCCTGTGCTGAACGCAGTCAAGGATTCCTTGAGTTCTCCTTTCTTTTGAGGAAAGGGGATCTAAGGGGAGGAGGATCTCCAAAAACCTTGTCTAAGAATTGTGCTTGAAAGTCCATTTCATGTCCTCGCTGAAGGTTATGCAAGGAGCACAATGATAGATAAGTTACTTTTTCAAATGAAGGAGAGTGTGTTTTTCAGATAGCTGGTGTGACTTCTATTGCTAGTTCTGTGTTTGTACACACTTTCTTCCCCTATGTCTCTTTAATTTTGAAAATGGAACAGGATAATATATGTCTGGCTGGAGGTCAATAACAGTAAGAGACAATGATTAGCAGTCTCACCTTCATTGTGTCAACTTCAATTTTAGCAGTTTGCATCTGACATTGAAAGTCAACATTGAGAATGAGTGTCTGGCTACTGTCCTATGTTTTCCTTTGGTCTTCTCAGAAAAGAAAGAAAAAAAAAGTAGAAGTGGAGATGAACGCCAGCTTTCTGGGGTTTTATAGTGGACTCAACAGTATCTCCTGATACATAACTGGACAGCAGGCATCATTCAGTTACCTTTTTCCACCAGAAGTAGTAAAAGTCATTGCACTCCACGGACACACAATCTATTGAAGATGTTCAAATACACAGGAATCTCTATTTTCTTTGCAACCTGCAGTTGAAAGAATTTCAGAGTCCTTGCTGTGTACCATTCAGATAGGGTGAGACTGGTTTTGTGGTTTGTAGGAGATTGTGGCTTTTGAGTTAGTGGTGCTGGTACTGCATTAGCACAAGAGGTCTCATGAGGATATCAAAGGAGATTCCTTGTACTCTTCATTGTGTATCATTTAACTATCCATTCTTCAGGTCTAATGCATAGGTGGTCCTTTAAAGTTGTCAAAAGCCCTGCATCCGGTTTACCTCCATAATGTTCTGTGGGATTTTGTTTGTCTTTTTTTTGTGTTTATCTTTTTGAATGTCATTTAATTCTGTTATTGGATCCTATTTTGTGAGACCATACTGCAGGAGGTCATTCACCTAGATGTTCCTTCTAACTAACCTTTTCAGAGCAGCACCTATTGTCAAATTTATATATAATTTTGTAAATAATATTGATAAATGTCCAAAAGTAATGTTTTAGTGGCAAGGGGATGTCAGAGTAGAACAAATAGGGGGGAAATCACTCTGGCAAGGAATGAAAGAGCTGGAATTAGGAGAATTTATTATTTTTTACCAATGAGGCGTTACAAACATTGTCATGTAAAAACAATTTAGATTCTGTAATTCTGTTCATAGGTGGAATTTGGAACCATAAAATGTAATGTCGAAGGAGATTACTCAAATGATTTTTGGATGAAGATAATGTCAGACACCTAGGTGGTGTATGTCACTTAATAGCAACAGTGAAATAGTGTTACCAGCTATTAAATTAGTGGTTGAAAAATATGGTATGTGTATCACTGCATGAAATTAAACGCTCTAGAAGAAGAGTTACAGTGTCTATTTGGGAAGCAGGACTTTAACTTTTAGTGGAAAAGATAGATTTCTTAAAAAAACATTATATGCATAACTACATAATAAAATAAAGTCAAGAGGAATTAAAAATTGACGATCATGCCTTTTTATTACACATTTGCTTCTCTTTGTTGGAAAAAGGGGACAATGGAGGATTTTTTTATTAAAAAGAATGGAGAACAGAAAAGCTAAAACACCCCAAGCTGCTGAAATTGCACTCAGGAGAGGCTGCTGCACCGTGTTTGGACAAGCTGTGCAGTACTCTTACCACAGGAAAAAAAAGTGTATTTTTTAATTTCTGAAGTATTACAAACTTATTAATATGAAAACTATGGTTACCATTCTACTTTCTTTTGTTGTTTGTTTTTTTTTTTTTCTATTAATAGTTCATAAAAACTTCTTCAAAGTTCTTTGAAGAGCTGTTTCAATGCCCGTGTAATGTTGTTTGCAGAATTGAAGTGGCACTGTTGAAGAGCATTAATTTCACCTTGGGTAGAAATGTGAGCTGGTTTTTCTATATAAAAATTGTTATTTGGGGATTTTTTTTGCAATGTACCAATCTTAATGTGGTGTTTTTTACTCTACTGTGATGGTGTGTGATCTGACTTTCAGAATACCTATATGGTATTTTACATCTGTATAGCATGACATAAACTCTGTTCTTAGACAGAATATTCATGCTCTATTTTATGGACAGTTGTACAGCATAATTATATATGAACAAATATATTTATGCATTTAAAGGATTGTTTATTTGCTGTGTCATATACTAATAATTTCTCAGTGAAAGGGAGAAACTGGCAGCCCGAATTATGTGAGATCACTTGTATGAGATCACAGATATTCTCATAAGCTCAATGAAAAGGACATTTGCTATTCTGTATGTAGACCTAGCAAACTATCTTAAAATAAAATGTAATTTTGGAAAACAGCTATCTTTACAAATTGGGATCAAAACAGATAGATAGGAAAAAAATGAGTGATAATTTGTGTACTCCTAAAACCAGTTTTTAATAATTATAAGCTTTAGATTTAGACAAAAGATTAAGAAATCCCATTCCCATTTTTACAAATCAATCTGAAGATGTGCTTTGCACAGTTAGCAGTGAGAAAGAGAAAAGCTAAAGACAAAGTTTTGGAGTATTCAAGTACTTTGGTCATTTACAAAGCAGATATTATGTTAGGTATTTATAAAATCAGGGCTGTGTGCTGCAAAATTGTTATAATCTGAAATGTTAAATTACCTTCCAGAGAATGTTTCTGACAGAACCAAGTCAAAATACGAGAGTATACTGAAGTTCTTGACCTCATCTTTTCTCTTTATGCTGACTAGCATTTGCATCAGAAACTGTATGAGCAGGTTGCTGCCCTGCAAAAAGATTTATGAGGTTATTAATATTGAACCTTGATTGGTCAGGGCCATATTAGAGGTTTTCTTCATCAGAATAAATACTGAAATGCAGTAGGAATACTTCTGTGTGCTACATTTGTAGAGCCCTTCTGAGCACAGAAATACCTGAATACAGAAGTATCTGAACTCAGAAGTATTTGCTAAGAGGTTACTCAAGGATTACAGCATTTTTGCAGGACCTAGGAGAAATTAATTACATCATATTTCTTTATTCTAAATTTCTGATGACTCGGTGACAATGCAGAGCATGGTGAGAGAAAGAATGTGGTTTATTTTGGTGCCCATTTCTTTTTTAACTAGAAATAATTTTGTTACAGACAATGAGAAGACAGCTGAGGACTTGAGTTCTGCTTGTGCAGTAATCAGTTTTCTAGAAGACTTTGCACATCTGTAGATACAATAGCTTGCTTTTTCTATTCAACTTTTCTGAACTTTGCTTCCTGAACTGCTATAGGACCAAAAATAATCAGACTATTTTACCAAGGACTGAAATTCTGTCTAAGAACAGAGAAACTAATATGTAGGAAAACCCACAAATCTGTATTTGATTTGTTAAAAGCTTCAATACTATTAGTCTGTAACAGTGTCGCGCTAAAGTTAATTCTCATGTTTCATACAGTATATCCTACCAATGTCCTTGGTACCTGATCTCAGTGCAGGATGTGTTCTTGCTGCTAGAAACAATGCTTGAACCTGAGGCTATTGCAGAAAATTATTTCAAATTAAGAGATACCAATTAATAAATAGGATGTGAATTTTCTCTTGGTTGTTCACCTGTGATTCTACTGTGTTTGCTTGTTTTTATACAGAAGTAGTATTATTCATTAATTATTAGTGATATAATTAATTTATTGTTTGTTGAATCTGCCAGATCTAGTTTAGCTTTTTTTGGTTTCCTACAGGGCATCAGCACACAGAGTCCTTCAGCTGATCTAGACACTGGTTTAAGCAGTTTCTGAACAAAGTAGTGTCCTGGTTTTGAGCATTTGTTTTTGTTTTATACCGCTTCTTATTAAAAAACATGAACATAATGTTGACACTGATACTGTGTGTACACAAGAGTCTTGTGTTACTGTAGAGTGTAAACTATTTCAGATGTGTCTATTGATTTCATCTTAACGTTTACTTAACATTTACTCTAACCACAAACTGTACTCATCTTTCCCTCCATATCCAGTTCATGGCAGTTACTTGATAAATGTTGGGATACCTCTTCAGGCTTACATGTGCTTTGACTTTAGATTTAAGTTAGGATTTATCTTTTGATGAGGATTTTCTTTTCCTAAGCTGCAGGGAGGAAAAATGTATGAGAAGGAGTTTCCTTTAAACTCCCTTATTATTGATGTTACTCTCTCCCTGCCCTTTGGTGTTCTAGAGGATGCTGAAGAGCAGCCCATCTATGGGCACAGGAGATGCTTTAAAGACTTTTCCTGTCTTTCTTGTGAGGACCTCAAGGAAGAGCCATGAATTCCTTTCTGGAAGGTCTTGAAGGCAGCAAGCACATACCTCACTTGCACCTCAGGGTTGAAACTGATACTTTAGCTATTGCCATCAGGAGGCCTTGAGAACATAAATTTATAGACCTGCTGTTCACTCAGCTAATGTATCATTATACAGTTTTTCTGCATACCCACTGCCCAGAATTTTTTTGATACTAGCACATACATTCTAATTATAGTAAACATCCTTTACTGATAGTAAAGGAAATAGTATTTTTAAACTAGGTAAATGTGTGCCCTCCGCAGACTATGAATAGCTAGTATACCATGCTGTATGGCTTAATAAATAAATAAAAGATGACTATAATAAAACTTACCATAAAATCTAATATTGCAAAGCTTTTTACCCCACTAGCTGAGCTCAGTAATTTATTACTAAAATTTGGTATCACAGATATAATTAATTTTATTTTAGTGAATACAAATAAATAGCTTTATGTAAGAGTAGTAAGTTATTGCTCAAAGGTGAATGTATACTTTGTATGATTCTGAGATACTTGGAATCTCATAGAGTAAGATCCATTTATTTTATATGGGGTTTTTGGGGACAAAAAAAGCAAAGTTTTCAGCACAAACTATTTAAAATCATCAGATGGTGTTTAATTCAGCAATCAAGAGAACAGTTCTTGATCCAGTTGAATTTCAATGGCAAATCATCCCAGAGGATTTTGACACTCGCGACATTAGATAATGAGCCTTTTGTGTAACCCGAATGCTCAGTTGATTTCCAGGTTGCTCATCTGTAATACCAATTTTTCTAGGGTATGCTGCCTGCTGTGTTTCGTTAAGCCACAGTATTAGAAAGAAAATGTTTAAATACACTGATCAGTATCTGTGCTGCATATCTTAGCTATTTAAAACAGATAAATAAAAAAAATCATTTTGCTTCCCCCTTTGAATTTTCAGATTAGTCATGGGTTGTTGCCCACAATTTTATGGAACCTAATCATGTAGTGCTTTCTTAATAGATTCCATTATTATCTTTACAATATACTACCTAAAGCAAGTAAATTAATTCAGTAGAGTGTCTCTAGAGCTATGTTTGTGTATGTCCTGGAAAATTAAGTGTGGCAAATGTAGTATTAGTGCTTATTTTGTTAAGCATTTTTCTAGAGCTTACATGGCAGTATTTTAAGAAATAGGATTAATTTGGTTGTATTTATTGCAAGGTCAAATACTTCTTGAAAGTAGGATGAAATTAGTCATGCTTTATCTAGTAACAACTTTTAACTAACTCCAATTGCACCTAACAAGCAAATGTGAAATTCAGCTAAGGATACACTGCAAGAAAAATGCTCTAAGCCATCTATTTTATCAAAATGGATCAGATCTGGTTCCCTTCTGCACTTCCACTGGATAGCATTAACAGGAAGCAGAAACATATTTGGAGTTAATCTCAGTAGATGGAAAGTGGTGGGTTCTTGACTGTTCTGTTTACAGTGAGGTAAGTGGGATGAAAGCAGGAATAGATTTGACTTAATACTAGGCCAAAGGAGGTATAAAAGAAAATATCTAAAGTCTAATGAGAACTTGTTTTTTTAATGTAATTACTGTTTTTTGGCTTTGAGTATTTGGACGTTTTAAATTTTTTCTTCTCAGATTTTTCCCTTTTTTTTATGAAGAAAGGGGTAAAAGTTTATCATTGGGTAGTGTAAGATATGACTACTGGGGGGGGGGAAAACCCCTAAATTCAAAATCAACAAAATCCTTAAGATCAGTAGTTACAACAGTTTCTGTAGCCAATTAAGGAATGAATTTGAATTTTAGGACCTGGAGGATTAGTTCATATGTTGTTAAATCTCAGAGAAATCTATGGATAAAGCAAGAACAGAATTGTGGAAGGAATGTCTTATCAGTAAAGATCACAACGGGCAAATCACCTGTACAGTCCTGACAGCAGTTAAAAATGAGCTGTGCTCATTGTCTCCTCCTCAGTGACTCATACAATGTTGTCATCCTTTTTGTGGTGAAAACATGGTCACTGTTTATTTGGAAGGATGTTGTCAAGGTAATGAATTTGTAATGATTCTGTGTTTAGCAAGAAGAAAGGAGTTAATGAAAAAATTACTGTTTTGAACAACAGAAAATCACATCAAACTGAACAGGTACGGATAATTTTTTTGCCAGCTTAGTTACAAGTGAACACATAGTTCAGATTACTTTTATAACATACAATGAAGATGCATAATCAAGGACAAACATCATGCAATTTTAAATTATGCTTTTAGAGTTGAAATATCTAGACCTTTATATCAGTTCTGCATGAATTTCCTGTTTCAGAGGTGATAAATGATAAATACACTTTCCTACATTTTCACACCATGTCTGATAGTAGAAATGAAAATAATACAGTAATTTGAAATGGTAGCATAAAAGAAAATCACATTGCTGAACAAATCATAGCTCTCTTCGTATTCCCTAAATAATTGTCTGGTAGATGTAGTCAAGACAGAATAAAATAGTTCAAAATTATAATTAATTCTCCGTTGTATTTTTTCAACAGTCTGAATCTGAACCTTTTAACTTCACTGGGTATGTAAGGTCAAACAGTGTGGTAAGGTTTTTTTAGTGGTAGAGAGAATTTTTGTGGCTGTGAGGGTTCAAGGAGCATCTGCACAATGCTTTTAGTCATATGATTTAGTTTTAGGTAGTCAGTCAAGAAGCAGGGGAGTTGGATTCAGTAGCCCTCTTGGATCTCTTCCAAGTTGAGATAGCGTGTTATTCTATGATTTTACTTCAGGTAAAACGAGAACACCCTTTGAAATAAATAGAAAAAGTCATTGTGACTTGAATGGATATAGATTTCATCATCTTCAGCAAGGTGTATAAGAAGCATGTCCATAAGCCAGCAAAGCCCAGTGGAGCCTCTGACATGTTCACATATGATTTTTATTGCTACAACTCTATCTCATGGTTTAGTGCAGCTATGATAAGCCATAGGAACCTGATCTGATTCTCACTGAAATTTGTGGCTCACACTATGAATGTAATGTCTGTCATTGCCTTAAGCAGACATTGGATTGTGTCATTGCATAAACACAAAGATTGTATCTCCTTTTTTTTTCTTCCCCTTTTATTTTTTCTTTTTATGAGACCTGCTGGGTTATTGGCACTTCAAGATATTATCACCTGGATGCTTTTCTTTTCCATGTGAACTGTTTGAAAGGCTGACATTATACTGCTCCCTGGTCTCCTTTGTATTTTGTTAATATTTGTGTTTTTCTTGACATTATATGTGCACAAAAATGACACTTTCAAAGGGACAAAAGAAATTATATAGGTTCAAAAGGGTATCCCATGGATTACTGAAATCCCCATTCAGGCTTGACTTTGTACATTATAGACAGATATTCCAGGTTTCTTTCAAAGAGAAACTTAATCCCCACTCAGTAAACCTGCACATAGTCTGTGCATTATCTTTGCCTCATGTTAGAGATGTTTAGTACTTAGCAGAAGTTGAAGCAGTGCCTGAGACTGTCTTGACTGACTCGAATTTTACCCACAGAGAGTGGAAACTGGCTATTAAGCTCAATGCTGGAAGATTAAGACACAATTTCTCCCACTAAGGATTTGTAGTCATTAAGGCTGTCAGATTCATTTGTGTGTCAATTACAGTTCCAGAGGTGAAAAGTCAGACTGCCTTTCAAGACAAGTTTTTCTAATTAAAGTAATAATGTTTGATTAATATTCCATTAGTAATATATGATAATTGTACACTGATGGGCTGTCACTTTCATCACATAAAGAACAAGATCACAGATGCATTTTTATGTTTTTATGCCTTTGCCAGTTTTGGTTCCCATCAACAGTCTGCTTTATGCAGATGCACGCTGTAATTCAGAAACAGATTTTGTCCATAAGCCTGTTAAATGGTAAATGATGCTACAGGTCTACTTTGTGGGTCAGTGCCTGTCTCTTGCTTTGTTTAGCATTTCATTGGAGTTCTGCAAATTGACATTCACTAGATTGCACTTGCAGGCAGTAAATTTACTATTCAGGAAATACAGTGTGTGGGGAAAATTACGATTTACTAACAGTGAATAAATGCAAATCAGGAAATGAAGTAACTTCATAGGACTACAGTGTGCATCTTTTGAATTTTGGAAGCTAAAAAAATTTTCCTTGAATAAATGTTATAGAGATATAGGCAACTAATAATCAGCGTCTCTGAGTTAGTGTAATACATCTCCACAGGGGTGATCATTGCATTCAGCTTAGTTCTCTGATTTGAGAGCTGATGGCAATTTACAGTGAACCTCACAGCCCTCACCTTCTGAAGCAGTTCTGTCATTCACTGTTGACTGAGAACATCTTAAGACATACATGGAAAAACTGTGAAAGGATTGCATGCTACAAAATGCATGGCAGACTGCTGGAGCAGCAGACAGGGATGGACTAGATGGACATCTGACCTAACTGCATTTTTTCCTTGCATTTTTTTTCTATTCACACTAGCTGAGAAGACCATTATCTTTGCAATGCAGCTTTTACACATGGCTAAAACCATATGACACAGAACAAGAATTCAGTTTTCTTTCACAGTTGAAGAAAGAAAATAAAATTGATTCTGGGGTAGATGTTTGTGTAGGCCATGTGCTCATTATCCAGGGTTACAAAGGAAAAGAGATACATACCAGATGTGTGCGTGCATGCTACAGTGTTTATAGGAACAATTTCACTATTTGATTCATTCTGTACTGAATTAATATCTTTTCCCAGTACTATTAGTTTTGGAACACAATTAAATATTGTGTTTTCAAATAAAATACAGATAATTTTCTGTTTAATAGAATAATAAAAGTTTTCCAAGGAATTGTGAACTGTAATGCAAAGCTTTCTGCCTCTTGGAATAGCAAAGGAACATGTAGCTGCAGAGGACTTTTACCCTTTCTGTGGCCAGCTGCAAGTGTGAGAGAACTTTGCAATTAGCTTTTATAAATACTAACTGACAGCAGAAGAGGGTTTTGAGACTTTAGTTTTCTGGCTCTACTCCAAGTTCTAGAATGAAATATACTTCAGTGACTGCATATCTCCCTGCTCCTGTCTCATCTGTCTCCCCAAGCCTGACTACTTTGTCTTCTCATCTTGACTCATGTTCCTTCTATGTGCCCTGTGCTGCTTTGTCCCCTTTTTTTCTGCATTATGGTAAATGCATATATACTTCTCTGACTTCTCTTCTGTAAAGCATGGATGGAGGATAGAAAGTACTAGAAAGAGAGTATATTTTTTATCTTATTTTTAGTGTCCATGCTATCACTCCCTGCTGAACAGAAATATGCAATGACAGAAGGTCTCTTGCTCACCTGAAGATTGAGGTGTATTTGGTTATTGATGTTGGGGAAGTTTGTTCTTTGGAATTGGGGTATAAAAATGAGTTTTCTTACAGCTTCTGATACATTCCTGTTGGATGAGGTGAAATGGCAATTTTCTAAGGCCACCTTTTGATGATTTCATTGGCTTTAGAGCCATAATAACCCTGTTGCCCTGTTTTTCAGAGTGAGAGCAGTAGCTTTTCAGTGAGATGTATTTAAGAATTTAACTGAAATAAAACTTCTTTTTTTAAACCCCTTGGTAGGATATAGTGAATGGTGGCATGACTGGGTGCTGTGCAGAGTGGCTCTGTGACTCATGGGAATCTGCTTTCTGGGACAGTCCACAGAGTCCATTATTCACAAGTGGATGATGGTAACTACTCACAGGAAATTTGAATTATTTGAAGAATATGGCAGGAGGAACTTGGCCAGGAAGAACAAAAGTTCTCAGATTATTGTTAACAAGAGTTACCAGGGCTCTTGATGCAAAACTTCTTACGGCAATGAGCCAAGAGACTGATATCCTAACTGAAAATCAATTAGTTAGGATTGTTTTAGTAAAAGATCACAGAATGATGAAGATTGGAAGGGACCTCTGGAGGTCATCTAGTCCAACACCCCTAACTAGAGCAGGGTCACCTAGTGCAGGTTGCACAGGAATCTATACAGGTGAGTTTTAAGTGTCTCCAGAGACGGGACAGGCTCCCTGGGCAGCCTGTTCTAATGCTGTTACCCTCAAAGTGAAGATGTTCCCTCCGTGTTTGAATAGAATTTCCTATGTTCAGGTTTGTGCCTGTTATCTTTTGTCCTGTCACTGAGAGTCGCTGTTAAAAGACTGACCCCATCCTCTAACACCAATCCTTTTAAGTATATGAAAGCATTCAAAAAGATCCACCTTCAGTCTTCTCTTCTTCAGACTAAAAAGACCCAAGTCCTGTAATATTTCCTCACTAGAGGGATATTCTGATCCCTTAATCATCTTCATAGCCCTTTGCTGTACCCTCTCCAGCAGTTTCTTGTCCTTCTTGAACCATGAGCCCGGAATTAAACACCTAGCTGTTTTGAAAAGGTCTCAGAGACAGAAAGATGACGATGTTTGGAGAAACCAACTGAGGTGCTCAGTGACATATCCTAACTAGTAATCCCAGTAACAGAGAAGATGTTTTAGACATGTTTTATAACAGAGTATATGCTCAGCATATACTCCAGGAGATATCAGGGTTAAACTGCACTAAGTATTTCCACATGTGGTGAAGGGAAGCTTTTACAATTCAAGAGAAAGTTCAGTGGATGGATTGCTTCTTTAAAGGGAGAGGATAAATGTTACTAAATACTGTGTTTTCTTGGGGGAATTGAATTGGAGAGACTGCAATAGTGCCTAAAATTGTAAAGAAGCAATAAACTGCTTTGAGGTGCTGTGATAAATGCTGGGCTTGGATATGGTGAATGCCTTCATTGTGGGCTGATATTGCGGCTTCTAGTTTTCAGTTTTTTGATGCAGAAAGGTAATATTTTTCCTTTAATTCATCCTGAAACTGTAGTACTCTTAAAACTGCGATCTTGTAGTAGTAGCAGTAGCCTCATCTGCTGATATACTTCCTCATTTTTCCATTTTAAAATGTGTTTTGTGATATTTACCTATTTTTTAATTGTTTTTCCTAATAAATATGCATGTGCAATCTGCTTGAAATGGTTTTGAAGAATTTGAAGTCCTACCATTTTCTTTAATCATTGTTAGTAGTTGGACAGAAGCATTCGTTAACTCGATTTTATCAGATCTTTGGTCCTTAATGCAATTAAATCAGATATAATATAGCATCAGCTTCTTTATAGAGGATGAGTAATGATACACAGAGATTGTTTTCAACCAAACAGAATGTAAATTTTTTTATTGTTTTAGCTTTTATTTTTCCATTGGAATTCTTTGTGCAAAAATTACGTGCATTGCTCATATTTTAGAGGGCTCTTGGTAGAGACTACAGTTTACTCTGTTGCGAATAATAAACTCTTTTCCTTCCCATCCACACTATAGAAATGTTATTAATATTCAGTATCACCATTCATTTCTCAGATCATGCTCACTATTAAAATACCATTGTAATGGTGACACCAAATAGTCTTTGTATTTTAGAGTCTGAGATAATACTGGTGCTGTCTGTAAGATAATGTTTCCCATGTTCTCAGTTGAATACAGCTCTGGAGCTTGTATGCTGTGTGTGGGGCAACTATGCGTGATTATGGATATTTTTAATATTTATCTCTCTACTCTGCATTAGTACCACGTTTTACAGCCAGTATCTTCACAAAGATGTGCCAGCTCAGCTGACAATTTAGGATGTATTGATATCCCTCAGAGAGATTAAAGTAGGTCTTTTTGTTTGGGCTTTGCTTGCATTTCTCTCTTCTGTGGTGCCGGAGAGGATACAGCTATTTTGCTCTTGTGGCAGATAACCCATAAAATGCACCTGATATGATTGAAATAGATGTTCCAAGATGAATCAGTTCCTGTCCAGTTAATTACAGCTTTGTAATGTATCATTTATTTAAGAGTCTTACTACTGCTTTTTGTTTTCTACAAAGCTTGCAGGTTGCCTCTTAATTTGTCTGGTTTTATTAACCATGCGGTGTAGCCCATTTCAACAGACAGAAATCAGTATTCTTTGCTTTCCTTGATGTTAAGAATATTGCATTAATAGCCTCATACTTTAACTCTATTATTTGACTATGAACCGATTTTATAGAAGATTAAAGTATGCTCTTGCTGAGAATAAATGTATTTTGAGCTTCAGCAATTAATGTAAAATTGATGTAATTTAACAGACTCTAAAATGGGTTTCAAACAGACCCAAATCAAATACTGCTGTGATCATTCTGGTGATTGCTTTGTGGTATTGAAACTATTGTTCTTTCATAATTACATCCTGTTAAGGATCATAAATAAGTGAACACTGATTGTTTTATATCAAAATAAACTTTGAATATTTAATACTCCTGTGTTTCTCATATAGTTATGGGAGATTTCTGATAAAATATTGGATGTAAATTCCTGCATGTTGAACAACTGCATGGAAATTACGACCTAATTTCAGAGCCTTTCTTGACAAATAATAAGATGGGGAAAATGCATTTGGAACTAGCGTGAGAAAATGTGCCCTTGTGGCCAGGAAGATCAGTGGTTTCTTGGGGTTCATCAAAAAGAGTGTGGCCAGCAGGTTGTGGGAAGTCATCCTTCTCCTCTACTCTACCCTGGTAAGGGTGCGTCTGGAGTACTGTGTCTAGTTCTGTGTCTAGTTCTTGCCCCATGCGAGAAGGACAAGGAACTATGGGAGAGGGAACACTGGAGGGCTACAAAGGACTGGAATATCTATCCTGTGAGGAAAGGCTGAGAGTTGTGGGTCTGTTTTGCCTGGAGTAGAAAAAACTGAGAGGGAATCTCGTCAATGCTTGTAAATATCTAAAAGGTGGATGTCAAGAGGATGGTGCCCACAGGTACCCAGTGACAGGGCATGGGACAGCTGGCACAAACTGGAACACAGGACATTCCATCTCAAAATAAGAAAAACAATCTTTAATTTGAGGATGCCAGAGCACTGGAACAGGATGCCCAGTGAGGTGTAGAGTTGTCTTCTTTGGAGATAATAAAAACCTGCCTTGATGCATTCCTCTCCACCCTGCTCTAGGTGAACCTGTTTTGTCAGGGAGGTTGGACTAGATGATTTCTGAAGGTCCTTTCCTCCAACCTCTAATGGTTTCTGATTCTATGATTCTGTGTAATTGTTTATAGCAATCTGTAATTGCAGTGATAAGGCCTGAGGAGAAATTGGTATATGAAAATTTGAGAGATTTGATTTAATTCAGTGGATGCCAACTTGTCTGCTACTTGAAATTATTATATCTCACATTTGTTCCTGCACACCTTTTTCCAGGTCTGTGTCCAGAATAGTATTTTTTTTCTAGAAATGTATGGTATGATGTATGTGACAATACTGTTTCTTATATAAAGCATTGGACCCAGAAATTATTTTGTGTTATTGATGTGGCTTGTGCTTGATGACTTTTAAACTTGGTAACATAGATTTGTCTTGTCAGCTGTGACCTAGATTGAAGCATAACAGAACAAAATTGCTTTCATTGCAGGTCACTGTGGACAGAGGATGCTGCATTGGGAACATTGTATTTGGTTGCCAAGGGTTCATTAGTTCTCACATTTCTCTCACTCTGAGTGTGAAGACCTTAGTTTCTTACACTCCTGGGGCATAGTCCCAAAATATTTTCTCCTCAGACTTAGAAAAAGGAGCTTAGTTTGTGTTGTCATTTGGTGGATGAAGTGTCAGAATGGGAGCAAGTCTTAAGTACCCTCCTCTTTTGGGAAAAGTAAGATGGGTCAGACTGTGCACTGAAATACAAACAAGTAATGATTTTAAAATAAGCACAATAATATGTGACTCAAAATGTACATGTAAGAAGTAACTCAGTACCTTTTATCTGATATTAGTGACCATCTAAATTCACTCTCTGTTGGACTAGCAGAAGTTTTGTAATTAACAAATTCAAATTTTGTAACATTAATTCAGGTTGAAAATCTGTGCATGTGTAAATAGATAAAAGTTATAAATCTACATATAGGCACGCTGTCTCAGTATCTGCAGACCTGTGTCTGTGTATTGTGAGATTATGTCATGTCATAAAATTAAGCTTTCATGCAATCCTATATGTTTCTGTGGAGATGCTCAGGAGGAACATAGCTAATAAATCCATCTCTGTATTACAAATGTGAGGAGGCAAGGAAGGAGGCCAAATTCAGCTTTCTTTTGTATTTTGGAGTCCTATAAATCCTCTGAAGGTTGGTTGATACTGATGCCTTCTTGCAGAAAACCATGGTTTCTCTTGCCCTTTATTATCACTACCCAAAAAATGAAAATGCAAGAAGATATTTAATAGGTGTGCATTTATATACTTGGAAAAAATACCAAATAGGATTTTACATAATAAATTTAGTAATCAATGCATATGATTACTATTGACAAACTACACTCCCTGAACTTTATCCTCTTGAGGTTTATAGGCTAGTGTTTAGAATATATTTAATCTTTCTGAACACCCTGCTGACTGTACTAGAATGTACTGTACACATGTTTTCACATATATAAGTGACAATTTTCAGGGTTATCATGGGCTCTCCATAGAGGCAAGTAAGACATTCATCTGAGTATTATCTTCCTGTCATCTGTTCAGGTGTCTTGCAGGTACGACATACTAGGTGCAGCAGGACTTTAAGGTATAAAAAGAAACACAAAACTTGAAGGAATGTATGGCTGATGTGGATTCTCAAAGGTTAACTATGCTCACCTACGACTCTTCTGTATGTCATGCTATTACATCTGTGCTGCTTAATGAGTACTAGGTGGTGTCTTCTTAGGGGACACATTTTCTAGATAAATACTGTGTGTAACAGTAGCCTGCAACAGTCTTGTCAAAACCAGGTTAGTATAAAGTTGGTGAAGACTGACTTTCTCTATCATATAACTAGTAGAATTTGACTTGATATGTTTTTGTGCTAAAGAAACTGCTCCCCGGAGGTCCTTGGGAGCTGCTGAACTAGAAATCTCTGCTCACTTTAGGGTAATAATCACTTATGACTATATGCATTAAGAGAGACATGCATCAAAATGTATTGACATAAGTTTATGTTGACTGAAGAATAATCTACTTAAATATTTACTTAACAGAAAATTAAATTGTGTTGCTCCGTAGAATGTGAAGCCAAGAGAGTGAATGCAAAGTTCTTTACTACTTGTGCTGAAAACTTTGCTTTCTGAAAATCTGCATCTGATTCTGGGCATACAAAGAAAATTTTTCATAATCTATATCCTAGATCTGACTCTCTGGAAACTGTAAATTTCTTATAGGTAGATTCTGAGTTCACAGACAGCTATTTCTATCACTCCCATAGTTGAGCTCCCTGAAAAGCTCTTATGGACAGCTGGCAAATTTTACCTGGAGTTTGTTAATGAACTCCTGAAACCTTAGTGAACCACTTAGGAACCTGAATGTGTATGTGTGATCAGACTGGGTATAGCATGGATTTAGGAATACCTATTATCTTCTGAGAAGCTAAACAAGATGAAGTCATGTGCAGATCTGATCAGTTAACATTGCTTCTGATCTCAATATTGTTGCCCTCTGAAGAGGTCTAAGTGGAATTGCGTTGCCATGTGATTTCCTGAGCAATTCTTACTTCAGGATTTTACTTTCTTGTTCATACTCCTGTAAGTGGAAAAGTATCAAAAGTGGAGCAAATGGTTCATCATTTCATAACATACCAGCACCTGGTGGCTACTTTTGTAGAGCTAGCTACTTTGCAACAGTGTAATACTATTTTCTTTTTTTTCCTTTTAATGCCAGTGAGTGCTTGTTTTTCAAGAAGGAATAGTGTTCTAAGTTTGTTTTGTTTTCTTTTGTTTTGCCTTGTTTTGTTTCTAAAATGTTATGATTTTTTTTACTTGAGATATATTAAGTAGTTTTCAGAAAAGTCTGATCATGCAAATCTGCAAGTTTTTTCAAGAAAAAAATTTCTAGTTTAGTAGTTTTCCAGTTGAATGTGAAGGTAAGGTAAGAGAAAGAAAGCAGTAACAATACCATTTTCATTGCCCCTGTAAAAATTATACATATATATTGTATGTGTATACATATATATATGTAAAAATATGTATGTAAATATTATACTTTGAGATGTCTATTTATAAATGTATCTTAAAATAAAATAAAAAAACCAAAGTGACTCTTCCTGAAGTGTATCCTGGTGTAATAGATGGTTCTAGCTTTAGCAATCATTCCTAGTTGGGAGTAGGAAAGACTATGACAATTTATAAGATATATGTTCTCCTCTTTGTTCCTGTGGTTAATTCCAGTAGATGTTTCTTACATGTATCCTACAGATCTGTAATAATTAGCATTTTATTCACATGCCCTTAAAATTATGAACAGTTTATGGATACACGGCTGCACCTTACACAGTCAGTTCAGGATCTTGGATCTGTGCTTATTTTGNGTTCTAAGTTTGTTTTGTTTTCTTTTGTTTTGCCTTGTTTTGTTTCTAAAATGTTATGATTTTTTTTACTTGAGATATATTAAGTAGTTTTCAGAAAAGTCTGATCATGCAAATCTGCAAGTTTTTTCAAGAAAAAAATTTCTAGTTTAGTAGTTTTCCAGTTGAATGTGAAGGTAAGGTAAGAGAAAGAAAGCAGTAACAATACCATTTTCATTGCCCCTGTAAAAATTATACATATATATTGTATGTGTATACATATATATATATGTAAAAATATATATGTAAATATTATACTTTGAGATGTCTATTTATAAATGTATCTTAAAATAAAATAAAAAAAACAAAGTGACTCTTCCTGAAGTGTATCCTGGTGTAATAGATGGTTCTAGCTTTAAAAAAAATTCCTAGTTGGGAGTATGACAATTTATAAGATATATGTTCTCCTCTTTGTTCCTGTGGTTAATTCCAGGAGATGTTTCTTGCATGTATCCTACAGATCCTACAGATCTGTAATAATTAGCATTTTATTCACATGCCCTTAAAATTATGAACAGTTTATGGATACACGGCTGCACCTTACACAGTCAGTTCAGGATCTCGGATCTGTGTTTATTTTGAAGGTACCAAAGAATCAAAGAAAGAATTGTAATATAGAGAAATGAAGTTGAGAGGTCATAAATATGGGGAAAAAAACATTTTAGGATGCCAGAGTACATTGATAATCTTTAAATGATAATGCAGTTCACTATGTCAATAACTGCTTTCAATTTTTGAGGCTGTAGCACCTGAAAAATTCTTCTAGATATTACAGTTATAGTATTTCATAGCTAAATTTTCTTTTTGATCATGGCAATAATATGAAATATCTTCATTAATCCTACTGACAGGTCTTTAAGGAGAAAATGACTAATTAATCATGAAGTAGACTTGTAAGAAAGTAGCATAAAGATGTTGTTATATCAGAATTCTTAGGGGAAGAACAATAAAAGAATTTTAATTCGTTGATGAAGAGAGTCCTACCTGGATACTCCAGAGACAGTGTTCAGTATGGATAGAGATACCTTTGGCTTAATGAGCAAAGATAAAACTCACTTGCAGAAATTCAGAGTTAGAGAACAAAAATGTTGTCAATATGACAGCCTTAAATGCTCTGCTCTATAGTTGGCAAGTTATGACTACAAGAAAAATTTTGGTTTTTTTAAAAAAATTGTACAAAATGACTTGAATTGAATGTTCACAAGATAATTTTTACTTAAGTAGAAGCATTAATGAAAATGTTTTAGTAATATATTTCACATCTTCAGTTTCAGAATATAAAATTTAGAACCAGGAAAAGCCCATAGGAAGTTATTGGACAGAGAAATTCAGGATTTGTTGTGTGTGAGAGGATGTAACTGCTTTTATTTTGGGAGAAAACTGAAATCTGGAATTAGTTGCACAAGAAGAGACCTTTGAGAGGCTTCTCACAATTTCATGATGAAAAAAACATTCTTCGGAAATCATTTGAACTAGGAATTTGCTTCATTCATTCACAGCTAATCAGCAAAGAAAACCATTAAAATAGAATTAAAACTGCTAAAACAAGAGTTAGTTAGATATCATAGGGGATGTTTTAACAAACAATTTCAGCCAAAGGAAGGAATGAGGAATCAAGGAAGGAGAGATATTGAGAGAGCAATAAAAAGGCATTTCTTTATTGAGATTTAGGTCATAGAATCATAGAATCATAGAATAGTTTGGGTTGGAAGGGACCTTAAAGATCATCGAGTCCCACCCCCCCTGCAATAGGCAGGGACACCTCCCACTGGATCAGGCTGCTCAGTGCCTTGTCCAGCCTGGTCTTGAACACCTCCAGAGAGGGGGCATCCACAACCTCTCTGGGCAACCTGTTCCAGTGTTTCACTACCCTCACTCTAAAGCATTTCTTTCTTATGTCAAGTCTAAATCTACCCCCTTCCAATTTACATCCTTTGTTTCTGGTCCTCCCATCCGATATCATATTAAAAAGTCCTTCCCCTGCCTTTCTGTAGGACCCCCTCAGGTACTGATGAGTTACTATAAGGTCCCCCCTGAGCCTTCTCTTCTCCAGGCTGAACAATCCCAACTCCTTCAGCCTGTCTTGATAGGGCAGTTGCTCCAGCCCTTTGACCATCTTTGTGGCCCTCCTATGGACCTGCTCCAATATCTCAATGTCCTTCTTGTGTTGAGGGCTCCAGAAGTGGACACAATACTCCAAAAGCTAGACCAAAAGCTATATTAACATTCTATTTCTTTTATCAATAAGGATGATACAGCTGACTATGAGAGCAAAGATGAGGCATACCAGGGACAGAATTGTTAGTAGCTACATGATGTATGTCAGTGTCTTTCAGTTGGAGTGATGTCTTATGGGAGTTATGGAATGGCTGTAGATAATTTTCCCTTTTACTTCAATAATATGAGCAACTGCAAGACCTTTTTTCTTTTTCACTTCACAGACTGTAGATAGATAAATGGAATGCTGTCAAGAACAACTTAAAATGTGGTGGTAAATAATAATCTGCTTAGAATTTTGTAGGGACTTGACAGAGTCAGATGTCAAAATCTACAATAAATAATAAGTAAATATTGCCTAATGCAAGAAAACATGGCAGGTATATGGCAGATATAATAAATATGAACATTAATAAAGCACTTATTAAAGTGCTACATGAGAAATTGCTAATTGAAGCGAGAACAGTGAGGAACTGTGAGATGGACAAGGTAATGGACAAAGGAGAGATTATTGACTATGGTGAAAAGAGCAGTATTGCTTTGACAGAAATCTGAGTTTCTCAAAGATAAGTCTTCAGACCTGTTGTGTTTTAGTATTTAATTGTTGACCCTGGCATAAATTGTAGGAGTATGCTAAGGGACGAGTCAATGTTTTGGAGATATCTGCAGTTAAGAGGCGGATTTGATTTACAGAAATGGAAAGAAGTTTAGCTTTGCAAAAAGCAAGAGACCTGCATCCAAGCATTCAGTTGCTCATCTGTATATCAGATAATTTCTGTTTACAGTTGGAAATTCATTTTTTGAGGGAGAAATCTGTGGAACTTGCTGAGTACACAATGACTGTGACAGCTTGTCATCATGGTTCACATTTAGATGTTGGCCACTTGTAACGTAGAACATGCAAGGACAAGGATTTCCTTACATGTGGGCTTCTCAGACAAAACACTTGGCCTACAGCTTTGTGGCTGTGAAGCTGAGTTTTTTGTATGGGAAAGAGGAAGAACATGAATTTTATTACAAAAAATCAGTAATTAGATTTTATCTGAAATACTGTTTCCAACTCCTATCACCCATTTGAAACAGGCAGCTCACTGAGAAAGACTCTGAAAGGATGAGAGAGAATATTTTGGTTGTCTGAAAAAGCTGAGTTGTTTTTAAGGCTGGAAGGTGAGAAAATAGCCTTCTATATTTGTGTGAGCAAATATAGAGCAACTTTCAGAGGAGCAGTCTTAGAATGTTTTTCAGATTAAATTGGCTAAATTTATCAAAGAGTTTATGTGATTTAGGTGTTTGAGAATGAGGGAGAAATGTTTGTGAACCTGGAGGCCTCCTCCAAGGTCGTAATGAAGAATTTTTATATTGCAATAGCAGATACTAAAGGTTTCGTAGAGTTAGTTCTCCATCTCAAGAGCATCTTCAGAAGTGGAAGTTATTTCCTTTCATGTATAACAGAGTTTTTTCGTAAGTGTCATGTGGTTTCTTAGATTCTTTTTTTACTTTCTGAATTGCCCTTTTGTAATTTTTCAGAATACACTTACGTACCATTGTGATTAACTTAAGAAAATTTATCTTCCAGATGTCTGTGAAGTGTATTATCAAAGATTAACATGCTTGAATTGTTATAATGGGGGCAGAAATGGAAGAAGGTAACGCTGTAGAGGAGACACAGTGAACTGAATGAAGAAAGACAGGAAGATCAGTGAAAAATAGAAATGTTATCTATTGTAGAGAAGTGCTGGGACTTTTGATGCTTATGTGAACTGAGCTTCCAAATATTCTTATGTAGAGAATATTACCTGTAGGTACTGTATCTTGGTGATAGAAGCACACAGTCTTCCTCAATTTTAGGATTAAACATGCAGCAAATTTTTGGCTATTTTGATTTCAGTAGGAGTCTTCCTTTTGTCCTTTGCTTTGGTTTTAAGACTGTGATCTGAGAAACAATCACATTCTAAACATACTCAGGTGAGTAATATAAATTGGTTCTGTTTAATGTCCATAGGTATCACGTTTCAAATCTGTGTGTAAAGTTTGTCTCAGTGGCATCTGTTTTTAAACCTTAAATTCTATTACTTCTCACTGTAAGTTCACTGAAAAACAGTTTATGCAACATTTTTATCCCTGATTGAACACTTCTAATGAAGTTACAGACCACAAACTGCAGGACCTACAGTGAAA
Source organism: Turnix velox (assembly GCA_013400935.1). NCBI lineage: Eukaryota > Metazoa > Chordata > Aves > Charadriiformes > Turnicidae > Turnix > Turnix velox. The sequence continues at coordinate 63,822 of VZTY01001101.1, read as the reverse complement.
GATCAACAGTTTAACTAGATAATTCCAGTTACTATTATATATTTGGTCTGTGTTTCTGAGTACTAAACTGTGATATCTGTAGAATAAATACATAATTTATAAGTAAATGTATAAATATAGTAGACTTTTAGAGGCATACTTAATTTAGTTAATCAGAAGAGGGGGTTTTCGCTTTGGTATTTGTCTATATTATTTTGTTATTGAATTTACTTAATACAAATAATTTATTGCTGAATGCTTTTCATTTCTAAGAGCCAAATGTTGCAGTCTTTAGGGAAAACATTCACTCAATTTACTGGTAGTTTTATTTGTATAAATTCCATGAGATTTGCCATTGAATCTATACCTACATCAAACAAGTATTTCTGTGTTTTCTTAATGTGAATTAGTCCTTATCCAAATTATGGTGCTTGCCTATATGAGTATTTTTCCTTATGAACATTTCTCACTATGCAATTCAAATTTAATTGAACATTGTAGTATAATGTATGAGTAAATTTCACTTAGTCCCAGTATTCTGGCTCCAATAGTTGGTGACTACCTATGATTACATACAAGGCGAAGCTTATGGTTATGCTTTCTATAACATACTTTCAAACTTCCTGACTTGGGAGAGCATCTATGATAATATTTCCATAGAATTATAACTTTTTATATTTATCTTGAAAATGTGATTCTTAACTTTCTTGCTTTAAAGAAATGGTAAGAGATTTGTATTTTGATGTCTCCAGTTAGTTCTAGAATAATCTGTCCTGTGCAGAATGTGCTCAGCAAGCGTGAAGTATCATTTATAGATACTTTCCTTGATCCACAGGCAGCCAAGTTACAGGCCTTGATTGTATGCTCTGAGCTTGAGTATAAAAAATAAGTTGAAGGCCTCCTTTTACTTCAGGTTTTTATGCTTTACTGAACATTTCTCCCTCCCTGGGATTTCAGAGTAGACGTTGCTTGAGTGATTGAAGTAATTCTGTTTTTTTCTTTTCTCATTTTCACCTCTATTTTAGTTACCACTCTAATTTTAAGCACTGCCACTGAGGGGTTTAATTACTTGGCTTTCTTATAATTACCCATAAGTGGGATATTCAGCACCATAGCCTTCCATTTTAACAGAAGTTGCTATTGCTCGTTGATGAAACAGACACTGACTGATACTGCTGTTGTGTTTTGTGGCTCTGGGCTACTTTTCTGCCTCATGGTTCTTATTTCCTCATTTTTGACACCTCAGTGAACAGCAGCAGTCAGTCAAAATAAGCCATTTGGATAATATGAAATATAAGAAGCCAGCTCATTTGAATTTGGGGGATACTTTGCCTTGTATGTTTTAATTTTCTGCTTAAAATAGCATTCTGCTTAAAAGCAGCTGGAAGGAATCAGATTAGGAAAGGTTGGGGAAGAAAAAAAAGTTAATCTCCAAGCTGAGACCAAAGGCAGGATATTTTCTGTCGGAAAGGGAGATTTTTCCACAGTTGTGAGACTGTGAGGCAGTGCAGCAAAAATAACTGCCCTGACAGAATATGAACTTGAAAAGGTTTTGGTGCATGATGCATCCTTCTGACTCATGTTAGTTCAGTGCACACCACTCTTGCTGACGTGATGTGAAAAGTCTTTCACATCTTCTCCTGGCTGCCTGGATGATTTGGAAAGTGTCTTAGTGCTTTTAACTATCCCTGTTCCAGGGAGATGTTTGATAAATAATGTACTCTGCATATCCTGAAAGCTTGATAAATCTGAGTGAAACTCCACAAGGACTGCAATCTGTTTGCAAAACATTTTGAAATCAGGAGGAAAGAGGGTGTGGCCAAGTCAGTAGAGACTCTGTGATCTTAGAAATTAAATATTTGGACTGAGATTTTTCTGTGTCGACTATTAAAATTAATAGAAGCTAGGAATCCAGATCCCTTAGGTGATGTTAAAAACCTATTTTCACTGCCTCTCAGGAAAAAACTAAAATTTGTTGTCAAATGAAGCACTGTTACTTTAGTGTTTCTATTTTCTACTGATTGTGAAATGTAAGCTAATATGAGTGGTAAAGGCTTACCAGTATAGAAAGTTTCACTTTTGCTTGTTCAGTATTTGATTAAATTTTGTGTAAAAGTTTAAGAGGCATTTTCAGGGCGAAGAGGGCTTCCATTGATTTCATTTTTCTCAGTTTGATTAAATCTGAAAGGTTCAAATTATTACACATTAGAGCATAAAATACATTTCAATATACTATAAATTCTTCTCTAGTGTTTTATAAATACGCATTGTATTTTTATGAGATTTTAAATAAAAATGTTAATCTTACAGAAGATAATTACTTCTAAGGGAGATCAGTATCTCAATATTATCCATTAAGTAATATTTTCTCCCTGTTATCTTGGATTTTGACTATACAAGTGGTATCTCACTTTTAAAGTGAAAAGTTGTTTAGCCAGAGGATTTTATTTCCTCTGTGAAATTCTAGTATTATGTGACTCTGTAGGTTTTCTAAACTGAAATACATATGAATGTTGAGGGCAAATACTGGTACAGACCATCTTTGATGAGAGACTGTTATGATAGCAGTCTGAAGTGTGATGTTTTGGAGAGGCCTGTCCTCTAGACTGAGAACTTTTATTTCCTACAGATGTTAATGAGAATTTTTGATATTGGCCATGATATGGCTCAGTACAGTGTCACACCACAAATAAAGATGGACCTAATCAACCATTAAATCTAAGGTCTTCATAACTAGAAGAAACTATGTGAATTTATAGACGCATTCTGTCTAATTAATTCTTTGCATATTTGTTTAAAACAAAAGTCAAATTATTCTGATCACTAGTTTCACAGCCTTCTTTGTCCGTTTTTCAAACCAGGATGCATTAATCCTAGCATAATAAAATGTAATAAAGTAATGTATTTTCAAATACTTGTATCATTCTGAGGAAGTTTTAAGGAAGCAGGTTATTTATCAATATCTGGAAAACGTGTTCTGCTAATTTCTCCCTAATGCATACTGTAGCAATAAGATGAACAGTAGAACCATTGGGAAGAAAAAGAAAAGCCAAGGCAAACAATAAAAATGTTTAATTTACACTATTCCTTTTAGCCTCAGAAGTGTACGGGTTGACAAAAGAAATTCTAAAAAAAAAGTTTGCTGGTTTTCACATCTCCTACATGTCACATAGTTTTTATTTACCCATTATGAAGGATAGAGGACAAAAAATATATTAGGTTTTGATTTCAAGCATGTCTTGATTTCTTAACCAGGTTAGTTGGTTTCTAACTGAGTTGAGAACATGTAATGGAAAATGTGGGAATGTTTACTTGAAGCTGAGGAGTTTAGAGTTTATAGCTGAAGGCTTATAGGTGAGTCTCCTCCCTCTGATAGAGACAAGGAGAAATGTAGCACAGACTGACAAACTGGTTACATAGATACTTTGGATTTAAAAAAAGAAAAATCAACATGAAGATCAAGATCTAGGTGTATTTCTAGGGTATGTTAGTCCCTGCAGCAAAACACAGTCAAACTTTGGTTTAATAAGCGCTGAACCTGAGCTGTCTGTGCCATTTCTGTCTTTCTTCAGCCTGTGCTTTTATCAAATATTCCATTTATTATGTCAGATGGAACTTCTCAAATTCCATCTTCTGTCTGGTAAAGCATACCTTCAGCTCTATTCAAAATAACAGAAAAGCCATGACAAATAGTAAGCAATCCTTGAGCTCTGACAAAAGTCCTGACACGCAGCAAAACTGTCTGGCCAAATGCATCTTCCAACTCCCTACCTTTTAATAGATGTGGTGATGCCGCAGTCCTACATGTTTCCATATGCTAGTTCATATGAGTAAAGTATCTGTATTTACCATGAAGTTATAGACCCTATGTTAATGTGCTATGAAAATGTAAAATATTTGGTATGAACAACTAAAAATTAACTTAATCCAAAAACCCGTAGGGGTGTATTCTCATTTCAATGAGAGGTGGTTTATCTGTAATGAGAGGCTTATGTATTGCTGTCTGTGCAAGGAGATGAAAATATACTCAAAACTTCTTAAACATTAGAGCTATGAATAATCTGTTTGGAGGTTTTGCAGTCAAAACAGACAGAATTTTAAAAGTAAGTAGTTAGACCTTATTTGCATAAGAAAATTAGTTGAAATTCAACACTTGGAGGAAACTTCAAAATGGTTTTTCACCTTTAATACATGCTAGCTGATCAAATGCTACATACAAGTAAGTAGACTCATCTTTTTTTCTATTTACATCCTGCAAAGCACAATTTATAAAACATATTTATAGAACTATAGAATGGTTTGTGTTGGAAGGGACCTTAAAGGTCATCTAGGTTCAACCCCTCTGCCATGGGCAGGGACATGCTGTACCAGATCAGGTTGCTCAGAGCCTCAGCAAGCCTGGCCTTGGATGTCTCCACGGATGGGGCCTCCACCACCTCTCTGGGCAGCCTCTTCTTGTGTCTCACCACCCTCATGGTGAACAATGAAGTCCTTCCATTTTTACCTCCAATTTGCCTCTATGCAGGTTCCATATACCCCTCTTTCCTCCTATCTCCTGCTTCTGACCCACACCAACCCTTTTAGAGACACACACCTGGGCTCCACTGGAGAGTCCTTCCTCCCCAGCTGTTGCAAATCAGTGCCCTTTGTCCACTCTCCTATTTAACACCAGTGGGGAGGGGTAGAAGCCCTCTTTTGCCCCCCCATGGGGCCTGAGGGGTGCGCCTCCTGGTGTCTCTGTTGCCGGACACACCACTGGTGAGTTGCATTTTCCAAGGGAACATGGTGGGAGGAGAAAGGCTGGGGGGCCTGCTGGCCCCCCGCCTGGATAGGCAGGGGGTGAGGTGTGATGGCCTTGTGTTTTTTTTCAAGTGGTAATTTTTAGCTGGAATTGATCATGATTACTTTCCAAATTAATACTTATCATTTGTTGTTCATTATTCTTTTGAAAGCAAGTAGCTAGTTGAGCTGTCTTTTATTTAAATACATCCTCTTACTGAGTCCATTTGTTCTCCAATTACATTTTTTCCCCTGAAGTTTCATGCATACACTCTAATGTGTCTGACTTAAAGTAGTAAAATACATTAAAACCTTTCAGAACAAGGTATATAATAGTTGTTTGAGGGATTTGTAAGACAGCATGATACTTTTGGCAGTCAGCTGCTCTGGAAAGAAAGTTGTGCCCCTCCTTGTTCTAATGGGTTAGATGTAATAGTAGTAGTTAACTACAAAAAATTTTGGTGTACCTCTTACACCAGCAGGGCAAATGTCATTTGTATCTGGGAATTGGTCCATTACATAGCAAAAGTCATCAGTTCTTTCTGTTACTTTCAAGGACAGATTATGCTGACTGTGCTGGCATTTTACAGTACCTTCTGATGCCTTCTTCAACCTCAGAAAATGAATGCATAGGTGAGTTCTCACAGTTTCAGGTATGGATTTAGTAAGGGAATGCTCTGAACAACGTTGCTGTGTTTTGGAGTAGACTGTAAATGCTCCTATCCTTTAAGAATATTAAAAAAAAACAACACAGAGTTGTATGTGCTTCCTGTTGCTGTATTCCATTTTCAGGCTGAGATTAAATCAAATTCTTATCTCCCATAGAGGAGCAGTGCAGAGGAACTCCACACCAAATTACCCTGGATTTATGTTGCTGTCGCTACATTCACGATATGCCTTTGATTCTCAGAAAGTTGTGAGTTTTGGTTCCATCTGTGTTCAAAGTGGACTTTTGGAACAGTATGAAAAATGTCAGGTCAAGATAATAGCATAATAGCAGAGGTAGTAGAGAAGAGCAGGTTTATGAAATAACGTCTCTTGCCAAAAATAACTACTAGCAATACAGGAGAAAATGTATTTTGAAATGCTGTGTAGGAGCATCAGTACTTTAACAGCTGGCTGTTGCTTGTGCCCACATATAGCATTTAAAAAAACTGCAGTGTATGTGCTGAGGTTTTTTTATGCATTAGATTGGTAAGGAGAGTGGTTTGATGAGCTTGTCTATTTGCAGTTTTAAATGGGCTATGTAGGTCTCATTCTTTAAATATTCAGCTATGTGAGGTGATGGTGCAAGAATTTTTGGATAACTGCAGTCCACTTCCACTGTTGCATGAAATGTAATGTTAAAGACACAGATTTTTTACTTCAGAACTTTACTGTTTATTAGTAATAGCTAAATGGATGTAACTACTACCCCGATTTTGCTTGACAGGAGGAATTTATTTTTTTCTATCTTAAGATCCTGGGTAAATAGTGTATTTCTTATCAGTTCAGGCAAAACTCTTGTTAATTTTGGAAGAACTAGGAAGAATGCACAGCACTTTAGGAAGCCCTCCAGATTCATAAAGGAAAAATACTGTTAACTTCTGATGATACTCCAGTTACTTGTTGCTGAGAATTTTTATTCTGGTAGTCATATTTCCCTTTTAATTGAATTTAGGATATTATGTGTAGTGGCAGATTGGGTTTTTTTATTATATAGGCTGCATTCACTCATTTTAAGCATGTGCTTAAATGCTGTCATGCAATTCAAAATATGACATCTTAAACAGGAATTGACTAATTTGAACTTCTGTCTTTTTTTGGAGAGGGAGGTGCTGGCATAAAAATAGCATCGACAAATTGTCAAGTAAATCAGTTCTGTCTATAAGGTAGGCTCCAGGATTTGGGGTACTTGTTTGAATGGTGCAGATGACAGCTCACAGTGAGCAAAGTTTTCCATACTGACATTGCCTCTGTGCTGGTAGGGATACTTCTGACAGGTTAATAAGCCCATGTTGTCATTGGTTTTTGAACTACAAAGCAGCAAGGCACATGGCTATTGTGAGTAGAGCTTTGAAGAGCTTCAGCCCTAGTTTTAGGCTCTGTGCATCAACACTGTGAAAAAGGTTAATTTGGAATGGTAAAATACATTGAGACCCAGATGGAAACCAGACAATGTGGAGTATCTCACTGACTTCAGTTTTGCTTCAAGAGTGAGCTCTTAAAAAGTTCATGGAAGTGACATGGGTTGTCATGTCTTGAAGTGATTCCTGTGCTGTAATGGTTCTGCTCTGTCAGTCAAAGCAGAAGATTTCCTTGCAACTTGTCAGTCTCCTCTCCTGTTACGCTTTGTACTCAGGTAAGTCAGACATGAGGGAGGAAATATGTTCTTTTTTAACCACTTTTGTGAGGACTTTAAAAGTCACCAATTGCTGATCCTGTGCAATTGCAGTAGCCTGTAAAGCACTCCTCAAATATTTTGTGATTCAGTTTTTGGACATGCATGAAACCAGCTGTGATGATACCAGGAGTGACTGAGTGTCTATTCATAACTAATTTTTTAAATATTCCACAATGTATTTAGAAATCCCGTTCCCCTTTTCAGTTTTAGCGTTATCAGTAACTGAAATTAGTGGGGGGGGAAAAAGCTTTACAGATTTGCTTTCACTGTTAGCATGACTCTCTGCAAATTTCCTTGTCTAGGACACACTGAACTTAATCTTAGTTTGCTGTCTTCAGGTCTTAATGTAGATGTTGTGTTTATTAGCTGTAGCTGCTAAAATTTGCTATTTCTTTCCTTTGACGCACTCTGTTCTGTCAGGCGGGAACAAACAGAACCATGCTTGGAAGGGAGGAGGACAGCTTTTCTAGGAAAGCTTACTCTATTCCTTTTTTAATCAATATTGATACAATGAGGGGATGCATCATGGGACTAAAAAGCAGCAGAACTAGCATGAAATATGTGTAATTAAACAGTAGTTGTTGAGATGTTCATAATGTTGCAGATAAAATGATAAAAGGTAACCAAAGTTCTCTGTGAAGGGGCTTGTCCAGTGAGTACTGTATTGATTTGCACAGAATACTGGGAAGTGGCAAGCCAGGATTGGTTCATGGTGTTGTGTATACAGCCCTGCTGTGAGAAAAATGTTCTTTCTCCCTCTGTCCTCTTTCTACCTTGAGCCTCCCATGTCATGCTGCTTTCATATGGGATAATGCCAAAGGCATTAGCTGGGCATAGTTGTTGCAGTCTTATTTTGCTTAAAACAAGGAATGTAACCAAAGCTAGAGGCAGCATGACTTACGAATTCTTACCTGAAAATACAGACCTGCCTGAAGATACAGACCTGCCATGTTTAGCATACTGGAAGTATTTCAGGAATGTTCCCTGTAGAATTACATACTTCATTCTAGTCGGGTGAACCATTTCAAATCCAGAAGATGAGTGGCATCTCACAGGATGAGGAACTTGACAAACAGTAGATCAAATGCTTTTGTCAGAAATGTTTTGAAGTAGCTCAAAGGTGGGAAGTGATATATTTCTTTCACTGGCAAAGCTGACTCCCTGGAGGCGCTTGGATTGCATTAAGTTTGTCCAGATTCAGAAAGAGGTCACACCTGCTTCTACCATCCTGCTCGCAGATAGGTCAGTGGTCTTAAAGTTATACATTCTTATGGGCCACCTGTGTAAAGGGGCCAAGAGGGCATTTTTCTGAAATGGGTCAGGCTCTTTCAGTGCCTGAAAAAGGATCTTGCAGCTTCTCTGTTGCTTCAGTACCCAGGATGAGTAAGCATGAATATTTATTTCTGTGCTGTCTTGCAATTTGAATATCTAGCCTAAGTAGTCTTTGCTTCACCAAGCTCTAGGGTTCAGTGAGGCTGGATGGTTGCCTAGTATCTCAAAACAGTGGGGTGCCCTCTGGTCAACAGATTGCTTTTTGACATCAGGAAGTCATGAGATGCTGCTGGGGATTTGAGTATTTGGGAAGAATCTCTGGATTCATGTGGGCCGGGGGTTTTTTTGGTTTTTTTTTCCTTATTATTCACCAAGGTGTATTGGTGTCAAGTGAAGAGCAAAAACAGTCTGATACCAGGATGCTAGCTAAACCACAGCACCCATTTCCCCAAGAAAGCTGACCCACTGCAATGCTACTGTGTGCCAGAGCTCTCTGAGGTTACTGTTTTTGTGCTTCAGTAACATGGTGAGTGGGAGAGTATCTGCCTTGGGCAACTGGCCTGCAAAATAAGAATCTCATGTTTGAGTTAACGTGACACTTAATGGTTCGATATTTATTCTAGGCAGGTTTTTTTTCTCTAGTGTGTCTCTAATTCATTTCTTCTGGAGGTATAGTTACAGGATCTGTTACACTTGCTCAGTGTTCAAGATTAGTTTCAGTCAGTGATTTTGAAGGTGGTCTCTTCTAATTTAGGTCAGTACAGGAAGTGTATGTACATTGAACTAACAGCTTTCTCAGCTTCAGTTGAGACTACAAAAAGGATTTGCTAATACTTGTTTAAATGTTTTGGAGGAAGTGAGCAGAAGAAAATCAAGGTAACACTCAGTGTATGTATTGTCTTAAGTGGAATGATGTGGTTTTTAATAAAGAAATTGTTGCTAGCACCTTGCTTGACTGTTTATTTTAATTAACATTGATCACCTAACACACAAAGATCATTCCTGGAGAAACCTGCATGAAGGTTTGTTCTTTATCAATCAGACATCAAATTGAAGCCCTTTTTAGAATAAGAAAAGAGTTGGGTATTTTATTGAAGTAGATTTGTGCAGAAGATGCTCTTGCTAATAGTTGTATCCCACCTAAATCAAGAGATTGAAGTTTTAACTGCTTGGATGGTCTTTGTGATGGAGAGAAATAATAAAAAAAAAAAATAATAAAAATACACTGGAGAGAGGGATTAGAAGAGGTAACTAGTTAGGAACATTAGAAGTGATAATAAAAATGGGAATTGCACCAGTTGCACAGGGATACTGGGGTATCAGGTCAACATAAATTAATTAGTATTGTGTAGGCTATCACAAAAAATATGTCTGTAAAGTTCTATTTTCCTCAGCTTTTACCAAAAAGAAATTCACTGCAGAAAGGCTAGAATGAGTGGAACTAGTGAAAAGAAACTCGGAGTAATTTTTTGACAAAAAAAATGAGAGGCGCAATAGTGTTTTCCTGTAATTTCCAGCTATTATGAAGCACAGATGGCTGTTTCCAAATGGTTTGCCTCTAAAATATTGCGTACTTCTATGCTGGCAGAATTTTTCAACTATTTTCTAAGTTCAGAGCAGATTGCAGTGATCCAAATGGAAGGTCTAAAAAGATAGCTTCTGTAACATCTATTTCTGGGGGGGGGAGGGGAGGGAAACACAACCTGTCAGCCATACATAGATGGAAATAATATTACTGATCCTTTACTGACACCTGGTCACCCAGAAGCAGTTGAGCAGCTCCAGTTCAGATCAAATTCCCTAGCTAGTTAGACTGAAATAAAATCTACAAAAACTTTTTTTTTTTCTTTTAGCTCCCATATTATCAGTCTTACCTCAGTCTTGCAAAACCCCATATTGCCTGAATTGTTCCCAAGAGGTCCTCATCCAACCTCATTTTCTTTAGGACTGAAAATACCAAATCTGAATTTATGTGTATGTGTGATTGTATTGATGTTCTTGTCATCCATGACCTAGTTTGGAAAAGGTTGCTAGGTCTGCATTGCGAATAGCTGGTACATATGGTTCTCCTCCCTCATGTCTTAGTCATATGTGCACATGTGCTTTGTGGTGATAATACCAAATGATTAATATCTTTTGTTTTCCCATTTGAATGGCAGTTGGTTTTTTTTTTATTTAATATGTACAGAGTAACTAGTTCTGTGATATTAAGAAGTATGTTAAAATCTTGGACCAAGCCCAGCAGAGAACTAGGACTTCTGAGCTGAAGCAACAGAGACTGCTGTAAAGAGACTGGGGATGGAAATGATCAAGAAGCTGGGCAACAGATCAAGACTTGCTTGAAGAGTTTTCTTGCTGCAGAGAAGATAGAAGTGGGTGAGGCATGAATGGGCAGAACTGCTGGTAGTCAAGTCAGGGTTTCTAGCAGAGAAGCCCTTCCCTGTAGAACATGTACTGAATAAGCACAGAGCTTGAAGTAATAGGATAAATGCATGACTGGAGGGGGTGAATAGATTTTCAGAGTTATATTTTGCCAGTGCGTCTACCAAGGTGATAGTGTATCACAACAGTGAACTTTTAGGGAGCTGGTTGCTCAACTTGAGAACATGTTGCAGTTTACACAAGTGCTAAGTGAGCTGCTTTGGAAAATAAGGGTCCAGCCAGCAATAATTTTGGTATTTCCAAACATTTGAATAGGTGACTTTGCCATATTTGTATTTTACCAGAGGGGGTTTTTGTGGGTATGATATCTGTTAAAAATACTTAACAGCCCATGTAAGCTGGTGGATTCAATATGCATAGCTGGAACATCTTGTGCATGCCATCGCTATGAGAAGCTTAATATAGCTTGTACAACTTAAATTGCCAAGTGATGCAAAGCAAGATGAGGCCCAGCATCAGGACTGAGGTTCTGAAGTGATAAAAGATCTTTTTAGACTTACTGTGTATGGAAGGCCAAAAACTAGTAAGTACCAGCTCACAAAAACTTCTGAACCTGTATACAGACAGAAATATGTCACAAAATGCTGCTGCATTTGAAGAGGTGTCTAGATTACATCAGATACAAAAAGCAGTTTGTGGCTCAAAATTGGGAACGTGTGTTTTTGGAGGAGGGATTTATCATTTAATGATGAACAGAAGGAGCAGATTGACTGATTAGGAAGCAGTAAGGTATCTACTGCTTCTGCCCTAGGGAGTACAGGCAAAACTAACAATGCCAGACAGGCACTTCCTAACAAGGAGCTGGAGATGGGTCTTGATCTTTATTTTTGGTGCAGCAGTAGTGAAGGTGGTAAAAAGAGATTGCAGTGCTATATAATAAAGGTCTTGATGTTTCTGAGTTGTAGTTGTCCACAAGTAAATCTGTTTATTTAGTTGTTAGTATTTGTAATGCTGTTCTTGTCATATATTTTATGAACTCAAACAGCTATAATACAGTATGGTTGTATTTTGCAATGTTTAATTTTTTTCTACAGCTTTTTCTGTTTATCTTGTATGATCTGGTTTGTATTAAAATAAAAATCTAAACATCTTGCTTTTAAGAAGTGTAGCAACATTTAACAGTCTAACCAAGGCACACTGGAAGATTAGAGAATAAAATCTGACTCCCAAAATCTTGTAAATGCGGTGAAAGTGAGAAAATGTATTTATCTGAGTTGAAAAAACAAAAGATTTATTGAATAAACCTGGCTGCAGGTGTGGTTCTATAGAATGTAAGTCTGAGAACCACTTCTCCTATTTGAGCATTTACCAAAGAATTTTACTCTATCTGAATTGCCTAGACAGCTGTAAGCGTAAATTCTAAGCATTCCTGTTTTATGTATAGATGTAACTTCTATCTTTTCAGTCATAAAACAGAAAAATATTTGAAGTCCTCTAAGCTCTATCTGAGGACTGGTGGGGGACAGTGATCACAAAATCACAACCAGATTGTAAAATGGGTCTGTTAATTGCCTAAAGCTGTTGCAGTGATGAATACTGTCCTTGTTACCTGCTTCCCTTTGTGGGGGTTGAAAGGAAGGATTGTCAGAGGCTTCAGGTCCTCTGGTCCTGTGTCTGGTCCCCAGCAAACCAGAACCACCTGCTCTGTCCTGTGGTAAAACAGATGTTGTGGCTTTGAATGGTAAGTGCAGAACAGGAAAGATTTGAATCTGCATTTGATTTCCTTCTTTCCTATGTAATTGTGCCTCTTGCAAATTGGGCAACACTATTTTTTTCATTTATTTTTTCATGTGTTCTGGTTTGTTCTGGAAGCAGGACTTGGATAACCATCTTAAGCGGTTTGAAATCATGTGTCAGGTTCTGTTGAAATGGAGACAGTCAAATAGTTATTACAGGGGATACTTCTATTCCCATTATTTCTTGCAAGGCAAATGTCTTCCTCTGTCATGCTTCTGTGAAGCCTTAAGATTCTTTCCTTTCCTGAAACCTGTAATTTTTAAAGGCCACAGTTTGAAGAGGTGAGTACTGTTACAGTAATAGTAGTTCTCTGTATTTCCATTCTTTTGATTACTGTATGGAATTTCATTATGTTCCTCTGAAGTGATAGCACTTGGAGGGAAGGAAAGGGAGGCTGCTTGTTGGTTCTCTGGGGCTCACCAATGGATCAGCAGCTTTTGAGTTTAATCTTCTTATTTTGGAAAACTTCTCTCTTCATCTTCAAGTAATTATCACTAGAGTAAAATGTACTCTGTATGTAAGTATCTCATCACAGACACTTCTTAAAGGACCAAGTATATCTAATTGCACCCAAGTTTTTAAGCCCAAGACAAACAGTTATTATTTAATACATTAGCATTTTCTGTTCTTTCATATCATGATCATAAAAATAAGTCAATCAAGTGGATGATATGCAAATAAGACATAATTTGTGTTAATATTAAAGGTATAGAGGAGGCTGTAGTACACTCAATCAAAGTCTCTGATAGCTCTTAAGCTGGTGGCCTCAGCAGCAGGGATACAAAGAGGGCCTGATAGGAGGGGAGATTCCCATTGGCACTTTCAGTATTGAATGTAAGGGTTTATGACTGGCCTTACATTCAACCTTCACTTTGTTGCAAATGGATTGAGATTTAGAATTTGTCTGGCCAATGGAAAATTTCAGCATTTTAAAGAAAGTATCTTCCTCAAAAGTACAGCTGAAGGCTGAGTTGCATTGATTGGTATCATCAGGATGGAGTTTAACAATGGGTCCAAGAGGCAGAACTTGCAGTGGCTGATAAGAGCTGGCATGAGTCTGTACTATACAGATCTTGGAGAATGTTATCTTTTCTTCTGTGCTCAGGTTCTCCCTCCAAGGGAACTGCTTGAATTCCTCTAAGTAGGAGTCTGTGAGAGGCCAAAGGCTGTGTAGTGAAACAGGAAGGGAAATAATGTGATGACATAGATAGGAACTGTCATGTGTGATGGAAAGGCTTCTTGGAGTTTTTGGCTCTAAGCTCTGGTGCCCCACAGTATCCCTGGGAACCTTGCGCAGAAAGCTTCCCATGGCAGAAGGTCCTGGATTCTTCACATTAAGTAGAGTTTGCATCGCTCAAGTTTTTGGAGGGACCTGACTTTGGACATACCTGTCCGTAAAGCAGTGGGTGCAGCAATCTGAAAGCAGCACATACAACAACAGAATAAAATAGGCCACTGCTTAAATTTTGTAGGAAGATCATGAAACCTTACAGATACTTGATACTAAAAAGGCATCAAAATCTCAGCTATTTCAAATAAATGGCAGTTGCAGCAGAGTTCTGTGGAAGTTACAGATGAGATTTAAAAGCCATATGTAGAATGGTTTATATAAATCATAGTAAACTACAAGAGCCTCCTTCAAATCTGTCAAACTCAATTTTCTGCTCTGTGGAGCACAGTGATCAAGACAGCGAAGCTGAATGACGTTTTACACTGTGTGTGCTGCCAGCTGGCAAAAGCCTATGGCACTAGTTGAATCCCCAGTAAACCCAGAGTCAACTGGTCAAGAAGACAGACTACGTAATTCTCTCTCACCAGTGCTTCCGTGGGAGTTCTCGGCATCATTTTGCAGTGCCAACAATGGCAGAGCAGTGGCATTTTTGGTGAGCAGTATAACAGAGCTGTACTGGTTTGGATGCTGATAAGTAGACTAGGGGATATATTTTCTTTGGACCTGCGCAGTAGCAGAATCAGTGTCAGATTTAGCTAAAGTCTAGCTGTATTTAAGAAGGGTTATATAGCACACTATTTTGAGCCAAATGGTTATTCAGTATAGCCATCCTTATAGGCTGATCTGTCGTGAAGAGAAAGTAATGCCCATAATATTCAGTGCCCCTTTATTTGTCTGCAAAACAAATCTTCAGAAAACTTTATTTTCCTAAGTAAAAAGCAAGAATAGGCTTTATTCTCAAAATTCTCCTTGGTGCCATGATTATGATTGAGATGTGCTCACTGAGCTTTCTTCTATGATTGTGTGGCAAGTGCTCCTCTGGTATTTCATTGCTTTCCATTGCTTTTTCTGGCTATGTCTGTGATGCCTTTGTCTTTTCATATACAGTATTACCAACAATTTTTAATTGCTTTTAGCCACCAGGAGAATCCTTGTCTTTGTGTCACTCAACAGCAGCTCAGCAGCATCTGCATGACTGGTAATTTCTGCTTCTAAGGGATCTTCATGTTATGCTTGCATTGAATTATGAATTCCCATTATGCTTCCAATCTTAAAGATTTTGTGGCTAATACTTCTGATATGAAACTCCTTTGACTGCTTGCTTTTAAAGTATGCCAAGTTTTTTTGAAGAAAAACACATCAAAGACAATTATATCAGATTAGACAAAAAATTGGTGTGTCCAGGGTAACTCAATTTTCTGATGTCTGCAGTTTTTCCCTGTCTAAAACTTCCTGTTTATACAGAATGTTAGACTATAGGTCGTTGTGAGCTTTTAATCTACACATTCAATAAATTATTTTTTGGGTTTTGATAATTGAGTAGGGGAGATGCTGCTGAATGGAGCTGGGATGTCTGAGTCTTCTTATGTATTACCTGGAATGGTAGGACATGAAATTTGAGAGTTTGCCTTCTCATTAAGGTGGCATCAGTGTCATGTTTTTCATATTCATTGTACTGAAACATAAGAATATTATCCCTTTGCAATTTTCCTAGTTGTCCATTTACTTCTATTTTCCAGAGGCAAGTTAAGTTGGATGCATCTTTGAAGATAGACACTTGTGAACCCTGTCATGGAGCATTCAATGCTATGCTCTACTTTTCCACATGATGTTATATTGTCGTCATCATAGCCATGGGCAAGCTGCTTTGCCAAAAAGTTAAAAATGCTTCCACTGTACTCTTCATTTAATCTCAAGAGAAATTTAACACTTGATTCCTCATTTCCTTTCATTTAAAAGAAGAAAATTCCCTTAGCGTGCCCCCATTTTCAGATGACAGCATAAAGGAGGAGTGGACACAGATGTGGCATGTTTGTGTTTCTTTTTCATAAAAATTTTATCTTTCATCTTTGTAAGGAAGGGAAATAAAACCTCCAATGTCTCCAGTTTTTAGATATGGAAATTTGCAGATCTACAGCATGTGTTTCCTTTAATCAAAACTATGACAAAGTATCTGTTTTAACTGGATCCATGGGTGCATATACAGTTTGGAAAAATCCAGAAATCTTTGGTGTGTATATATGTGACAAAGTTATTCATGCGCATGACACATCCATTGGAAAGTAGGCATATCTCATATCTCTCACTCTGTTTGTTAATCATATAGTAGAACAGGCAGGTCATATCTTTCTTTTTGTTTAACTGCAATCAGAAAGCAATAATATCTTCCTCACAGCACAGCCAGCATTTGGAAGAATTAAGTTGTATGTAGCTGATTCAATTCATAGTGACAGAGCTACAAATGAACACATGAATAAAATATCATTATAAATATGCTAACATGAAGGCTACTTTCAGATTGCATAGAGGTCTTTGTATTGTTAGTTTGATACAGTTGATTTTAATCTTTTAAATTTTTTTTTCAAAAGCTAAACTTTATTGAAAAGACTAATTTTTGTTGTCTATTTTTGAACTCTGTTCACCTCTTCAAGTCCAAAATTTTGTTTTAAATAAATACAGAATATCCAACTACATTTATTTGTGAGTTCTCTTTTAAAGTGATATGGATTTTATGGCTGTATAAAGTGAAGGGACTGGCTCCACAAATTTTGAGCAGATGTATTTTTTGATATCATTATGAGTGGGTGGAGGTGAACTTCCCAAGTGTGAACAGAAAGAAAACATAATATAGTGTATGTGGGAGTTCAGATCGTTTGAATTCTGCCCCAGTCTCTGCTGTGTAACTTTGGACTTGTTGCACAGTTTCTATTTTTTTTTTTGGATTTTCACTTGTATGCCTTTAAATTAGACAGCAGTATTGGATTCTTCTTATAGAAGCCTTCGTGACCTCTATCAGGAGGAGTAATTTCACTAGGTGTTTGTGCTGAGATTATTTTGCAATGTTCTTGAAACTGGACTAAATTAACGTAGGACTCATTCTGTTTTAATAAAGCCATCCATACTGCATGTGTAAGCAAGATCACCTGTGAGATTTTCCTACTGTTATTTTCCTCTTTAAATTTAAATAAAGAATTTGAACCTGTATAAACATATGTACTACATATACACAGAAATATATTTATGTGCTGTTGCCTTTACGTACACGTGTTCATTTCTTTTAATTTTACAAATCTATTTCAACAATAGTTCTGGATGCAACTGTTTTCCATATCATTCCTTCATGTTATTTCTACTTTTAAAATAAATTTCTGGATATCTTGTTGCAACTTTATAATCGTGGGTTTTTGTAGTGTGATATGGGAGATATTCTAATAAAGATCTGTAGCCTAGTTTAATCAAAGCACTATGTTATTTGATTTATCTTTACTTTGGAAATGCAGGAGTGGGAAAGTGTGCTCAGCTGGTCTGTGCATATCTGTTCTGAGTCAGCTGAAAGAGGTAATTATCCAGTGTTCTCCAGATAGCACTATTAAAAGCAAAATCTAACACAGACACTCCCACACCCCCAGTGGCAAATGGTTTTGTAACAGAATTGAACATCTTCATGTTTGGTTAACTAATTTTTTTCAGGTAGGCTAATCACTGAAGCAGATGGATTTTTATTTGGGGACTGGAGTCTCATTTGCATTAATGTACATGCATGTTTCTGTCTGGCAGGAAAGAAATTGACTCCATAGGTTTGACTTTAGGCATGTGTGAGGAATACCCTGTTTATGGGTCTGGGAGATTTGGTCTGTTGAGGTGTTACTGCAGTTGTAATCTTATACCTCCTTTAGGATGATGAATATGAACTTGCTGTTCTTTAGTTTAATAGGTGATCGATGGCAAAGTTTAATGAACTGTCTATGCTGCCAGAATATTATGAAGTACTTTCTTTTTTTCCTGGCAATCAGCTCTGTGACCTATTTTCTTCTTGTGTGTAATTTTTTGGGTGTTTTTTGACTTGCTACCACACAGCCTTCATTATTTATAAACCATCTCTGTCCCTTGTGGAAAAAATAACCTATACAGCCTTTGAATGATATGAGTTATCAGGGAAAATAATCTGAAGTGTTATAACGTTTTATATCTCTGACTGGAATGATGCTAACCTCATTTTAATGAAAAGGAATAATTTCCAAGCTGAGAGTTTATATCAATGTAAATTATAATGGGTGAGTTGTGAATAGCTTATCAAAGTTTGTAATGGCAGCTCTGTCAGGGTCAATGCAGACTCAGACACAGCATTATCATTTTAGATTGTCCTAAAATGTCATTAAATGCCAATGTAATTTTCTCCCTTTCCTCTTTTGTCACTGCTGTGGCAGAGATGTCTGGATAAAAGCTTTTTTAACAATTTGATAATCCCGTATCATTTAATAAGTGTTTCCATTATTCATTGCCTGAAAAATCTTAATTACATGCCTGTATTTAACAGGGAGGTCTAGGTGCTGCAGAAACGTATTTTTCAGGCCTTATCTCTTGCCAACTCTTATGGTCATGCTTTGGGTATAGGAGAAGAACACTGATAGAGCTTCTGAACATATGATAAATAATGTGAATGCAGTAAGAATACAACATAAGCCTGGGTACCTTATACGTTTCATAGAGCAGACAAGCTAGATTGTCTTGTAAAAATACCTTCTGATTAATAATACTGGGGCAACTGACATCAGTTTGTCATTGATAGGCATCGCTTCATTATTCTCTTCAAACAATTTAAATTAAAAACAAGGCAAGGAATTTAAATCTTGCCTTGTCACAGCTGTGAATGGGTTGTAGAGTTCTTTTGAAAATCTGCCACTGAAAAGAAAGTATCAACAACAGCAGAGAGTTGTTTCATCATTGATGTCCAGAGTAAAAAGGACAAAAGTTTTTTGAAATAAGACACTATTTTTTTCTCCCCAGCTACAGTAGTTCATCGCAAGTTCTTTTGTAAAAATGGTATTTGAAGGGCTTTAGCCTTTTGAATTAACAAATCTGCTTCTAGCTGGAAGTTGGTTTATCTGAAGGTGCCTTTTATGTTCTTTTTAATTTTTTTTTTCTTTTTAACTGCACTGCTCTGAAAAAGTTGTTAGACTATCATCGGTTTCCATAGTGGAGAAAAGGGATTTTTACACTGGAGTGCATCAGGAAACCTTGATAGGGTCCCATGATAAGGTGATCTCAAGCCAGATGTGCCACTCCTTTGACCCTTTGGTGGAGTATCTAGTACTGCACAAGGGTAACTCAGAATCTGACTTTTGTCAGAATTCACTAACACTTCTGAGTTTTAATTCAGCACTTTTGAACAATTTAGTCATTTCTGAAATTAATATAATTTGCAAGATTGATATAAATTTTGAAGAATAAACATCTGGGGTATTGTTCTTTTTTTAACCAATGAGAGTATACATACAGTTTCTGAAGGCTAATAATTTCATAGCCCTTTTGAATGCAAGGGGTCAGATGTCATCTGGCAAGGGACAAGATGCTGATAAGTATTTCTGGTTAACCTGTTGCTCCACATGAAATATCTGAGCATGAGAAGTTAAGTATCAAATAATAAGAGCTATTTAATATCATCCAATGTTGAATTTAAGTAAGGTATCAATTTAGAAAATTGGGTGTATTTTAAATAGAATTCCGTTTAAAGAACTTAATGCATTTATATGGATAAATTTTACATTTATTAGTACCTACATAGGGAAGCTACATGGCTGAAATTCAATTGCCATTGTAACAATAATTATGTTCATTAAGAGCATGAATAATATGATTATATTAGATCTGATAAATATTTTTCAATCCATTGCCTTTAATGGAGAGCATGCAGGTTAAAAGTTACTTTAACAGGCTTTTTTTGTCAATGATTTTACTTCAGCATGATCTCATTGTCAGTAGGAGCTTCTGTGAATAAGATGGTGATGTTTGATTGGCCTGGACTTTGAGCAGTACCATCTTTCTGGCACCTGCTTAATTATGAGTAAAGTTAACTGTCACAGATGCTGGAGATTTAGTTCTGATTTATTAATACATTCTTAACTGAGATTTTTCTAGTGGATTGGTGGCTGTGAGATGATGACAAATATGTAAGTGAATGTGCTACTCTGGGGGAAAAAAGCTTGAATGCCACTGTGTTTTGACCACGAGTGTTATCTGTGATGATTTGGTGGTTTGTCCTCTCTGTGGTGTGGCAAGTTCAGTGTTCTGCATTTGAAGTTGTGGGGGGCAACACTCAACTACAATGTTGACTTTCATGCTTCTGTGCATCCTCTTTATAGGTATTTTTCAGAGGCTTGTAGGAGTAGACTACTTCTAAGGAGAGAGAGGATGACCCATGTTCTCTGTACTCCATCGGGTATAATCAGCAGGTTCTGAAATAGTAGCTTTAATGCATTTAAAACATTCTATATAATGCCAAGATCATTGGAAGATTCCCCCCTGGCTATTAACATGTATAGCTGAACATACAATGATGTGGGGGATTAAATTATATCCTAGGTCTCTCCTGCTGACCCAAATAGTTCATTTTGCTCTACATGTGTCTGGAAGCTCAGAAAGAATGTGCAGATCTTACTGATCAAAAATGAATTGTAAAACAATGTGTCAGCTTAAGAACTTGGAACACTATGGTTCTGCTTCTGCCTTTGGTCCCTGCCACTCTTTCTCTTTTCCTTTTTCTTTCCCTTTCTTTTGAGGGTGAGGGCGGAATATAATTAAGACTGAACAAGTGCTTCTAATTAAAAGCTTCAGATATGAAACGTACTTTGTCATTTTGGTTCATTGTTAAGAGTTCACTTCTGGAGTTGAAGTGTCTGGGCTTGCTCCTGCAAATTAGCATTATGGCTAATTAGCATTATGGCTAATAAAACACTGGGAAGAGCATTTATGATGGATAGTTAATGTATTTTCATTAGTGTTCAATGACCAGTCTGTCCTGGGACAATTCACTCAAGCATTCTGTTCATCCATCCTTTCTATCCTATTCCTTTTGGTGAGAATGCAGTTACTTAAAAATCAAGTTTTAAAGCTTAATTGCTCTATGATAGTAGACAGGAATCAAAGATAAATTTACTGTGACATTATTGGAACTTGGGATGGCATTTTCTGTTGTCCTTGGTTACAAATACTAAATTCTCAAAATGTATTGCTTGAATGTGACTTTCACTGGAGCGTGGCATCATGGAAGAGCAAGATACCATACCTTTTGGCATTTGATTCAGTTGCTAACTGCCTTTCTGTTCCTGTGGCTTTAACAAATGTATCTTTTGATAGTCTGCTAGTCTGCTTCTTGTTAATGAACAAAATACCAGTAAAACTGTGACAAGTTTGCTAATTTATGCCATGTGTTTGTCATTGGAATCAGAATCACAAAATTGTTGATGCATATATTGAGTTTGAGTGTTAGTAGAAATTAGGTCTTCTCTATTTTTCAGTTGACCTAGTTTTAATAGTTTTGGGTATTGGTGTCCCTGGAGAAACCAGATAAACAGGAGGCATTTAGCCAAAATGTTCTTGACTCAACCTTGCAGTAATACTAAGATGAAACAACAAAGTCTTTGTTGTTTGTTTTTTGATGTTTTTGAAAGGAAATACTTTGACCTTACTTAGAAATAGTTGATTTTACATCCATGTTCAACAAAATCAGCTAATTTTCATAGAAAATTTAAGTCTGTGAATCCATATTTTTTTCCCAGAAAAGATTTGGAAAAAATTCTAGCATCCCTTTGTTGTTCCTGTGTAGTTAACAAACTTTTAGCAAGCCGATCTCATTATTTTTCTGTAGAATGATCATGTACTTCAGTACTTGTATAATAATAAGAAACAAAGGGAACTACAAATAGCCATGAAACTCAATCATGCACACTCAAGTATGCAAGTCTGCTTTACTAAGAAAACCCATTAGAAATTGCTGACTTAAGGAATGCATCCAAGTGTATTTTTATACTTCATCTCATTTCAAAAGACTTTTGCCTTTTTTTTGACTCTTCCAGATGCTAATTTCTGAGCAAGTATTTAGATATGATACTTTAAGAAAAAATTAACAACTTTTGGTGAATTTTCACTTTTTTTTGTAGGGAAAATACTGGGGTTTTTTTTTCAGTTGTTAAACTTAGTTACAGGCCATTTATGAACTTGAAGTTAGCGTTATTTCCTGTCCTTAAGTCAGAAGATGTCTTCTTATAGCTACAAACATAGAGCCCAGGCCTCCTTTTGCTTAAGGCATCCATGTACCAAACAGTGATTTGATTCTCTCCATCTCTTATTTCAAGAAATTCTTACAGGTTCTGTTCTGAGAAACATGCTGGCAAGGATGCTGAGAGCTGCCCACTCATATACTTAGTTTCTGGAAGGAAGGACAGACGTTTGGGGTTTTTTTAAAGATTTTTTTTTTTTTCTGTGGGCAAGAAACAACTGACAAGTCAACCTATAAAAAGTTAACTGAAATCATTAACTGGTTTTTAAAAAACAGCAAGCTGGGGATCTTGGGTTTCAAGGTTTTCTTCTCGACAAAACACTGGAATTTATGTAGTGGATGTAGGGATCCATTTTACAAGGTATTCAGATACTACTTTTCAACAATTTTTTAATTAGTTTAAAAATATAACATTTCATTTAAAAAAAAAAAGCATGCAGGAAGTTTACCAGAAGGCATTTCTTTAACTTGGTTCTTTGTGACAAAGTTTGGTTCTTGGTTCTTTTGTATAAGTATATCCTGGGCTATGTTTTTATTTCACATGTATAAATCCTATTTATTGTTCACCCTAAATAATTCAAACAGACTGTATAAATTATGTTACCATAAGTATAAATAAGAATCAGAACTGGGGGTTGCCAAAGGGATCACCAGCAAAAAATCTATATGTACTTCATCAGAGCATTTTGTGTAGGGAAAATGGTTGTAAGGACTTGTTCACTCTTGATGTAGGCTTCTGTGATGTTTCACCCAGAACACAGTTCAGGCCTATCCTGCAGGCTTAAATGTGATGTAAATGATATTCACCTGTTTAAAAGCAAAGTCCTTATTTTTGGCATGATGCACCTACCCTCTCCTTTTCTTGATTTCATAACAGTAGAATTAAAGTCCTGGACAATGCTGTGCTATTTCATCCTCTTAAAACAAAAAAAACCTGTGACTGATGTACAGATGGCATAGAAATCTCTAGCAGCTTTCAAGGATACATGAAGGACAACTCCTTCTAAGCCTCTATGAAAATAAAAGAAAGCAGCATCCTGTACCCCATTTTACTGGATAATGAGATTTAGAGGTGTCAGCCAAGTGATTTCAGCTGTGACATCTGGAAGTATAACTTCTTGCTTGATTTTACTGTTTGCTAATCAAGTGTTTTCAAATCTCTGTGAATTGTGAGGTTTTTCTACGAAGTAAGCCTATGCTGCCTTCTTTACCCTTCTATTTAAGCCCATTCCCCTCCAAACAAATAAAGCCTCATCCATGCAGTGGAAAGAACTTGCACAGAAGCTCTTTCTTTCTTCATGAAGCCTTTTTGGGTGGGATTTGGGGGATTTTTTTGTTTTGTTTTTTTCTCCAAGTGAACAAGATAAGCCTCGCCACCTCTTCTCTTGGAGAAGAAGGAGGAACTACCTTCAAAAGAGCAATAAGAGCATCTAACCTTTTCTCATACTGTTACTTGCCCAAGCAAATGATTGTCTGCAGGCAGAATTATGCATATGGAGAAGAATTGGAAAACCAGTAATGTGAGGCAGATATTAGTCATGACACTTAAAATGCCAACATGAAGTGCCAGTAAACCAATGTGATGACAGTAGGAAAGCTGTTCGGTGAATGTCCCTTTGTGTGAGCCCAACACAGTCACAAAGTGACTGGGGTTGTAACAGGAAATAGGACTGCACTGCAAAACTACAAAACCTCCCAAGTGATTTCTACTCTGAGGCTGCACCAGAGCATCACAAACATTCATCCACTCAGTCTTGGGTCACGTTTGAACTGAATCACAGTTTAGTGCTGCTTTTGCTTGTCTTGTTGACACAACTGCTGAGAAAGTGTTCCTTTCTCATAGGTATCCAGCAGTTTTTCCAGGTGTTTTTTCAAGATTCCCATCCAGATCACGCAGATTTATGCTGGCTTACCTGTAAAACTCCTCTCTATTTTATGTGTCTACCTTCAAAGGCCCAGCATGCATGAGGCCACCTGCTTTTGCCCTGCACAGCCATTTCCTTCCCAAATGGATCACTCTGGCTATGTGAGATGCAGTGTTCATGCAAAAACCAATTTTATGCTCCATGTGTACCATGAACATCAAATGCTTGATTGCAGTGCAGCATGGTCAGATGTGTGAGAGCTTATTACCCTGATGTTGAACTACAGCCTCCAGAGTCTGTGGGATAAATCAGTTTGAACAAACATTAGTAAAAAGAGTCCATCTAGGAGCAGGTTTTATCTTGTTTCTGAAGCAGGTATCAAGGCTCTTTTTTTTAACCCAGTGGACTGCCACTTATCAGTTGCATCACTACACCTCACTGGAGCAATGCTTTTGACCTTGATGTTCACACCATTCGCCTCCAGCTATTCCCTGCCAGCCAGGACCATTGCTGTCTGCTCCCACTAGCTGCTTTCTCTGCCAGTTGTTCTTGCTCACTCTGTTGGCTGCTTTGCTCTGTCAGCCAGTCTGCCGTATGCTGTTTATCTCCCATCTGTTAATTTCTAGTCTTGCTGTTCTTCCCAGCCACATTTCTTTGCAACCCCTACAGGGTTTCAGGCCTTTTAGAAGGGATACATTGATATCGATCAATCCACATGGAGCCTTCATTTTTAACTTTTGTGTTTGTTTGAAGAAAGGGTCAACCCCTTCTTCATTCTTTTAGTACAACTGGGTTTTATATTAAAACCAGTGGCATTCCTATAGGGTGACCTATCCAATCTAAAAGACTGGACAGGTTAGTTGTTTGTACTTTCTAGATGTATTTTCCCCAGTTTTACCATATATCTCTTATTTAACATGGATCTTGCCATTAGTTACAAGAATTACCTAGTCCTTAGGTAAATTGAGTGTGTTTAACTGAAGCTTTAGGTTGATTCTATTCAACTTCTTTTACTATCTGACCAAGGTCAGCATAGCCTCCACCTTATGGGACTTCCCACTGAAGTTTTTGGGGAGAGGCTGGTAGTGTGTCTGTTAGACCTCAGGAGGAGAATGGAAAGTTACTTCATATCTCTTATGCAGAAGTCTGACTGCACATCCCAGTAAGATGAATGATTTTATTTTTGAGAGCACTTGGCACACATTCATTTTGTGATAAATTGTAGCCATTGGGTCCTTTTCTGAGGAATCTCTGACTGTCAAACATTTGCTGTTCTGAATTTAGGCAAACGAGCATTCCTGTATTACTGCAGCATCATGTACTTACACATAAAAAACTGCAGCTTTCAAAGAATTTCTCTACTTTCTTGAGTGCCTTTTGAATTATAATCATGGCCTCAAAAGAGGCTTGTAATCCCTCCAGCTTAATGTGATCTCTGAATTTAATAAAATATGCTCCCTGTTCCAACATCTGATTCACTGATAAAAAATAATAAATAATACCATACTGAAGACTGGTTCTTGTAAGCTTCACCTAAGTAATCCTTGTGTTTGTCAGTGATTAGATGCTGTTATCAATAGGTGTAAGCCTGTCTTACTGTGGTTTGCCCTAGACCTTGTGTCCTTAGTTTGCCTATGAGGATATCATGTAGTAACTCTAACTTATTTATACATGCCACTTCTTAGCCTTTAAAATCCTTTCATTTTAAAGCATGTTGTTTCAGTATTTCGGAAAAAAAGCTGCAGTATTTTTTTTCTGAACTCTGAGGATTTAATGTCTCTTGTTTCCTTTTACTCCCAAGCCAATTTTTTGGTGGATGGTTGTGCGCTTGTCCTGACTTGTAGCTGAAGGAATAAGGGTCTCATATGGCACAATGGAGCGTTTTCACCTGTTTGTGTCTTTGATTTGTTTTAAAAATGTAAATTGTTGCTGTGTTTAGTGCATAGTAGCAATTAAGGTTGACACCACTGTATACAAGTGCCAGAACAGTTCTTTTTAATATACTGTAAATTATCTCAGTGTCAGATATAATGGACGGTTATGGTGTACTTGTCAGTGGCATCCTTCTTCTTTTAAGTCTCAGTGAGAATGAGAAGTAGAGGGGGAATAATTGATAAATTTGTTTTTCTTTCCTGTTAAGTAGCAGTTTTATATTAAATGGCACAGCTTATTTATTTTTTCATTCACATTTTCACCTGAAACTGAAAGTATTTGGAAGTTTTTCTGCTAGCTTTTGTGTCTGATGGTGCTTGGGGTCTAAACATACAGTGCCTATGCATCACCCATGAGTGTTCCTACTACTGGGAAAGCCCTGGAAAGAAATCTGGCTTAGGAGACAGAAGGCTGTCAGTCAGTGTGCAGCTCTTATTATTGCCCTCAAAGTGCTATAATGTTTTCCTTCATGTATAGAGAGTTGCAATAGCCAAGACATATATGGGGCAAATACTGCCCTTGCTAGTTAAGATTTTTTTATTTGACATGTTAGTTTTAAAGAAATAATTCTGCAGTCCATCAAACACAGGCACTTCAGAGCTCTGTAGCCCCATTCAGTGAACAGGGAGGCCAAGCACCATGGCACATCAAAGAAACAGATCATAGAATGTGTTGTGTTGGAAGGGACCTTGAAAGGTGATTAAAGGTCAGCCCCCATGCAGTGAGGAGGGACATCTTTAACTACATCAGACTGCTCACAGCCTCATCAAGCCTAGCCTTGAATCATAGAAAATGTGTTTCAGCACTCTAATTGTGGAAAAACTTCTTCCTAATGTCTAATCTAAACTTGCTCTGCTCTAGTTTAAATCCATTGCCCCTCATCCTGTCACTACGTGGTCTGACAAACAGTCCCTCACCAGCTTTCTTGTAGGCACCCCAGTAGGCTGCTATGAGATCCCCTGAAGCCTTCTCTTCTCCAGGCCAAATAACCCAAATCCTCTCAGCCTGCGCTACAAGGAGAAATGCTTCAGAGCCCTGATCATCCTCAAGATCATCCTCAAGACCTGCTTCAATAGGTCCGTATCCTTGTGCTGAGAGCTCCAGAGCTGGATGCAGCATTGCATGTGGGATCATCACCAGAAGAAAGTTGAGAAATTCCATGTAGTTCTTAGTGAAGGAACAGATGTGTGTGTATTACAATGGTAACAAAATTAAATTTGATTCAAATTTAATACAAGCATGAAATGCTGCTCTTGGGCAACATGAGATTTTGCAAGTATGTCATGAGGAATGCTGTGCAGCAAGATCTAGCAGGATCTGTTTTTTGGGCCTAATGCTGAATGTAAATCATAGAATGTGTTGAGTTGGAAGGGACCTTCAAAAGTCATCTAGACCACCTCCGTGCAGTGAGCAGGGATGTCCTGTACCATATCGGGCTGCTCAGAGCCTCATCAAGCCTGGCTTTGAATGCCTCCAGGGATGGGGCCTCCACCACCTCTCTGGGAAACCTTCCAGTGTTGAATCATCCTTATGGTGAAGAACTTGCTTCTGACATCTAATGTAAACCTGCCCTGCTCTCATTTAAAAACCATTGTCCCTTATGCTATTGCTACATGCTCTGTTATCTGTCAATGCACTGCAGTTGCAAAAAAGGACATTTTTATTCTTCTTTGAAATGTGGGGAGATAATTGGCGTATGCAATTATATCAGTGTCACTCAGGTCTTATGTGCATGGCTGTGACTAGCTGTGGACTCTTAGCTATAGTTGGAGAAAGGCTTGCATCACAGCATCATTAGAGTTCTAGAAATATATCTATGGGGAAATGTATTATTTTAAATTCAATTTTTAAAAAGTTTTTAATTGGAAAGTGCAGTCAACATCTGTCACTGTAGGAGATAGTGCTAGAAGGGGAGCAGACTGTCTCTGTAGTATTCCTCACTGAAGATTTTAAACATCAGATTAAAAAAAAATTTCAGAGATGATCTACATATATGTATGCTTCATCGGAGCAAAAGAGTCAGCCAGATATCTTAATATCACTTCTATGACTTTGTTTTTTTTTTACATCCTTTTGTGGAAAAACGCTTTTCTTTCCTTGAGAACTCTGATTTTTAGGAGTTTGTCAGAAGAGAATATTTCCACTCATTCCTGAAAGTGTACTTATTATCTGATAGAATTTTTCTGAAACAATTTTATCTGATACTTGACTTTGTTCAGAGGGACAGATGATCTGCAGATTTAGGGGAAAGACATGAGAACATCCTCAAAACATATTCCACAATTTTTCTCCAGCATAATATTAGGTCAGATAAAAATAAGCTGCACTTCAGAGAGCTTTCGTGGATGTTGAGGACTTTCAATAACATGGTACAAGGGATATCTTCAGTTACCTAAGAATGAGAGGCAGAGCTTTGTTTTATATCATGTGTTTTAACTATATTTGACAGTTGGGAATCAGGGCAACACTAAACCAAAATGGGTTCAATTCCCCAAAGTATCCATTCTCTTCCTGCTATTTGTTCTCTTTGCCAAGTTTCCTCCAAATAAGAGGAGAGATGACATCTGCATGAAGTGTGAGAGAAGAGCCAAAAAAAGCCATCTTAAATCTCAGATAATATTCCTGTAGAAATTTAGTGTCCACCATAAAAAATTAGAATTAACTCATTGTTCATTGTGCATATAGTTGTAGTAGCACTACTCTGTATTGAGCCTCATCTGAGAGGAGAGGGAGATTGGCTCACAAACCAACATATACTATTTCAGCTAAAGAATGAGGCTGATATTTCTCCAGTGCTGCTTCATAAAGCAAAATACAGTGGGCAGCAATAAATTGAGTCAAAGAGGTAGAAGGAAAAATAATTACATTCCGTTCCACATCCAAACATCTCTGATTGCTTTGTGTCTATCTTATTCAGGGCAATATGTTTCTTTCTGCTGCAAGGCATGAAGAAATCAAACAAAAATACCAGCTCTATCCAGATGATTAAGTTTGGAGAGGGAACAGAAGGCATTCAGCGCTGTGTTTTTCTTCCTAGGAATAGCAAAATTCTCTTTGAGTAGCTCAGTTGCATTGGATCCCTTATTTGGTTTGTTTTGTCCTGCTGGAATGGGGCAGGAGGGGGAACACAGGAGCCAAGGTTGCCAGGTGGATGTGGAGAAGTTGGTGCCTTAATTGCCAGTGTTTTTGACAAGGATTTGTCAATGTACAATTGTTTCGCTTGTCTCTGGTGAACTCCCAAGTTTCCTGGGCACGTGAACATATGGACAGACCAGACAATATTTATCTGGTTGACAAAACATAGAAACATTTTCTTATAGGAATTACAATTATAATGAGTTAATTGATGTTAAAGTGCACTTTTCTGGAAGTATTTTTCCTTAAGTCCTTGAAAGAGTCACTGCATGATATGAAGGGATTTTTACAAATTTATACCAACACTCAACAAAACATTTACTGATTTTCAGACCAGTGGATCACTATATATATCTCAGAGTTTTCTCATACATATATGTCATCTGTTGAAATTCACTGTGGTCTTTTTCAGAATATTTCAAACAGAGTACCTTCCAAAAAGCTGAAACAGAAAGGTTTAAAGCATGAGTTGCAGTTGCTAGTTTGGGGCAGCTCAGTTCTGAAGTAACATGGGAGAAAAGGGATAAGAAATAATTAGGTGGCATTATAGAGATGTTTTGCTCTCTACATCTCTACAGATTGTCACCTGGTTGGCGCAATACCAGTATCATAGAACAATCTCTTTCTCGCTTTCTCTCTGCTTCAGACCACTTACTTGAATTAAGTAATTTGAATATTTGGGAGCTCTTGAAGAACACTTCCCATCTGTTATTTTTTTGAAGAAATGGATTAAGTTGTTTCACTAAACCTTGACAGAAGCTGGTGAAAATTAAAGAAACAGTTACAGGTAGGGGCATGGGTGCACAAGTTGGGGAGGTGTTAGAGAGTTTAAAACAAAAAAACTAAAAATAGACCAAAGCAAAACAAAAAACCCAACCAAAACAAAAACTCTAAACTAAAAGCTGGTAAGAGCAGGACTATAGAGTTCAGCGACCTTCTCTAGACTTGGACTCATTCAAGTCAATAACCATTCCTGTCTGACAAGTAAATTAAATACATGCAAGTCATGAATGCCAGGTATACAGCTGAACCTTAGAGAATCAGAGGCAGACTGACCATCTAGTCATCTATTACAACCTCCTCTGCAATGAGCAGGGGCTTCTCTTAGCACTTTTGTGCATATGTATTATGATGCATCTGGTTAATTATATGCTTAAAGAGACTTTTTCCTGAAACTTGTGTTGAGTAAAATAGTGGACTCTAAGAGGACTGGGTTTCTGACATTACTGATTTGTTTTCAGCTTTGCCTCTGCCACAGAATTCTTCCATGATGCCAAGAAAATCATGCAGATATGAAAACTTTCAAACAGAATATCTCACTATGTTGCTTCTTTTCTAAGAGCTTCACATTAGGAACTACAGGTTGATTTGCTGAAGTTTGTGGCACTTGTAGCTCTGGCTGGGGCCAGTTTAATAGGAATTGTGGTCTGAAGTTGAAAAGTGCAATATAATGTGAAGTGGTCTGAAAGATCAGGCATAGGCTTCTCAAATTTGGTTGCCCAAGAGGAGCTGACATTTTTGATCATTCTTGTCTTAAAGTCTGTGCTTCTGTTCTCAATGTGTCAGATACATGAAAGAAAACTTGCTCAGTCAGTTGTAAACAAAGGGAGTAGAAAAAAAATTGTATTGGCTGTGTCTGTATACTCATAATTTAAAAGTATGTTTACTTGAAATATGTTTATATCTGTTATAATTAAATTGGTCTTTGCTGATGACAACACATTAAAGTGTCTTCAGTGATGGCTTAAGAAGACCAGGAATCTTGCTTGGGGTTTTTTTTTATGTTTTTGGTAGTTTTGGGTTTCGTTTGGTATTCTGGTAATTATTTTTGTGAGGAGTGTAACCATGTGTGAGATTGGTTTTTATTTTGTTAAGTTCTTTTCTCTGTAAGTGTTAGAAACAAGGAAAGCAAGATAAAGGTTATCATACAGCATAGAGATCCCTGTGTAACAGAGAAGGATGCTATTGGAAGCAGAGGTATAAGCATAGATGTCAGACTCTAATGCCGGGGATGCATAATTTTCCAAAAAACAACACAAAAACACAGGATGGGGACAAACCTGATGTAAGTTACTGAAGCTTTCTGGACGATTGCATGGCCATCAGGAACATTAGCCTCTTCCTATTGACGGTTGTCTGGTTTTGTTCATTTGTCTTTTGCTCCCCGCTCTGCTGGCTCGCAGAGTGCTCACAGAGGAAAGAAACTGCACAACTAACAAAACAAGTCAGTTCAGTGAAAAGGCACTTTATGTTTCATTTAACTGCCTTGAACAGCTATTTTGTACCGACAGCAACGGGTGAAATAGAGCAAAGAAAGTGTAGGCAAACTGTGGGTTCTCCCTCTGGTAAAACAAATGGAAATAGGTACTCGTCTCTTTACCCAGTTCTTTGAAAGCTTGGTCTTACACCTCCTGGGCACTGTGTTTGTTTGTCTTCACAAGGATGAGCTGAATGCCAGGATGCTCAGAGTGGAGTGCTTTTTCTTGTTGATCAGCAAATGCCTGCAAAGAAATAATCAGCCCTTACAATCATATTTGATTTGGCTACCTCTTATTTAAAATATTTATTAATTACATTTCAAATACTCCTTCTGACTTGCTAACTTGTTTTTAATTAAATCCTTGTTGAGTTGAGTGACTTAACTGAAATAAGTGCAACACCCTGATGAGAACTGAGTTATTTTGAATCTAGTTAACCTTCAAATGAAGGGCATCTTTTTTTTCTGCAGTGTAATTGCATTTCAAATTAGCTTATTATGCACATAATGAGTGACTTTTTGTCTTGTCCAAGATAAATAAATAGGCCAAGGTACAAGCAGAAACTACAAAGGTTTTAATATAAGATACAAACTTACTGTTTGTTTTGCCTTTTGGGGCTCTCATTTGGATGGTATTTTCACTTGTAAAGTTCTGAAAGACACAAGTCAGGAGAGAGGCTCCTGTGTCAGGTGCTGCACAAAACCCCAGAAAGAATAAATGGATGCAGCTACTAAATCAGGCTTCATTTCTGACTCTATCTTGTGTTTCCTAGGCTGCCTCTGGATGTCCTTGTGCTATGTCTTGAATAAAAATGAGGCTTCGAAATTGTAGTTTCTCCCTCTGTCTCCTTCCGTCAGGCTTGTCAATTCTCCTTAAAAAAGAAAGATGAAAAGCCCTAGTGATTGCTGTGTATAGGCCTCAAGTGCAGAATCATTCCCATCAAGGCTTCTCTTTGTTTTTCAAGGCCCCATTCATTGGGAATACTTCTGTTAATTGTATTGTTATATATCCTCATACTTCATTTAAATGCTGACATGGGATACAGTACTGCTGTGTTTTAATGAGTGTGATAATGACTTGAGGCATAGTATGCATATAGAGGGAGTAGTGATGAAAAATATAATTATATTTTAATTGACAGTACCATGTAGTAGAAAGCACATAGGTAGCATCACAGTCTTGCTGATATAGATGAAATCAAAATGTGAAGCCCCTGCCTTTGTGCCAGGTGATCCTTCCTTAGTAAGTCCTAAGTTGTGTTCCTGGATGTGTCATACAGTGGCTCTGTGCATTGTTTTCATCAGCTATGAAATAGGGAGTACCTGTTCTGATTTACTGTTTCAAACTAACTAAATTTAAAGCTTCCATGGAAATACATTGGTACTGTGTCTCCTCTCATTATGGCCAAGAGATATTAAATGCTGAAAATAGAGGGCATTGGGTCTCCTTCACAGAGTTTTGAGAGCTCTTTGTCATCAATGTGTGAGGAAAGGACAGGTTAATACCCGGGTGTTTATAACTTCTTATAACCAGTTCCTTTTGTTCCTGCTTTACTATTTTATGGTCTGCAGGATAGTGCCAGTGTAAATTCTAAGGTGCCTGTAAGACCTTCTTCAAAATGCAGAATATATGCACTACTTTGTCCAGACTAATGGGACAGTTTAACAGATTGAGGCCTCCTGTAGAGGCAACTGTTTGTTTTAAATTATGTAGCTATACCAAGCTTTTTCTTTCATTGCTTGGAGGCTTGCTGGATCTTCCTGTTAAGAAGAATGCTGTTTGTGCATATCTAATGTTCACAATGCTTTAATTTGTAATGGTAATGGCATGCTGATTTAGGCCCTATGCTGGGGAAGTGAGAAATTTTCATTCACTTGATCCAGGTGCAAAGGATGGATGATGCAAAGGGAGATCAAGTTGGATTACACATAAAACATCTTTGCATGGGCTTTACCTCAAATTCAAAAGCAAAAGCTGTAGGAGGTAATATTTTCCTTTTGTGTTTTAACAGCATAGTAATGGTCACCCACACATTAGAATTCATTGCTATTGTCACTAATCAGGTTTTCAACATGAGCTGATATTAAGTTGTTAAGGTATCATTCAAAGTGAGATGAAAAAGTGTTTAGGTACTGATTAGATTATGAAACTACTAAGTCCATAAGTGTTAGTTTGTCTACAAGAAAAACTTAGTAATATTAAAGTCAAAAACTGATGATTTCATAAAGTAAGAAATCGTGCACTTTTTGCTTCAGTTGTCTGTGGCAGATATTTTTAATAATCTGACCCTGAGCATCCTCAGTGAACAAAGGGCCTTCCTCTTGCCACATTGCTTCACAGAGATTTTTTTCCAATTAGTTACAAGCAAACATTTAAAAGGGGAAAAAAAATTCTTGTATAATAAGCACCTTCATGTTGTTAAATTAACAGTGAGCTAAGACAATAGTTAATTGTGTCCAGTAAAAGACCAGTGCATAATTCAGAAGAGCAAATAGTAATAAATACAAATCCTTAGGAACAGCAGAGAATACAGGAATGTCTGAATAACCAGCTCAGGATGATGTGCTACCCCAACTTGAGACAAACAGCTTCAAAAGAAAAAACTTCAAGATCTGACTCTAAACTTGCTTACCTTGGAGATTTCTTGGGTTCATTAACTTTAGCTTGACTCCAGGTCACATTATATGCTATTTATGTAAATATGACAAAGTTGAGGAACCCAAGCACATATGGTATCATCTGTCTCTCATTGCGTGACATGAACACACATCAGTGAAGTTCCTGATCTTAACTTGAATCATATAAGATACAGGAGCCCTTAGTTAAAACTGCCATTAGATAATTTTTAGACTAAATTAATCTTTTCCTGTTAGCCTTTACTGCATTCCTTGGTATTCAGTTCCTTTGGAGGAAGCAGTCAGTAACAGCAGTCTATAAAATGCTGCTATTTTCCTGACCTATCTCAATGATCAGTCAGATGGCAAAAGTAAACTTACCACATGGATTGGCTACACATATTGAGCTCATAAAAATTAAAGTATTCTTTTACCTTGCCACAGTGACCTCTCTTCTCAGATTTCTGAATCTGTTTTCTTGCTGTTGTTTCTTTTAAAATTTTCATCTCTTTTGGAAAATGGAAAAGTTCGCAGTTGTTCAGGGGCTCTTGAGTACTACTGCAGAGCCCTTAATCACCAGTAGTGACTGAAAATTGTCACTTGCCTAGTCTTGGAAAGTCTCCTGTGTGACTTGGCTGGAGACCTTCACAGCAAGTTCTAGGTAACAGCTGCCCTAACACTTCGAGAAAGTGTCTCTGCTACCTCTTGCCAGCTTTTCTAGAGGAGGTAAATACTAAGAGGTATGTCAAAGAAAGGTTGTTTCTGGGTTAGGGATGAGATGTGTCTTACAGTTGGCTTGAAAAAGCTCCCAATGCTTCCGGATGGGCAATAATATGTTTTGGGGACCAGTATATGAACTGCATTTCTGTAGCTATCAGCCTTATGCTGTAAATCAGTATCAAGTATACTTTCAAAAGTTAATGATTTAACTTAAAATAGTTTTTATAATAGTATTTAATATTGTAAGTGTTAAGTAGTGGTTATTGCTACTGTTTGGAAAAAAAAATTGAAAAAAGATTCTTCCAATCAAATATGGTGAAGTGGAAATGAAAAGACTGAAACTACTTTGCAATTTTTCATATTTTAAGCCACTGAGTTCTCAGATGAAGATACATGACTACTTTTTACCAGTAGATAAGTATTATTATTTAATTCCTCTGATGTAGGCAATCAATTAAAATATTATACCTGTCAGTTTGCCCTTGGTCTCTTTAAAGGGCTCTTATTTAAGTTTTCTCGATTCTTAATAACTTGGTTCTACTTGGTTGAAGCTTTAAAGTGATGAAATTTCTTTTCTCTGGCAAAGAATAAGATCAAAGTTATGCTAGCTTGAGGCGTTGAAATTTTCTTAATTGGAGCAAGTTTTCTTCTTAGAAGTCTCATAAAGAAATTAAAGTACAGCTTCTTTTCCTGTTCTCTGTTAATTCTCACCCAGATGATCAATTGCAGGCCTTGTTTGCAAGGCTTTAGACCCTGTGGTTTTGGACTGTAGTCTCAATTTCTGTAAGATCTTCTATCAGGAGCCTATGGAGAGGAAGAGGGCCCTCCTTTCCATCACAATGACATAAGTTGTGTTATTGTAGTTTTCCTTAAGTAAAGGAAGATTTTTTTTTTCTACTTGGGTATATTCATGTGGGGAATATTGCTGGAGAATGTTCCAACATATTTTTCTGTTCCATGTATTCTCACAAGAGTTGACCCAATCATAAATTTCTATTTCTAATAGGCTGAAAAGTAACCTGTGATATTCCTGTTCTGTCAGTATTCTTTTTTTTTTTTTAACTCAAAGCTAAAATATCTGCCAATATTTTTTTTTATCTCTATGGTATGGTATCTACCAGTTTGTAGCTGCAGGCAGAATGTGTATGTTTGTTCTAAACTAACATCAAATTGAAAATGCTGTGATTTTGACACACTTCACATACTTTTATTAAAACAATCTATGCACAGTAAGATTTGTCCAGGTGTTTCTTTGGTGAATGCACTTGAAACACAGAGCTGTGATTTACTAAAGGCTGCTGTGGTTGGGCAGTGACCTTTAAAACAAAGGGTAGGTTCTATCATAGAGTTTCAGTGCGGTATTGGGCAGCTGAATTGAAATTTCTACATCTGAAGTTCACACATCTATAAAGGAAAGATAGAGTCTTCATTATTCTCTTATTTGCTGAGAATGTAGTATTTGACTTACTGTCATCAGCTTCTAACACAGTTGTCCTTCACATTTCTGGAGGATTTAGGACAAAATAAGTTTTAATTTCCAAAGTGCAAATAATTCCTATTATGGTCTTGTCAAACACGGACTGCTAGAAATGCTACCAAATCCTTAATCTAAATGTCTTACAATATTCACAGGGTAAAGAAGAGACTTTTTCTTATTCTTTGGCATCCAATTTTGGATGCCTGAGATGCTTTAAGGAAGTCGGGTGAGGGTGGAATTCCAATTTGGTTCACCTGTGGCTTATTTTAATCATTTGAGAGCCACTTGGTGAGCTTGACTGTAAACATTTTCTACTAGTCTGTTAGCTTAGTGGCAATAAGGTAGAGTTAAAATTGATGATGCTTTATGTTGATGCTGTATTGTCTCCCTTTCAGGAAAGAAGTACTCAAACAACCACTTTCTTTGTTTTGGTGAGAATAAAAAGTCACTATTTCAACTACATTAGTCTGCCTTGAAACTGTTTCGCCCATTGAGTTTTGCATTCCTTGAGGGTAGAGGTCCTTAATCCCTCAGTGCATTAACTTTCGCTGTAATGTTGCTTATAGAAATGAGAGGAAGTGCAACAGATCTTTGTTCCCATTATTAAAAGCATCCCTATATTTCTGAGGAGCCTTAAATACTTAGCATGGGACTTGCTAGTAATGCCAGGGGCTTAGAACAGCAAAGATCACAACAAATTGCTTTGACATTTTATCTAGTCCCTGTTAAGCATTCTTTGAGGTCAGCTTTTAAGCACATTTCTTCTTAATTCAAAAAAGTATTCATTAAAGATTGAAATATTAGAATGTCTCAGGATCAAGGCTGTTAAGTAAAACCACAAACAAAAATGTGTTGGTGAAGAGATTTGTATACATATGGGAAAGATGTAAATTTTCCCCCTGAATAAAATGCATTTCCAGTGTTTTATTTACCATTTTTTCCGTGTGAGAAATATAAGGTCCTTTTTTCTTAACTTAAAAGATGTGTACATGCAAGTCCCATTAATGTCAAAAGAAATTACCTGTATCTCCCACTCCTGTGAATAAGATAAACCCTCTTTTAGATGCTGCTGCCATTGATAGCTTCTGTGAGCTAACACCTAAGCACAAGAAACTTTGAGCCAAGTTATCATGATAATATGGTTCTCAGTGGATGATACTAGCCAGAAGGTGGGGGGGGGGAGGTGTCTTTGAGAGATGGAAATAAAACATCAATTCTTGGTCATGTGAACCTTCCTTAGGGTATAAGTACAATAAGGATCAATTCAGCATTGGCAGGGAAGTGGAATAGATTGTTCTTGTCTTTGCCTTGGTGAGAAATTAAAAGCACTGTTACTAAAGCAATCACCAAATGTTTGAATTTAAGCAATTTTCCCTCAGGAATGACAGTTGATAACCTCAATAGGCTTTGTTATCACCAATTTCCATTAAAATGGAAAAAAATGAAGACTGGAAGATCTTAATGCTTATACTCATTTTGAGTTTTAAAAATGCATCAGCTCAAACATAGCTGTGTGAAATCCTTGACCCAGTGAATCAATCTCTTAATTGATGAAATTCAACCCTTTTCTTACCCTTCTGTTTGATCTGTCATTTTCTGAAGTGAACTTTTAAGTTGTCCAGTTACCTGTGCAGGTCACTCTTTTGAATAAGAAATCCATTATTCTGAGCAAAAAATTATGAGAACTGAACTATTTTTAATTATTTGGGCATGACAGTGCTGCTCATGTGAGAAAAGTTCCAGCTGTATAGATTGAGACAGATTTGTTAAGGAGGTTCTCAGTCACTTGGGTATGTTTTTTAGCTGAAGATTACTCTGTTAACTTTGTGTGAGCTCCTCCTTTCACTCTACAATTTCATTTCACTGTTGCACTTCTTTCATAATTCTCAATTATAATGAAAAAAATAGGAAAAAATTGTGAATTATGTTGGTTTTTTTTGTGGGCCACATGGAAGTGTCTTGGGCAATTTAAGTGGAAAGAGAACTGACAAAACTCTGTGTGGACAGACACCATTGATCCAGGCATGAGTATTTTGGGGCTTGTAGTTATTTTGTTTGTTTATGGATTGTGGCTTTTTAGGAGTGATTAAATTTTTTCACTAGGAGGTTGTACTTGCAGATTTTATATCATGCTTTTACTTCC
The DNA here is from genome assembly GCA_013400935.1 of Turnix velox. Classification (NCBI taxonomy): domain Eukaryota; kingdom Metazoa; phylum Chordata; class Aves; order Charadriiformes; family Turnicidae; genus Turnix; species Turnix velox. The sequence goes on along the minus strand of VZTY01001101.1, from coordinate 25,576 downwards.
TTGCTGTATCCCTGGCAGGTTTTCAGTTTTCTCCTGTTTGATGCATAGTGTTGGGCATGCTCTCCAGTAGGGGGATTCCCAGGTGCTTTTCATGGGAAAAGTGCCATCTTACCATATCTGGATTCAAAACAGAGTCATCTTAGTGTCAGAATTACTATGTAGGAAGGCTATATACAATATCTGAAGAGCTAGCCAAAAATAAAGTACAAGTCAAAGGTGTCAGAAACAAGTTTGCCCTGGACTTCATTAGTTTTCAAAATGAGCCTTGAGTGCTAACTCTTGTTTGGTGAAGGACATAAAATTAAATTTTCATTATCTCAGTGAATGTGAAGTTTAGTGTAGTGCATTTCTGAATATAGTGTTTTCATTACAGTTGCTTCACCTTTTATTCAGACTCTTCAAGTGAGGATGTCACTCTTCCCCTGAAGAGTGTTAACTTACAGAATAAGGACTTCCTTCCTCTTGCCTTCCAGAAGCTCCCATTGCTCATTATCATTTAACCATGCCTAGAGGTATGCAGAGTGTCTATCTGAAAAGAAGTCTTTTGAACATTTTACAGTTGTGTTTGCCTGTCACTTACTAAGAACACTGTCAGTAAGTCCTAAAACAAACAAAACTTCATAACAAAATTTTCTGGCTAAATTCAAGTATATAGTTGTGTTTTAGGCATTTCTAAATTTGTACAGTGAGGCTTTATAGTTAAGCTGTGTGTAATTTGTTATACAGTGCAACAGTAGTTGAACCTTGTAGGAAAATATGCCCCTGTCTCATGGCCTGCTGTTACACAACAGGCTGCTCTAACAGTGATTTTCTAATCTAATGTAAAGAAGTAGCTAAGGGTGAAGGGACAAAATGATGAATGAATTTTTTAGGAGAACTTTTTTCTAGCAGGATTTTAAAATGCAGTGCTGTTGGCAGAAATCGTCATTCCTGGCTTTTTTGCTGTGATGATTAATGAGACTGATGAAAACTTTTCCAATTTCTCTTCCCTATCGCAATAGATTATTCACTCTTGTGAGAGTTTACAAGCAGAATCTGATAAAAGCAGCAGAGGGTAAACTGCATTTTACTAGTCGTATCACTCCAGCACAACTAGTTTCTTTGCTTTTAGAACTTTTGGCAAACATTTTATGACACTTAGCAATAGAGATTGTTTTTGCTTTAAAATCTAGGAGTATTTGTGACTATATGTGGGAGTACCTAAAGCCAGTCTTTGGTTGTGTAAATTAATGGTGTGGTTTTGTATTAAGTTTCTTGACTGTGTTTGCAAGAAAGCACTTGAATGCAGGCACCATCCAGCACTGTAAGACTGATTTCTTACATAAAAACCAGGGCTACTCTGTGTGTCAAATATAGCATGTAATTTGGACATACACATTTCTCTGTGAATTAATGGTTATAATGGGATTCATCAGTGGTCATGGTTTCTCACCCTATTTTGCATATTCACTGATTACTCTGGGATTTCTTTTGCAGCCCAGCATATTTGTGGTGAACTACAACTGTGCATTGAATTACAGAGAATAGAGATTGCAGTTCTGAATATATTAAGTCAGAACTGCTTTCTGTCATTAATCGTCCTTCCTTCTCTTCACTGAAAGAAACTGGAAATGGGATACCTTAGAAATGGGGTTTGATATACTTATGCTTTCTGAGTTACAAAGCTCAAAATAAATGCAAAACCATGCAACCACCAGTAAAATATACATAACATTTAATTTGCTACTATAATTCTTTGTTTCTCTTTACAGTGGGAGATGAGAAACTGTAGAAAGATTCAATATTTCTCTTGATTTTATATAAGAAATACATTTCAGTCCATAAATTTTATGAGATTGTGTGCCTGCAGAGAAGTACTAGTATTTTGCCCGGAATAGAATGAGCTGGAGATTGTCTCTCCCTTAATGCTAGGGCAAGTTATTGCACAGCTGGAACAGTGTCAGAAGGTCAACACTAAGAAGTGACAGCTATTGGGACACATTTATCTAGGTCATTTGCTGTCATTCATCTGTCTGTTTACAGCTACGCACTAGGGAAGATACAATAATAGAAATAATGCTCTTTGGAATTCTACTTCAATTAGGTTATATTTATTTAAGCAACTGATTATATTATCAAAATCATATTTAGATGAGTTTAAAAGTACATAGGAAAATAGCTTTATAGAAGAGACACTTATTTACAATACACATTAAAAATCTGCCCTAATTTGAACATCTGTTCATGTCAAACCTGGTAATTAAATTGTTAAATGATACCGAAATAAGTATCATATTGTGAAAATCAACTTCTGCCCTATTTTTCTCTGGGAATGAAAGGAGTTTTTGTGAAGTTGGAAATTTAATGTTGCTTTCTTGTTCAGGTCATGCCACTTCTTTAGGGTCACCATGCTGTCCTTACCTAACTGTTTTCTGATAAGAAATGGCACAGGATTTCATGCTTGGTATGTAGTAGTGATGGAGCTGTAAATGTCAAAAGCAGCTAATGCTTTCTGCTGTCTGCACTGCTGTGAAGTAACAATTTGCCAAGTTTTATTTAAGTTTCTCAGAACAAAGAAAAACATTAATGCCTCAGACTGTGGGACTTTTCCCAACAGCCCCTTACTCTCCCACAAGATGCATGAGGTTATGCTAGCTCCAAACCACCCTCCTAATGAATTTTTGAAATTCAAAGCTCACATCCCATTTTAAACACTTGATTTAGCACCTTCAAAAATTCCCACCAAATAACTAAACATTCTAGCAAGTGCTCAGGGATTTCACAGGCTGTACTGGGTATTTGGATAAAAGTTCCCTATTGGCTGGTGCTGTGCTTTTAGTGATGGCTTTGCTGCATTTTATATTTGCTTTTTGGCTGATTGTCCCTTTCTGATGGCTTTTCCTGCAGACTCTGTATGGTGGTGTTGAGAAGTGCCAGTCCAAAGGGTAGTTTTTTATGGAAGAGATAAATACAGCTAGTGTAAGAATATGTCTTGACTAATACAACATCCTGCTCTGGCAGGGGTATTGGACTAGATAGTCTCTCCAGGTCCCTTCCAGTCCCTGACACTCTGTGATTCTGTGAACATTTTGAACAGTGCATATTCCTTGGAAGAAACCAATGGAAACTCTTTAGAGAAAAAGGAGCTTTGGCTTCTCTTTGTATCCCTTCTTTCTTTCCTTTGGTTGAGTTCTCAGCTAAAGTAAGTTTTTAGGAACATACAGGGCTTTACATATACAATCAGAGGTATAGATACCTACTCTTACTTTGCAAAACATTGAGCAGTTAAGATTATTTTTTGACCATTTAAAGTTAAATCTTGAAAGGCCTGGAAGAATAAACCGAACAAAGCATGATTAATATTTCTAGATGGATTAATGAATTTGACTTTTCAGGAAGATTTCCCATCTTTTCCAGTGGTCTGCTGAACAGAAAAGCTGCCGTAACAGGTGGGAGTAGAGGTTCAGCTTGTCTTTCTCTTAATGTGACCAGCACTATAAGAAATTAAGTGCACCAGAAATTATAATTAGGAGTTATGGAGCTTGCTTTTCTATTTTAATTATGGTGAGTGAGCTTACTCTTCATTAATTTGTCAGTTTCTCTTGACATTCTTCATACTTTTGACTTCTTTAATACCTTAAGAAAACAATTTTGTTGTTTAACCCCAGCTGGCTACTAGAACCACAAAGCTAGTAGCCTAATCACCTCTCCTCCCTTCTCTTCCTTTTGGAAAAGTGTTGCAGGAGAAGAGAGAAGTGGGAGAGGAAAGACCTTGTGGATTGAGATAAACTGAATTTAATAGAAACAATAAAAGAAAAGTAAAAGTGTAATTATTATTATCATTAAGTTATGATTTATTCTTGCTGCCCAGTGAGTTGGCTCTGTGATTGTGTTTTCCCACCCCATAGCTAACCCCTCTTTATACACTGAGCATCCCATCCATGGTATGGAATAATTCAATGGCCATTAAGTCTTTTATGGAAAGCTGAAAAAGTCTTTGAATAGTAAAAAAACTATTTAGCAACAGCTAAAGCAAATAGATATTACTGAGATTCCTGTACAGGAAGTGCTAGAAAAAATATGGATTCTTTCCCAGCTGAAACCAGGACAAGTTCCTCAATTTACTTGCACAATCTGTGAATTTCTTTTTCTCCTTCGGTTTATTTTAAACCTGGCTGGCAATTTCATAAGACAGCCCCACATTTGTCTTATAGACAGGGATAACATCTCTATAGCCACCTTTATGTATTTACAGTGAAGATATAAGCAGTATAAAAAATAGTTTCTGATCTTCTTAAGGCTGTAGTTTACAGATGGCTTCATATGGACATATATAGAGAATAGTATATCCTAGTAATTTGTATCTCTTTTTTTAATAAATATTACAGAGAGAACATATTCAAGAATGTAATTCCATTGAAAATCCTTAGAATCTCAAATGTACTCCCAACTTGTCTGGCAATTTGATGTTTTACCTTAGGCAAACTATTTTTTTTTCTTTGCCGCTGCTTCTTAACTCACCCGTTGCATGCCTTGCCTTTATCAGCTTCCAAAATGCAGTGTTTTATATATCTGCTGACATAGAGTATATAAAAATGATCATTCAGTTCACTTTTAAGTGTTTGCCTACACTGCAGTAAAGATGACTTTAAAGAAAACAGTATGTGAAAAATTAAAACACTTTCTACCAAGAAGTTGTTGATGAGGTTTTGTAGGGTTTTATGCCACCACCAGTGACACCCTTCTCTTATAGTCTGGAGAGAGATAAATAGTTTCAAAATCTAAATTATGTCAGATGGTCATAATTTGCTTATATCACTGGTGAGTCTTGTATGTTTGCATCTTTTCTGAAAATTTCCCCTTGAGTTTACAAGTTGACAATATGCAAATCATGCGTGTTCTGTAAAATCACTGCTGCCTTAGCTCCCTCTTTGGTTTTGTTCCGTATTTCATGTGTTGAAAAGGCTTTGTTTGATGATTTTACAGTCCTGTGATCCACAGGCCTCAAAGATGTGAGTAATAAGGAGCTTTGGAAGGTGTCAAGGTGACATATTTATTTATATTCTGTAGCTTTGTCTATCTGGGTGATTTTTGAATGATATTCCAGCATCAGCTTAAGTTTTTTGAAACTCTCCCATAAAATGCTGCAAGAATGGTGTTTTCAGGCTGTAAACCTTGGACTGTAGGTAGAACAGCATCTCCATATTTACTCATTGCATAAACATGGTTGTGTGATGTGCACAACAGTATTGAACACACCCTTGGTAAATTTGCAGATGGCACCAAGTTGAGTAGGATTGATGATGTGCTTGAGGTTAGGATGGCCCCACAGAGGGATCAGTCAGGATGAATCGATGGGATGAAGCCAGTGGTATGAGATTTAGTAAGGCCAAGTGCTAGGTTGTGCTCACAACTCCATGCAGCATGACAGGCTTCAGAAGAGTGGCTGGAAAACTGCCTGACAGGGAAAGGTCCTGAAAGTGTTGTTTGACTGATGGATTATAATATGCCAGTGGCCTAGGTGACCATGAGGCCAACAGCATCCTATATGAGAAACAGTGTGATGAGCAGGACTGTGCTCAGTTTTTAGACCACTGCAAGACAGACACTGAGGTGCTGAAGTGTGTCTAAAGAAGGGCGATGAAGGTGATCAAGGATCTAGAGAAACAAATCTCATAGGAGGCAGCTGTGGTGTCTGGAGAAAAGGAGGTTGAGGGAAGACCTTGTTACTCTCTACCACAATCTGAAAGGAGGTTGTATTGAACTGGGGATTGGTCTCTTCTCTGAAGTAACAGCAGACAGAGTAAGAGGAAATTACCCCAAGTTGTGCCAGATAGGATCACAGAAAAAATTTCTGCACTGAAAGGGCTGTCAGGAGCTAAAACAGTCTGTACAGGGAAGTGGTTGAATTGCCATTGTTGCAGGTACATGGAGATGTGGTGCTTAGGGACATGGTGTTCGAGGTATTTTCTGACTTAAATTATTCTATGATTCTACCTCTTTGCTGACTGTGAAGAGTCCTTCCTTTCTTCTTTAACTCAGCAGTGATCCGCACCTGACTCTCTCTGCGGGGAAGAGAGCAGTGAGTGTTTATTTACCTGCTATTATCTGTTTTGAGCAACTGGAGAGAGCAGGAGTGAAAGCATATTGTTTGCACCCCACTGTCTTCTGGGAGAGTGACTGAAAGTAGGGGATGAATCGTGTACAGCACGGAAAAAGAGAAATATATCCTGGTGTACCAGAGTGAGAAAACAGGGAAGAACGGGTGCAGATGTAAAGGAGTTCTTAATCCTCTTCTAAGGAAACTATGGATTGCTTCTTAGCTGGAACAGCTAAGTAACTGTTAATATTTATGCATGCATATTCATTGACTTGTCTGGTCTTAGTGGATATTGGTAGTTTCAAATGCATTCGATAATTTGAATTTGAAATTAAAAAAAAAAGTGTGGGAATATGCAACATCAAGAGAGGTCTGGAACAAGTCAACCCGGCTTTTATTCCAGCACCCTCACAGTCCACACTAAGCTGAAATTGCGGCGCTTGCAGACTTGCTGCTATCCTGACAGACTCCAGAACAGTTCCTTACCATTTGCAGGGCAAAAAGGCCCCAACTCAGTACAAGTGAAAGAGAAATGTATGTAAGAAAGAAGGAAAAAAGATAATATTCTCTAGAATACATATTTCATTTTAAAAGCTGTGTTTAATTTAAAAAAAAAAATCTGTTAAGTATAAAGAATTTATTCTTTTCCTTACTAGATGTTAACTTCAAATATTATTAGAACATGCATTCTTTATTTAAGTATTGTAAAGTTTCTTTAAGTTGCACTGTAAAGTGCTGCATAAATCGAGCTTTTCAGGGCATCCATCCACTACTTTCCTTAGACTGAAGTGACAGATTTGGTGTTAGAAGGCAGCTATCCAGTGCTTTGTCTATTGAAGCACTTTGTAAGCAGTAGTATATTCTCATGAAATTTTAAAGGAGATCACAAGAGAAAGTTTAAAATGCCTCTTTGTGATAGAATAAATCTTTAAAGTAACAAATGCATATATAATTTATTACCTAAAGAGTTTCTCTGTGGTTGGAGACATATTTCTTTGTTTTGTTTTGAAACTGAGATGGAAATGTTTTAGTTCTAAGAGAACCCAAAGCAATCAAAGAGGACTGAATAATAAAGCTTGTAGCTTCCTCACTTTACACAAGTGTGGCTTTTCTATCTGTGTTCATAGTGACACAAGTTTCAGACTGGATGTTAGGTCTGTATCTCAGTTTGTTTTTTCTCTAATATGTTTCAGTGTATTGTTATGATTTAAATATATTGGGGGCTTTAATAAAATAGTAACAGACATTTTTCACAGTGTGGGAGTGCAAATTAGTGGTTAAAGACAGAGATAATGAGCCATGATTCCCTGGTTCTATTCTGGGCTCTGAGCTGACTCACTGCATAATCTCACTCAAGTCATTTAAATTCAGGTGAAATGGGCCCTGCTAAGCTGATGTGATAATGCATCTTTTAGCCTTTATTCCTCAGTGGATTTTTCTGTACAACTCAGCCCCACAGTATTCAACACAAATTTAGTAACATGTTTTTGTATTGATTCATTTTTAAATGTGTGTAATAAACTCGCATAGTATTTTTTAAATCCTTTATTAAAAGGTCCTCTTTTCCTAATAGAAGCAGGCAGATAAATGTTGTCCTGTTCTTTGGAAATCGTTTTTCTAAAATGATTCTTTGCTACATCCAGTTGAGGTGACCATTCAAAAAGCATTGATGCACGTAACATCAGTAGGGCTGATACCTGGAGATACCACTGACACATGCTCAGATCTCTGCATTGATCTGAATGATCATTTGTGACACACAAATGTGTAAGACTACTGAACTTTTGCTATCCACTGCAAAGAATACCTCTGTGTGAGAACTCGGGAGATGTTGACTTGTTTTTAATTCCACTAAGTGGAGCAAGAATCCAAATAGTGACCTTTTTGCCAAGTTGATTTATTTTCCATCAAGATGTTAGTGGAGCTTAACATAGAGCAAAGCATCCTTCTCCTTCCATTTCCTTCCGGAAGTACTGTGTTCTGCCTCTTTGATTTGTTTTCCATGTGCCAGCAAACACTATTCTTTCTCAAGACAGCTTTTAAAATTCTAAAATTCAGGGTTCATCCAGAACCCGGGAAGTTGCTTTTGTCTTTTGAACAGATATATTGGATGACTGGTGAGTTACTTTCATGCATATAGTCATTGCTCTGTCACAATCCACAGCTCACTGAGGATAAGAAAATATGGCTCAGAATGACTTCACATGACTGCATCCCAGCAGTGTGAATGGCAGCACCAAGCAGCGGTGATTCATTCCCTCGGCACTGAAATTGCCAGCGTTCAGAGGGAAAGGATTACTTTTGAACAAAGAAATGCTTTATCCAACAGGGAGCAGAGATATTACAAAGTTATTAATCAGGGCAGTCATCCTGAAAGTAGATTTCACCACAGGATTTTGTGTTGAAGGAAACTAGAATTACAGTAGGAAGCAATTGAGGACTCATAGTAGAAGATAGAATTGCTTATTTTAAGGGCTCCTTAAATTACACCTGGGGAAAGGTTCACTCTGTGGAGACTAATGAAACGGTTCCTGTTTGTGTGGTTCAGTGTTTTCTTTGGTTGGCATCTCCCCAGTATGGTAATTGCAGTTGGTTGTAAAATAGACAGTTTAATTTGCTCTGTTTTCCACTTCAGTGTTACCACAAGCTGTTCCATAGCTAAATCTTGTATGCAAAGCCAAGTCAGCCTCACCATTAGTGAGATGGGAGACCTCAAAGGGAAACCCAGATGTCACAGGTAACTCTACTGGTGATTTTTAGCCACTGGCAGTCTTTTAGAATCACTATTGAAGCGTGAGCTGGGAAGTAAGGATTTTATAGCTCTTGGAGTAGCTATTGTCTTTACGAAACATAAAACTGAAGTGTGCTACTTTTATAGCCACTGCAAAACAATGGAGATAATTTGGAACTACCTGGTTCAACTTCACTTCTTTAGAAAAAGTTCCTGAACTGGAACAAATCAAATTCCTACTCTGTCTTCTGGATATTATTTAGGAAAAACTATTTAATCTTAGGCCAAAGTAGTTATGCATAAATTCAAATAATTGTTTAGGTTGAAAGGGGCTTCTGGACCTCAAGGACAACTTCAGAGCTAGATCAGGAGCCTTAGGGCCTTGGCCCACTGAGTATCTCCATGATCTCTCTCAATATCTTGCTCCAGGGTGTGGCATTTTCATGGTGAAAGAGATAAATATTGTCAGTTCATCTCTAAATGTGTGATGTCTCCTAGAGAAATGTATGTTAAGGTTTAAGGGGCTTTCAGGTTTACAGAACCTCCACTGGGGTTGTTGTGAGTCCAGGCAGTCATTTATCACTGTTAAGACTTCAGCTGTACAAAACATTAAGTGTTTGGTGCAGCCCTGTCATCAGTGGATGTGTAAGTTTATAGAGACTTCCCAGAATGGAACAATTGACTGTATGTACTGAAGTGCTGATTTTTTTATTCTGAGAAGAGTTACAATAGAACAAATTCTTAAACAACTTCTTGGAAATGCAATTAAAGATATAAGAGATGTACATTTTAAAAAGACACCGTGAAAATCATTACCATTTCCCTCAGTTTATGACATTGTATATTACACCAAGCTGAGGGTGTTGAGACACTGGAACAGGTTGCCCAGAAAGTCTATGGATGCCCCCTCCCTGGAAATGTTTAAGGCCAGGCTGGATGAGACATTGAACAACCTGGTTCAGTGGGATGTCTCTCTGCCCATGGCAGGGGGGCTGGGACTTGATGACCTTTAAGGTCCCTTCCAACCCAAAACATTCTATGATTTTTTAGGCTACATTCCTGATAGCTCTTGAAAGGCATAAGGTTTCACCATTTATTGATTATGTGTTTCTTTATACTTGTAAGAAGTGTTGTGAAACATAGTAATTTTGATTTGGTAGCACTTTTAGTACCCATTCTGCACAACTTTATATGTCTGCATGAAGTAGATAATCATACATTTTATATTTTCTTAACACAATATGACAAAATTTCATTCAGAGGAGTCTTTAAGGACTTGCTCAGAATTTATATAAGATTGGTTAATATATTAGTTTCCTCTTTCTGATTCTTTAGATGTTGTAACTTGGGTAATGAAATTCTAACCTTGCAAAACTAGGCATGTTTTTACCAAGTATCAAAGATGTGCACATTCAAAGGAAACATTGTTCTAAATGTGTCATGGTATTAATTTTTATTTAAAGACACAAATTTCCATCCTTAGAAATGTATGCTGTACTTGAAAGCTTCCACTTCATTTATGACTGTAAAATCATGCGTCAAACAGTCTGTAGACTCATAGTCTACTAGTTCTGAAGTCAGGAGCCAATATGTTATTCACAGCTGTAACTTTGGTTGCAGAGGGAGAGGTTTCTCCTTGGTCCTAGTGGAATGCACTGTGATCCGTCCATGTTATAATGGAGCTTATCTTTTCTTCCTTTGATTTATAGGAATCTTCATATCGATGTCTACTCTTTGTTTACTGGTGTAGTAGAGGTGACATCTTGGTAGTAATAGATTTAGTGAAACAAAGTTTTAGGACAGAAAAAATAGATCCATTTCTGGAATGTGTAGTTTCAAGTAGTCTTTTCACTGCACATACTTGTGAAAGCGAGGCTGAATCCATAGATGGGTCCTAAGCGCAATCTTCATAAACCATTTTATGCAAGATTTAAAAGGCAGATTTTACTCATTTCAGCACCAAATTGTCACTTATCTGATTTCCTGACAGACATGTTTCTGATCAACTCTTTTACCTCTAATACACTTCATTCAGAATAGGTGCCTATTTAAAGCATGTTCCAGACTGGTCACTAATGCTATGAAGACTAAGGACAACGTTTCATCTTTCTGTTACGTTCTTTCCATTATTATTGAATAATACTCCCTTGGGAGATATGACATTTTAGTAGTCTTACTGTAGTCTTCTTTTATGCTTATGTGGACTCTCAAACAAATGCAGTCTGATACGTGTTAAGAGAAGTTCCTTCTGCAATCAGCTGCTGTGCAAATGTGCTTTTAAAGCTTAAAAGATGTTCTTCAACTCTGTTATCAATGAGTCTTATTGCTGAAAGCAGGCAGCATATTCCCTCTCCAGAATTAACAATCAGTATAACTTACTCCATAGTGGAGTGCTGGGAGCTTCTGACCACTGGGGCATTTTATACTTCTAAACCTGCAGAAAGGGAACAGTCTTTTGTCATCAGGCAATGTATTAATGCTCAGTTGTAGAAAGGGGAAGACAGGCTAAATCTCTGTCTTGGTTTTGTGGCAATCCTTGGCTGTTAACTTGTTACTACATGGTAATTATGGAGGGAAATTGCTTTGGTTATGGCTTTACAAAAGAACAAATTGTTATTTTAACTACTAACTATTGAACGCCTGGATTTTCAGCCTCACTTCCCTAGAAATTGGTTTGGCTGTCCAGACGTAGTTGCATTTGCCTCTGTGTGTGTTTATTGCTCTTATCATGACTCTTCTTAGCTCCTGGTAAGAGTAACAAAAGAGTGAAATTTCATTTGATTTACTGAAGTTTTATTCACAGCAGTTTCAAATTCATTTTGTTGACACACTTTTGGGCAATTTCATGTCTGGAGGGAGGTAAGCAGAGAGATAACATTTATAGATGTTCCAATTCATTCAGAATGGAAGTTACTGAGAACACATTTCAAATACCACATTTAAAAATAATGCTGCTTTGCCATATTTTCTATTAAATGTGAGATTCTATATGTAATTGAATCAGGATATCTGATAACAATGTAGCTACCTTAGTATTTTATTATTCAGTGCCTTTTTGCTTTTACTAGAGAAACAAAATGTGTACTCTGGTATTTTCAGTGAAAATGTTTTGTTTTTGAGATCAGTGACATTTTAATCCTATTCATCAAGAACTCTTTATCAGTTGTGTTTTTAAATATAAATAAGCTTTATGTTTTTTTACAATTCATTTATTTATGATGAAGAAAATAGTATCCATAGTATCCATTTTGTAATAATGGAGATGCTTCTAGATGAAGCCCAGTGTTATTGGAAGAAATAGTGGGTTTTGCAGAGATGTATGATCGTGTGGTCCATGTTACTCTTTTAGACTGTTGGTTTACCCTAAACATGGTTATGAGTGTGTTGATGACTTTTATTATATGGTATGTGCAGACAGGCAAATGTTGTTGGAGGTCTTAAGCGGATACAAGAGATTGAGGGACAGTGGCCCTCCATTTTGTGTAGTGAAAAAATTGGGAAAGTGAAGCATTGAGAATGCTCCCTTAGGGAAAGAAAGGCCTTGATTATTTTTTTAAATGGAAATGAGATTAATTTAAAAGCTATCACAAGACATTGATATTTAGAACAAATATGTGTATGGGTTTTTCCCTGATGCAGAGAGAAATATTATGAAAAATCTTCCTATTTGGGCTTTCTCTCACATTCCTATACAAACATAAATTGTTCTATTTTCCTAATTTTATTTAATATTATTCTTTATTAAGTTCCTGTTCATGGTTGCATTATTTCATACTTACTTCCTCTTACATGAGCTATAATTAATTCTTCATTATCAAAAACATAATACTTTGAGTTGCTGAATGTCACTGCTTGACATTTATCTCATACTTTCTTTCTTTCATTACTTCAATGAGTGTTAACTACGTATAGAAATCTGACAAGAATCTTAAACTTCTGAATTGTACATTTGTTCTAAGGCATGCCGAATATGCCAAGAGCACAGCAAAAAATTATTTTTTTTTAAAACTCACTGCTCATTGAAAAGAGAGAGAGTGAGAAATTTATCCACCATTTACCTGTTGTTGCTATGGAGTGTGTGGTATCAGACAAAGAATTTTAATTGTATTTGTGCCATTATTTAAATAAGCAGTTATTGCAGGAACTACCATCCATCTTTCTATGCAGCTTTAGTTAATTAAATGCTTTGCAGTACCTGTTGCCTTTAGGAAGTTGAGTGGCTGATGAGTCATAGTTATCTAATTTCACTGTTATTTTCTAAACCCAATTCTGTCTTATTTTGTTTTGTCTATTGAACTCAGTGTCTGGGCCCCTTCACTGATTTCATGCGATTCTTTCAATATTCAACAACCTTGCTTTCCCTTTTCTTTATGGAGCTTTTAAGAGTGACAAGGTTATGCAATTATTAATTGCAAGTCCAAAGACTAGTATTTGCTTATTTTACTTTTAAATTCCAAGGTATGTTCCTGAAAGTTCAGGGTTTTTGGACATGTCTCCAATCCTTTCAATTATTCTCTGTTAGTAATTTTTTTAATAAAGTGCCTTTTTAGCAAGTTTGGGTCAGCAAAATGCTCATATTGGGTATTGCTTGCATCAGTGCTTCTCTTGGAGAATTCTGGAAAGTTCTTAAAATAGTAACTGAAAGCCATATCCAGCATGATCTCCCACTTTCAACAGTATTTGGCTTGGTGATTGGATGGATTGCTGTGCCCTGGCAGTTGTCCACTCTGACTTGTTCCTGGAAATCTCTGTGGCCCAGTAAGCAGAGCTGGCTCCTATTTGACAACATATTCCAATAAATTCAGTAGAAGCTCATGAGTAGACATAGCAGATTCTTCTTTTGGTCAGAGCTACTCTTTAAGATTAATTTCAGTTATGTCTCTCCTACTTTGCCATGTATTGTGGAACATATTAGTTTCTTTTAGTAAAATAATTCCATTCATCAGTACTCTTTTTTCTCCCTTTGCCTAACTTTATGTTTATTTGTATTTTGTAGGTTTTTTTTTCCTTGGCAGCCTAAAGCATCACAACGGTCACACTGTTCAGGATTTCAAAGAGCCATCGTTTATCTTTGTAGATACAAGTGAACGGACAATGGTGTCCCGACCATCTGCTCAAGCTGCTTGAGAACAATCTTCAGTGCAAATGGCATGAAAGGTAATTTAACCTCAGAAGGTGCCCACAGAGCTTCAGTTCTGTTTACTGTTGTCCTCTTGCCAGTCTAAAAATAAATCATGTTGAACAAAAATAAATTTTAAAAAAAATCACTTCTTTCCCAATTGGAAGAACAGATCATCATAGGAGTAAATTTCTTCTAATTTCACTCTCAAGGGGCTATTTCTCCTTTCTGGTACTTTTCTAAGTAGCAGAGAGCTTTTCTGGGATAAATGCTAACTCTCTTGTAATTGTCTGTTGCTGTAGGAGACGGTAGTTTTTCAGAGTAGAAAATAGGGTATAATCATAGAGTGGTAGTCAGTGCTTAGTGAGGCACACTTTCAGCATACCACATGCAATTCTGCCACAAGCTCTTTATTTCACTTTGCAAGTCCACATGTCTTAATTGAGGAAGACACCTCTGTTAGTAAGGAAGGGATTTTTTTTTTGTAGAGGGATATTCGGTTTGAAAATGAGTGCATAGCAGTTGAAAGAAATGAAAGAATAGCACTTGGAAAAAAGGTATCTCTACATGTAAAAGATTGAAAGGTGGGAAAAGGGGTTCCTTTCTAAATTAAATACATTTTTTGGAGTAGAAAAGGACCTGACTCTCATATCACTGTTGCTAGTTTTACAGTTCCTCTTGGCCCCAGTGGTAAATAGCCTTCACTTCAGATGCTGACCCGCAGCTGAACTGTCTTCTGTGGTCTGCTATGATATCTTCTTCATTTCCCACCTCTGCTTTGTGGTAGCTCAAATTAGCCAAATTTTTGAGGTTGTTTTAATGCAAAGGTCAAAAGTTGAATCAGATGTTGAAGAATATATTCTCTGGGATGTTGTGTCTGTGCAGTCATTTCAGGTGGTACTGTGGGAGGTAGTGTAAAAAATGTGTGTTCCTGGCTTCATTTTCAGGTAGATTGTTCTGAGGGCATAGAAAAAGTTAAATTTAATCTGTATTCAGTAGATTAACTTGGATTAAAGTAACAATGAATATAGTGTTTCTGTGAGAAAAGTCACGTTGTCTGAGCTGTTTTTGTTGGTTAATTAGTTACATTGATTTTGCTGACCTAGTAAAGTGTCTTTTTGTACTAATAAATATATTCATGACATAAAAATGGACAAATATCTAATAAATGGACAAATTTCTAAATGTAGAAAAATATCCAGTCTTTGTGGTGGTGTATCTTTTCCTCCAATTTAATGGCATAATCCTGACTCATGTTTTTCTTGACCGTTTTCACTTAGGTTTTTGTTTTGTTTTGTTTTTTAAAAAAAAAGTAGAAGAGGTGGAACTTGACAGATTTGAAAATGTTTTATATAGCTTTCAACAAGAAGCAATTTATAGCAACTTGAAGTTACATAACTTCTAACTCCACTTTTTTCATGGCATGATTTAGATAGTTCTAGTGCTTTCACAATATTCAAAGGAATATGCGATCAGTCAATCCATCTTATCTATTTTAAGCATTTTCAAGGAGCTATCACTGTAGCTTCTTGGTTCGAAATCTGAATAAAAGTGACAGTTTGCCATAAACATGCATTTTGCAAAATATCAGAAAGGAAAATGGCTTTATTCATTTATGAACTGAAAACTTCCTCAAAGGAAGGATCCCACAATATCATTCATTGTATTCCCTACACTATTAGCATGAAGTTGAGCAAGTACTTCAGGACAAACTCTATTTGTCATAAGGGAATGGTGGGTTTGGTCTCTAGATTCAGGTACATCTGTAACACTCCACAATTTTCATAGAGATAATGTATTATTGTATTTTATTAATTGCATGTGCCTAGATATAGGACAAATGAAGTAAACAAGAAGTTTGACAAAGAAACTTTAGGATTATGTAGGAGGGTATTTAGGAATTCATCCAGATGGCTTCAGAGAACTTATAGCCTGATTTATTTTGAGTAATAGCATAAAACAGTTCATTCCAATATTTTTGTTCAAATTAATTGTTTGGATTTAGTCAAGTGAATAATTAATTAATATTAATGTAGAGGTATTTAACAAGGTCATCTGCTTAATATTTTTGTAATTTATTCAGTTTTACCTATAGTACTACAGTACTCAGCTGGCACCTCTGTGCAGTTTGGAAGTTTGGGCTATGCATCATTTTTGCTCACAAAGCCAGGGAAAATAGCTTGACAGCATAGGGCAGAATTAGATGTCTGTCTGGGATGTAAGGGTTACCCAGCGGGAAAAAAGACTTTCAGTTGAGAAAAGCATGAGGAGAAGTACAGATCAAGAGCAAGAAATTAAGAGTTGATGAAAATATCCCTAACAGTTAGAAAATCTTATGTCTCAGGGATATTGCCTACTTCTGACTGCATTAGCTTATTTACTCGAAATCTTCAAATGTTCATGCCTTGTTCATGGTTCTTTCACAGCTGCAGAGCTGATCTCAATTATTTTAGTGCACTTCTTCAATTCATGTGAAATTTTTACTAGAAAGGCTGAGCATTAAAAAAGTCAGAATTAAATGGAGCTTTTTTTAAGGGCAGAATCTGCCATTGTCATTTAAAGCAACAATTTCAGCAACAGAAAATGGCTGACTGGTCACATCCAGCAGGTAGCCATCAAGGGCTCGGTGTACAAATGGAAAGGAATGAGTGGTGTCCCTTAGGTATCTGTGCTGGCACTGGTGCTGTTTAGTATCTTTGTAGATGATATAGATGGTAGAATTGAGTGGACCTTCAGCAAGTTGAGTAGCGTGATTGATAAGCTTGAAGAATGAAATGTCATCCAGAGGCTGGCAAGATGGGCCCATGCAAACCTCATGAAATTCAAAAAGGACTAGTGCAGGGTTGATTCAACAAGGACCAATTGTTACAATTGCAGACTGGGAGGTGATGTGATAGAGAGCAGCTCTGTGAAAAAGGACTTGGGGGTACTGGTGGATGAAATGCTGGACACGAGCCAACAGTGTGTGCTCACAGCCTAGAAGGCCAACTATATCCAGGGCTGCATCAGAAGAGCCATGGCCTGCAGGTCAGGGGAAGTGATTCTGCCTCTTTACTCTGCTCTTGTGAGATCCCACGTGGTGTACTGCTTCCAACTCTAGTGCCTTCAGCACAAGAAGGACATGGGAGAGGGTTTGGAAGAAGACCACAAGGATGATCAGGGGGGCAGAGCACCTCTCTTAAGAGTACGAGCTGAGAGAGTTGGAGCTGTTGAGTCTGGAGAAGAGAAGGCTCTAGGGAGACCTCTTAATGGCCTCCCGATACCTGAAGGGGACTTACAAGAAAGCTGGGGATGGACTGTTTGTCATAGCATGTAGTAATAAAACTAGAGGCAAAGGTTTCAAATTAGAGCCTGGAGGGTTTAGATTAGATGTTAGGAAGAAGTTTTTCACTATGAGGGTAGTGAGATATTGGAGCAGGTTGCCCAGAGAGGTGGTGGATTCCCCATCCCTGGAGGCATTCAAGGCAAGGCTTGATGAGGATCTGAGCAACCTGATATAGTGCAGAATGTCCCTGCCTGCTGCAGGGTGGTTGGTCTAAATGATCTTTAGAGTCCCTTCTAACTGTGATTCTACTATTGTACAAACAGCTGTAAATCTTTGCTACTCTTGAGGTATGAGAATTCTGGAAGACACTTTTAGCGTTCTTTGAGGAATGAAAGCAGTGAAGGCTTGAGAGCTTAGTTTATCTTCTGTCTCTGTAAAGGTACGTGGTAGTTCTGTATGTTTCTGTTCTGCTCACGCAGCCTGTTATTTCAGGCCATGTGTCACTATTGTGTTTACAGAAAGCAAGAATTAGAGATTAAGTAGGATTTGATGTCTGTCCCACATCTTCTCCAACTCACAGACCAAGGCTGGACTTTGTTAGTTGTCGCTTCTTGAACAGTAGACTGAGATGAAGTGGTCAGTGAAGATAAAGAAGTAAATGTTTTTCCTCTCCCAAGTGGAACTTTGTCTTAAGTGTGCATTTAATGGAAGGAATGAGACAAACTGTGAAAGAAACTAGTTCCCAGTATAACTTAATACCATATCAAGCATTGTCCCCACTCATACTACTGACATCTGATTTCATGAGCTGTAACTGTCTGATCTTATCTGTCTTTATTTTAGGCTATAGATGGTTTTCCTTTTGTGGTTAGGACACTTTAGTGCAATCACATATGTATGTCTAAGTGTGTGCTAAATGTCTATAATATACATGGTCAGTGGGCTGCATATCTTCATGGAAGCCAGGCCAAAAGAATGACTCAAATGACCAGCTGCTGTAGGTTCAGATCACTGACACGTGTGTGCTGCTAGTACCATTTGGAACATCCAGATGGGGCAGATAAATACATCACAGGACCTGCAGGAGACCTGCAGCCTTTTGAAGTGCTAGTTGGAGACCAGGAAGGAATTTTCCAGGGCATCTCTGAGGATGACTGAACGTGACCCTAGGTTTCTAGGTAACAGCAAATTTGACCATCTTTCTTGTGTGTTGTCAGCAGATGCTGGGTGTGTTAATTTGAAGCTGACCTTCATAATGTGTAGCTGTTTCTATATTGCATTTTCTGCAAGGAACCTCAGTGAAATGAGACTCACATGGAGGATTAAAGGGGAACGAAATTCATCCAGGTTTTGTTTCATTTGGTCCCATGTAGGCTTATGATTTTATGATGATATATCAAAGAGATACTTTCAAGGGAAAGCCTTGGAAAATTTGGTTTAAAGCAGCTAGAAGAGCAGCCACTGCAGACTTGCTGGCAAAGTGAGAGGCAGAGGCAGGATCTTAGGTAGTAATCCAGCTTGTTACATAATGTTATCAGAAAAAGCAGCCCCTTAGATTCACTTTCATGAGGACCTTGTGATAAGTGAACCAATGGCTTGGAGCAGGCATTCATCCAGACCTATCTCCTGACAGGGAGCCACATGGGGAGGAAAATCTCATAGGGACTGCAGCTGGCATGACCTTGTCCATTTAGAGACCCTGAGCAGAGTTTCAGTGTTTGGGGCAGTAAATGGGACCAAGGAGGGTCTCAGCCACCTAGACACAGACAATTTAAAGTATGCTTATAATGCTATAATTCTTCCCCTACAACTTAGAAAAAAGAAAACTCTAGCATACTTGGAGTATAACAAGGCAGGTATCAGCCATCAAAGGAAATTTTATTATATTTGATGCAACTAAGAAAAGATGTCTGCAAGAACTTAACTGCTCTCAACAATACACTCAGGAAAATACAGGTTAATTGGCATTGATGTCAGAATGAGGTTTTTCTTGTCATTGATCATGTCCCAGAATTGTTTTCATACTTTCTCATGTTGATAGGCTTAACTATTGTAACACTGTCATATGCAAGTTTATGAGAAGTATGCCATTATAGTTCATAAAACTTTATGGTAGCTACATAATTATTTAATATGCTTCAATATTGTTCCCTTCAGGAGTAAGCAAACCAAATAGTGCAAAATGAACGTTCAATAAAACTTTATGTCAAAATGTATTTGATTTTGCTGTTATCATATCCAATTTCCATGCCCTTATGTAAGATATTTTAATTTTATAATTTCAGTTGTATTATTTTCAAGCTGTCAGCTCTGAAGCGTGTTCTGTTAGAACCTTGAACTTAAAAATATATTGTTAATAGCATAAACATGTGTAAAGGTACAGATTATATTGATTCTTGAGAATGTATGCATAGGGCATTTAATGCATTTATTAAGAGCTTTATAAATAAAGGAATTCTTTATTGGCATTTTCATATTGTCTAGTAAATTGGGATGAAACAATTATTTTTAATTTTTAAAAGTTTTTAGTTACATACAATCATTAATTATAGCAGAAGTGTTTGTTTATGTGGAAGTGTGCCCATATATGTGTTATTAAATATACATTTATATGCTGAATTTGTTTGATTTGTTCCTTTGCTGCATCTTTCACCTGCTGTTTGATTTTTCCTTCTTCTAATGCATTTTGGCATTTGCTTGAAATGTTCTTCAACAGAAACACTGCTGACATTTCTTGGATACGTGGAAACATGTTGCCTTTTATGATGTATCTTAATAGAAAATAAGTAGACATTTGCATGTTTAAAAAGAAATCATTGGTAATTATTGAGGTTTTATTTCTTGATTTGTTTTGTATTGCAAAGGGCAGGTTAACACCTGGGTGTTAATACACTGCCTGCAAATACACTACCTGCTGCAAATACACTACCTGCTGTAGAAGGTATCATTCTAATGGAAGTGTCATTTTGAGGTGTTTTTGGTTTTTTTTAAATTCTTTTTTTAAAGTTTAATTTTTAAAAAGGAATGCTTTTCTACTACTTACATCAATCTCTATATTATCTTAGATAAAACATTTGAATTGTGATTTATTCCATCATGCTGATGCTGAAAACGTGTTACGTGTCTTGGCTGCAGTACAAAGCTATTTTCATAAAACATTTTCAGTTGGAAGGAACCTTCAAAAGTCATCTAATCCACCATGTTCATATGACTTTGCCCTCTTGGTTTTAAATGGTATGGCAATGCCACTTAAGCTTTTATATTTTTTAGTGCTGTAATAGTTAGATCAGTCTCATAATTGTCTTTTCCACCTTTGTAGAATCATAGAATAGCCTGGGGTGGAAGGGACCTCAAAGATCGAGTACCACCCCCCCTGCCATCGGCAGGGACACCTCCCACTAGATCAGGCCTCTCAGTGCCTTGTCCAGCCTGGTCTTGAACAACTCCAGAGAGGGGGCATCCACAACCTCTCTGGGCAACCTGTTCCAGTGCCTCACCACCCTCACTGTAAATAACAGTTTCCAAAGTAGATGGGTTAATTTGCATGCGTTATTAGCTTTTGAAGTAAAAATCATGGTGGTTCCACATTGAAGTCTCACTGAAGGCAAGTTTTAATATCAAAAAGTAACATAGCTCTTTCATGCTTTTTTAGAAATAAGACACATGCCATTTACAGTGTTTACTTGCATCCTTGCAAGTTGAAATGGACCTGAGGTCTTCCACTTCAAAACCTATTAAATTGTCAGGTGTTAATTCTTCATCAAAAAACAGCCTTTAATATGTTTCTGGCATGCTTCCACTTCAACACTTTAAATCCAGTCATTAAATATTTCTAAAGGTTCTAAATTTTTGGAAGAAAAATAAGTCAGCAAAGTTGGTAAATTTTTCTATCGTGAGTTGTGGTGAAGTCTTGAAAGACATTGATGAGATTTATTCTTACTGCATCTGTAAATATTACATTTGTAAACTGATAGATCACCTCTGGAGTTAATACTACCTTTGAATTGGTGATCAATTGCATAACACAGTGAAATTACAGTATGTAAAGTTAGTATTGGAATGTTAAAATTCTAGTAATTCATAGTTTTAATCTTCAAGTAACATTTAGGCTATAGAAAATACTGCATCGCTAAAAGAATCGTGGAAGGATAGAATATAAATGGGAATTTATGAGCAATAGGTACAAGGAATTTCAGGACACTTTGCAGTAAATGAGTTGATAGCAAATAATATTGATACAGTTGAAATTTATATGCTAATGGAGTTTTGAAAGCTTGAAATAAATTGTTTAGTGGTTTTTCTATGGAAATTTTGCCTTTTTCATTGACTATATCCATTGCAAATGGAATATCTCTTTTCTAGGCTGATTGAATGCAATGGTTGGCTATTAAAATCATCCTTTCCATTCATTCTGAAGTGGAGGTTTTGATAATCAGTTTTGCAGTATATGAGAGATGTGTTTTCCTATAATGTACCTTTTTTATTCTGAGAACTTTAGTCTAAAGTACTGCAGTGCATGACTTTTTATTAAAGAGAGTAATTATTGAAAGATAGTGTTTCACTCTTTTTTCTTTTTCCTTTACCCCTAAAACTTGATACAGATTTGACTTCTCTAGGATACCTCAGACTAACAGCAGTTCTCATTTAATTCTGATTAGGGTTGTCATTCTGTTGTGTAATCTTCTTGTGATGATTTTTCCAGAAAAGCAGTTTGCAATGGTAGGAAGACAATGTTTCTGGCCATCAGTACTTTATTCTTGACAGCAAGTACAGTGGAGAGAAAACAGAGGTGGATCTTTCCCTTTTTTTTTTTTTGTATATAAGCTGTCTCACAAAGTTGATTGCAAATGATAACAATTAGGGAACTGATTTTTTTTTCCCTAATGTTCTGGGTTTTTTTGTCTTAGCTATAACCTTTTTTCAAGTGGGGAGTTTATTTTGGCTAAAACAGAGGGGCTGATTTTCTCTCATAGACCTGAAATTCCACCAGATCTCAGAGTGAGAGAAATATGACATGTCCTTTTTTTTTTTTCCTCATAAAAATTATCACAGAAGTATTTAATTTTATCTGTTGCAACTAATGTGTTCAATGTAAGCAGCAATCTGGAGATTACATTTTCATAGCTTCATAGACTTCTGACTCTGTTTCAGGTATTCATTTAATTTTATGGAATAATCACAATAAAATTAAGATGATCTCTTGTAGTTACTAACATCATAGGAGAATGTGTAAGGCTCATATCTGTAACAGAATTGAACAGTGCACTTATACAAGTCATATTTCATAGCTGGTAAGTTAAAAATAATAAAAATCTGTTGTTGCCATGGCATTGTCACTGTTACAGGTACTTAATAAACTGTCTGAGGTTTATTTTACTCACTAACTGTTCTCACATTCAGCCTCCTTTTTTATTCCTAAATGAAGTCACCCCATCTCCTCAGTCATCTGCATTAATGAAACATAATGTAACAGGTATCTGACTGTGGAAACTGAAGGGAATGTACTGAGCTGGCGATAACTGAAAGGAGATTAACAGCTCTGCATTATGTTCAGTAATACTTAAGTAGACTTTTACCCCTTTTTATTCTTTTATTCCAAGTAACTGACCTCTGTTGGAAGCTTTACTAATGAGTGTCATCAGAGCTTCTTCAATTGCATAGTCTCTCTTCACAGGCAGCAAAAGGAGTTTGAACCTTGTGTGTGTTTGGGAATAGGGCTCCAGTCCTTTTGAAATATGCTAAAGTTTTCTGGGAAAAAGGCCTGTCTAATTGTACTAAAAAGCTCAAAGGCTGGAAGTCAAATCAGTATTTGTGTTTCCTCCAGAAGCACAGGAACTCTTGTGCACCAATAAGCTAAAAAGAAATCATATTTCTTCAAATGATACTCATTTCTACCCAAAATGTCACGTAAAGAAAAAGTATATTCGAGTTAATCACTTTCTGGACAGAAAATGCTAACTTCTTGGTTGGAAATTTTGTGAGCAGTTCTATTCCTGATTCAGTAAGTAAAAAAATTTTAGTGACACACCTTTCTTTTTTCTTTAATTCTCTACCTAGTATTTACTTAATTAGATGCAATGGGTTTATGTACTTTAAAAGGCATTACATGTATTTCAGAAATGATGATCAGTTGCAAATAATCTGCAGTCCATTCACAACGGAAATGTGTTAAAAAATCTGATAGTGTAATATGACTTAATAAAATCCTTATAATTTTAAATATGTTTTAAAATATTTAGGCAGTTCACAGTAAAATGCTGTGTGATCCAGGAGCATTGACTGAGACACTTAACAGTAGCTGAAGTCTTGAGTTTAAGCATATTGCTTTGTAAGTTTATAACCTGGATGTTTTATATTTTCATGTATGGACCAACTATAGTCATACTTGTTAAATTATACCTGTTATAAAAAAAGATTCCTTTTACTTGAAAGCTGATTTTTTTCTGATCTACTGCTAATGACTTCTATTTCTAAATTTCTGTTGCTCAGAGGCACAATAAGCTGTTAGCCGTTTGTCTCTTAATTTTTTTTTGAGAGCAAGCTTTTGTTATCAAGTGTGGTTATTGATCATTTGCTCATTCTTAGGATTCTCAGCATGTCTGTGCAGCTTTGCAACAGTAAGTTGAGATGAGAGTTAGGAGGAGAAATGAGGAAAGTTCCCTGAAATTAAACAGAATTATGAAAATGACATGAAGAAAGAAATATGCTCTTTGTGCCATGTAAGAGTATCAATTTGAATCTTTAAAAATAACTATGTCCTCTATGTAATACATGATGATGGAAAATAATTTAAATTTTTTGTGCTTATTAGGTAGTTTACTCTTCAGAGGAAATACGAACTTTCAAATAGGTTATTACCATCTTTTCACATCAGCAGATGATATTTTGGCCACAAACTAATATAGTCTGGATGCTTTGACCTATGCAAAGTTCAGAATGAATGCTTCGGTATTGGTGTCTGTGAGGTAGCTGCAGTTGTATTCTATGACTTATGTTTCCTGGTAGTTCATAAAAGCATCAGTTAATACAAAATGCATAATGTATGATGCACATATGTATTTTCCAAGGGATTATTAGGTGACATACAAATTTCTCAATTTTCATAATTTAAATTAAGTAATTTTCTGCTTCACTGAATTCTACAGTGATTTTGCTTTGGGCCTGATTCCAGCAAAAGCAATTTTACTGAATTTTTATTTTATGTTTGTACAAGTTTTAAGTATAATGTGTTTAAATTTACACATTTTGTGAATTAACTGTGGACTTTGCTTTCTTTTTGAAGCAAAGTTTTATCATAGCTTCAAGAGTTAAATGGATTCTTTTTTGTCAATATTAGAATCGTAGAAAAGAAAGAAAAATAACAGGACTAAGGTGATATGTAAGGAATTCTTTAGTTGTTGATTGACCTTAATTACTTCTATGTGTCACAAACAAGCATTTTCTGCTGAAGAGTTGCATAACTTGCATCTTTTCAGCTGTCCATATCACTTCCAGTGTGAGGGTCAGTCTTAGCATTAGCTGTGTAATTCCAAGGATAAAGTAAAAAAGAGAGGTACTATTAGTCTGGGAAAGTAAGGAAGCTGAAAAGCTGTACTTGTGGGTCAAATTGTGAAGGTGAAGTACACTTTTCAGTAATAATGTGTGATAAAACTAAGCCACAAAGGATTTGACCACCTGAAACTTGTCAGCTTATGCTCAGTCTCTTACACTGCTGTAAGTTTTTTGTAGATATGGAAAGTAAACGAAACAAACAAAAAAAGGAAAATATGGGTACTTCTAGTAAGCAATTGCAGTATGTTTGTGCTGATAGTCAATAAAATCTGTTTAAATTTTTTAATTTTATTCTAAACATGTACATTGCCTGTATATTCTTCTGTTCTCTAATTTTTACTACCAGGACTAGGTTGGGTCTTTTTCATCTTTGCTGTTAGCTCCATTTTTAACACATCACTTGACATCTGTAGCACTTTGATACTGGAAAAAACCTTTTAAAGTATTTTCACTATTTCGTGGTTTAATTCATGTCTGGATTAGCCAGAAGTGAGGTGACTAGATTTAGTGTACCAAAATCTGTGGGTTTGTTTTGATGTTGCCTGTCTTTTCAGTGGTCTTGCTCACTCCATCAGTGCTGAACATTTCAGCTGTAATGTGGCATCCCCAACAAAAGAGTGTGCAATGAGTGTTTCCACTGCCTGTAACGTTGTCCTTAGGCAACTAATGTGTGGATAACAAAATACAGAGAACACATGTAAAATTAAAATCTAGACTATTTGTACTGCCCCTGTAATTCTAGGAGTAACTTTCAGAGTTATTCCTGCTTTCCAGTAGAATTCCATCTCAGTAGTCTGAAGTTACATTTTATAATTATTTTTAATTATTATT
>VZTY01001100.1:143911-165728 GCA_013400935.1 Turnix velox | reverse complement strand
TGTGCCCATCCCCCAACAGGAAATAACCTTGAATTTGTTCTGAGAAAATTGCTCTAATTGTTAATTTCAGCATTAATGGTTGCACAGTGCTTTGACACCGGCACTTGGAAGAGATGCAGAATAAATTTTTCTGCTTCAGAAAGGCAGCAATGACAACAAAAGGAAATCTTTCCAACTGCAGAGGATTGTAATTGTAACAGTCCCTTCTGTATGTTCCTGCTAAGGTTCTGTTATCAGCTAAACTTTCAATATGAATTTTTTCATGTCACTGAGAGCATGAAGTTTTGTCCCCACATGGAAATGTATTAATTCTTAGTATTCCAAATTTACTTTAAAATTATATCCAAATACGTAAATAGTCATAATTTAACCAGCATATAAAAATAAAATGTCAGAATTTTATAGAATAACAATCCAGTAAGTACTTTTTATTTCAGAAGTACAACCATTTATATTTGGAAGAGAAAAGATTTGATTCAGCTCTCAGTAATCCTGGTGCAGAGAGCAATAATGTGACAGGGAACTCATACAATTTAACTCCAGGGTTAACATACAAATTCATTTATATATTTTATTAACTAACAGCCTAAAAGCATTAAATAAAAATGCAATTATTCTCGTAACCTTAAAGGAGACGAGATCTTAGAGACTTGTGTTGATGTCTGCATCTCCAGAGGAATCAATGCAATTTCGACAAAAGAATTGTATCACATTGAGTTGTTTCGTACAAAGCCATTGAAATGAGAGGGGTTCACAAAGGGTTGATTAAATTTAAGTGGAAGAAACACAATGAGCAAAATTCATCGCTGGTGCAATTCTGCTGTCTCCTGCAGTTCCACCATGAATGGATAGGGCCCATGACAGTCTGAGCTTTTCCTGCACTTTGGCAACTGAATTAGCTAAATTAAAATCCTGTAAGTTGTGAAAAAGAACAACAACCAAAAATCCAGTCCCCTCCTCCATATTATACAAACCAAATTGAATTAAAGAGAAGTGCACAAAGAATCTGAAGAATGTGATTTCCTAAGGCATGAGCATATAGAGGAAGCTCCATCATCAATATGCTCTGTGGTCAATATTGATCTTCTAGGTCGCATCAAAAGTGCTCCTGCACAATCAAGCTACTGAGATTACTGAGACAAATCTACCATCTTATATTTTTTCTTTCTTTTTCTTCTATTTAGGGAAAAAGGGAGCAAAGGTCCATGATAGACTTTTAACAAAATTCTTAGAACTGTTCTTAAAGACTATTTCTAAATGATATTGACAGCTAGTCATCATCTCAGGGCTAGGGATTTAATTTCTTTTCACAGTTTGTCACTTGCAGTAGCTATTGAACAGATCCATCAGTAAAGAATAAGGCCAGGTTGGAGAAGGCCCTGAGCAGTCTAATCTAGTGGGAGGTGACCCTGCCTACAGCAGGAGGAGGGTGGAACCAGATGGTCTTTAAAGTCCCTTCCAACCCAAACTATTCTATGATTATATATGACCTGGATGTATAGCTCAGTTGGGAGAGCATCACACTCCTAATCTGAGGGTCAGGGGTTCGAGTCACCATCCAGGTATGAGGCTTGTCAGAGTTGGGCTGATTGTTGCACTAGATGATCTGAAAGGTCCCCTCCAACCTAGATGACTATGGCTATGACTATGCTCTATAGGATTTATATTTACAGATGAATGCATGTGTTGAATGAGTGAAGTTATTTTGCAATGCAGCTAACACAAGAACTTATTGCACCCAGGCCATATTTATTATCAACACTAATTTTGCTTTTTCCCTCCCACACACCTCAGATTTATTCAGCTGTGTTTCTCAGGGGACTTCTCCACTATTGAAATGATCTAACCTACATCATCCTGCATGATACAAAAGGAGTAACCTACTCTTATTGGAATGGAGTTTGTGTACCAACTCCATAAGCATGATTTC
The DNA here is from genome assembly GCA_013400935.1 of Turnix velox. Lineage (NCBI taxonomy): Eukaryota > Metazoa > Chordata > Aves > Charadriiformes > Turnicidae > Turnix > Turnix velox. The sequence continues at coordinate 163,798 of VZTY01001100.1, read as the reverse complement.
AGTAATCTTACAAATAGCTGCATTCAGACTCATTCATTTAGATGCTACAATCAGGATGCCAGAAAAGCTTTCAAAAGGACTGGTAAGATAATAGGCAAAAGACCCTTGTATTTCTTTTTTAAAAACCTAGCAGCTTTCTTAGCTTGTAGATATGTAATCAGATTTGAACTTAAAAGTCTTAGAGAAAGCATTTATTCTGTAAATATGAGAAAACTCGGTTTTCTTTTAAGAATTAAAGCCTTTCTGTAAAATTTCACTGAAATTAGACTACATGTTGAGGATTACTAAGGTGAGTGAGGAGTTGCATGAAGACAGACACAACTCCTTTTCACCTTTAGGAAAAAAAGCTAATAAAAAGGATTATTTGGGCTTTCATAATCATAGAATCACAGATTTAAAAGGGGCCTTCAAAGGTCATCTAATCCAGCTCCACTGCAGTAAGCAGGAACATCCTGCACTAGATCAGGTTGCTCAGAACCTCATCAAGCTCTGCCTTGAATGTCTCCAGGGGTTGGGCTTCCACCACCTCTCTGGGCAACCTGTTTCAGTACCTCACCAGCCTCATGGGGAAGAACTGCTTTCTAACATCTAATTCCAAAAAGTAAATTTCTTTCCCTGCTACGCAATACAGTGGAATCAATGCTGGCATATTTTAGGATTATTTTCATTCTGATATTTAACATTGACTGCATTTGAGACAAAGAAAGAAGAAGTAAGAGATATGGTAACTGAGAATAACAAAGTTCAGTGGCTCCAGCAAATTCACCTTCTCCTAATCCATGTTGAATAGTGCTGGCCTCATGGGGAAGAACTGGATGTACTTGTACATGGGCAGGTCCATCTGTACAGCTTAGCCTGGCTGTTCAGACCCCATACTTGATGTGCCCTTGGGTGGTTTTCTGCACCATGGTGGATATCCACCGACATCATGTGGGAATGCTGTAGAGTGAAGCCTTGCTTGCCTTGAAGTCAAAAGCAGAATAATGATGGACTTAAATTGTGCCCACAGACTCTCTCACAACCTACCACTCATGGAGATCAGAAATCCATTGCAACTTAAGGGAGTCTTGTTGATTTGGATGGGATTTAAGTGAGTTGTGGATCTGGTCTAGTTACAGGTAGTGTAGATGAGTAGCACCTGGGAGGAAATATTCTGTGTAAATTAGAATTGGTCTTGGTCTGCTTTAGGCCTTATTAAAACAACTGTGATTTAATTTAAATAAGTAAAGTTATCACAGTAACTGTGGCAATCTCACCTCCTGAGGTTTTATCTCCATTACCCTGTTTAGGCTCATCCGATCTACAGGAAAGGACAAAGACAGCATTTCAGCTAGTGAACTTCAGATGTAGACACCTGGTCTTTTCTGCTGCTCTCAATATTACAGCAGCAGTAGCCTTTGTCAGGAAGGCATGGGAACATCTGTGTCTGGTTACATCTCAAAACAGATCAGTAAGATCTGCCAGTGACAGCCTCCAGCACCTGCAGAAATACTTCCTTCACTAAGCTTCAGCTCACTCCTTCCCCTGAAAAATGAATACTGCTCAGATAAATAGCAACTAGAATGCTGTTTTATTGACTGAGGTTTTGTACTTATTTTATTTTGATTAATAGGACCCTGAAGATGAATAGCGAAATTCCAGTAAGCCAAGTACTTCTTTTTGGGAGAGCTAAGACTGAGTTTAAATCTCTTCAGCCCAGGGATCTTGAACTGAAATATTGTCTCACAGATGAAAAATGAGTACAGTGACATGAACCTGCTAGCACATATGCTGAGATTACAAAGGCTCTCTCTCTCCAGTAGGATTGCTGGTTTTTGTTTAAGTGATGGCCAAGGACTCAAACACTCAGGATTTTTGAGCTCAGAACTCAGATGCGTTAAGAACAAGTGTAGGAGACTGAACAGTTTCTATCTCTAAAAAATTATATTAGAGTTCATCAAACAAAGAATCCAATGTAGGACTCCAGTCTACAAAGCAATTAGCATTCAGGCTTCATTACTGCAAAGGATTTTAAATGTATGCTTCTACTGAAAGAAGAAGTCTAAGATTTTAATGTAGACTTAATTGCTCCAATCCTTTTTAATATGTCTAGTTCTCACAGCACTATCTCCCTACTGTACAAGAAGGAAGTGAGACAGAGGCTGAGGGATCCACTTCTGCACACAACAGCAAACAACTCTGACAGTTTTAGACATAGTTTGTCCCATCTGGTCTCCCTTCTCCTTTGCCAGAGGTTGCCTCCAGCACTACAGGAAGAGAGAGATTTGGATCAAATGGGCACCCATTCCCCAAGCACTGAACTTCACATCCCAGTTTTGGTGCAGAATTTGGCAGCCCTGAAGTTTATATATAGGGCTGTGAATTAGGATTGCTGAGGCCCACTCATATATTCTATTTGCCATTGCTGCTACAGTGTTACTTACCCAGGAGAGGGGTGAGGCAGGGATCTCACAGTTATGGTGTAAAACCGCTCCAGCAGTGTTCACCAAATTTACTTTAGGTGCTTGAAGGGACCATGATGACTCCCTCAAAGCCCAAGATAAAAATCCTCAAAGTCCTTGGTTGTCCATAAGGTGCCCAAAATCCAATTAATCTTCTATTTTTCTGGATGTGTAAATGTTGAGTTGTCCAGCATACCCATCTTAATAGAGATAAGCCAAGACTTAGAAGGATCTACAAGGTGTTTCCCTGTTTGTCTCACCTGCATCTATTCATACAGATCTCATAGAGCATGCTAATTAGAGTAAGGTCTGCACAAACACAGTGCCTTTTGTAACACAGAGGAGCAGACAGATTTTGATACACAAAGGAAGATTTTTTTTATTCCTGTTCTTTCTCAGCTGAAACTCCACCTCAAAGTAGGAAAGTATTGTAGCTTGTTCTAGGGTTAGACATCAGACTCCATCTTGCAGAGCTGCGATGGAACAGATACCAGATGAAAGCAGCACAGGATGCAGTTCTTCAGATTAGATGGCAGGGCAACACAAGCTAGGGAGGGTGGCAATTAGTAGAGGTTTAATAGCTCCTTTGTTGTCTCTTTATGTATTTTGTGCTAGGAATTTACTGAATACAAGAGCATTTTGTGAATTGAGTTCTAGAGGACTGGCCAAAGTCACAAGCAAACCTCATGGTGGGCTTCCACAGGAAGTGCCACAGTTCCCAGCTCAGCTAATGACCCAACCACAGGGTTGTGTTTTCTCTCTATGCCAGCTTTTCTCATCTAGATTATACTGCAACTTCAGTATTTCCCCAGGGCTTGGCCAGTATAATCCAAGACAAAGCTCTTAATTCCTAAAGTGTAACTAGAAAAGAAGGAAAACCCCAGCAGGCTGTTTGCCTTTATCAAACTAGTACCAGGGCTGGCAGAAGACCCAAACTGTTGTCTCAGTTCTGCAAACTTCTCCATCCATCTGCAAGATTAGAGATTAAATTCACAGTAGTTGAGGATCTGTCTGTCCTAAATGAGGGCAAAAGCAGGATTTCTTACTTTGACACAGAAAATTATAGAGTGAATTGAAATGAAGCAGTGCAATTTTGAATGAAGCAAAGGGAACAAACCAACACAGTTTGTTTAATTCCAGAAAGTAATACCAAGACTATTTTTGGTATTTTGAGGCCCTGCCTAAACTCATGTGGGAAGACTGCTGTATGCCTATGCATATGCATAATCTGTTTGGCAACACACTCACTACGGCACAGAGCCACTCACTAAATAATAGAACTTAAAAATGGAAAATCAAATGTCAGAAAAAGCTATTTCCAGGTATTTAATCAAAGGAAGGATAGGAGTACAAAGCTCAAGATAGGCCCAGCACACAACTCTGGGTGAACTGTCACTCTACAGTGGGTTTCAAACATCTGCATTACTTTGACTGAAATAACATGAATAATTTATAATAGAATAAATAATTTAAGAAAAAAACAGATTTAAAAAAAATTAATACCCCACAGTAATCACCTGGCTTCACATTTATTAGGGAGGTGTTGTGGGGTAGAAAAAAAATAATTGATTTTTTTGAAGCTTCGTGGAGGTTTCTTTCTTGATATTATTTTAGTATTTGCCACTCGGTATTGTCTTAGATGTCATCTTGGCAAAGGGCTCCCTAACAACTGCCACTTTTAGCACTGCTGCCAAAAGGCCCCCTTTCACAATAAAGCATGCTGTGCTTTGGCAGGAAATCAATAAAGTGAAAATCTGTTCTCATCATCCATACATTTACCATCACAATCAACAATCAAAGGCAAGACCTGGGTTCTTTATCCACAGGCTCCAGCCTCCCAATTTTCTGCTATGAAAGGCAGCATAAATTAGAACCCTTGGTTCCTGTTAGCTGGGCTTAATGGGTATGATTTATGAACCATTAAATGAGGTTATGTAAATTGATCCTTAGCAGAATGCTAGCACACAGGTGACAGGTGCAGTACATTTGAATGATGAGTCCACAAGGGTTCTGCACAAATCAGATTTCAGTGACATTCAGTTTTAGGAAGGAGAAATATGTTGTCAACAAGGAAGTGATTTAAATAGTGCCCTGGTTTTGTCAGTAATTATGCTTTTCTTCTTAATTGCTGCAAACTATATAAATTCTAATAGGAAATAAATTACTGATTTACCAGTTAATGACAAGGGGGCATAGACAAGAATGGCTTAAACATTTAAAAAAAATTTGCCTTTTCAGGCCATATTCAGAGATTATTTCATTTAAACAGTTAAAGTTAACAGATGCTTTAAAGTCACATGATAAACTTTGACATAAGCTAAAGGGAAATAGTTTTGTGCTACAGCAATGCGTGTTCTTAAAAGGATTACAACAGAAATAAGGAAAAATTGAAATAAGGACAAATTTTGCTTGTCATTTTTTGCTTGTTTGTTGTCTTAACAACCTACTCAATGGCAGGATTTTTATCGTAATTGTGCAAATGATCACACTTAGTTATCTGATACTTGACTTGTTTCCTTCTCACTGTTACTCTATGGATTGACTGGCTGCCTTCTAATAATTTCTTGACAGGAACAAAGTGGTCTTGCTGTTGTAGTACATTTAAATCATCAATTTTCAGGTTGCTTTGTTCTGGGTACCAGGACTCCTGGGGAACTAGACATATCTGAAGGATATTTAAGTTCAGCTTTTCCCTAGCCTGGTTAATAGCATGTTCCAACCAGTGGCCTGGTACGACCTCTGCATCTTTCTCTGGAATGAAATAGCAATGGGAATGAAATAGCATGGGTAAGCCCACATGTAATTCAAAGCTTTGAGGGGAGAAGATTTGGAGGAAAGAGTATATTGGACATTATTCAAAATATATAAGACAGTAGGTTAGTGTGAAAATACTTTCAGAGGCCATGTTAGAGCATTTTTGTCTATGGGAGAAAATATAGAAGATAAGATGTAACCAAGAAAAACCTGCACCAGTAGGATAGGAAGCCTACTCAGGCAAGACATATGGAACAAACTCAAGATATTAAGCTGCAACTGCCTGTTTTAGACAATCTGTTCGTTGGTTGTGTATTTCCTGTAAATTTTTTTCTTTCCAAATTCAGTGAAGTTTGTTTAAGCTGCAAGCATCAGTTGCTAATTGAGTTAGCTTCTCCAATTGCGTTTTACTTCAATGCAGATTCCCTTCAAGGTTCAGCTGCTTACTCATTGCATTGTTCTGCACAATGCTCATATGCTGTTTGCAGCAATACTCCCCCTTTCACACGAGCTGTCACTTTAATTTCTATGAAGAGAATTGACAGGAGTGAGTCCAGACTGTGTAGTTCTTTTGGGGGTGTGGAATGCAAATTAAAAGGCTGCATTGTGGGTAATGCAGAAGAAGCATGATGCAGTTCCATCAGTGAGATCAAGTACTGGGTTTTGCTGCAGGTACTAAGGATGAAATACACAGCTTCCCAATCAGTATTAGAAAGCAAAGCTACATAAAAAAAAAAAAAGACACTCAAAACCTAAGCAAAGCCTCACTGTGCTTGCCTGTGCAAACCTCACACTATCTTCCATGACTGCACTACAAAATAGCCTTCATCATATGGGATCTCCTTCTGTTTCACACCTACAGAAGGGACTGTGGAACCCAAAGACAAGTAATTTCTTTTTAAAGGTATTAACCTGATATAATTGAAGTTATCCTGTCCTGCTACCCAGCTCATCTTAGGTTGCTATCTTTAAATCACCATTGAAACTAAAACCCTGTAACTCCAATCACAAATAAAGCTCTCAGACTTCTCACACGGCCATGCCTCGTTCAGATTGATCTTCATGAAAAGGGTTACTGCTGAATGATTCTCTGTATCCATCAAGACTGCTGCATATCCCATGCCCTTGGCTCTTGCTGTCTGAGAGTAGCAAAAAGCAGATGCCATGGAAAGAGCACATGAAGAGGGGAAAAGATGTTTAATACATCTGAGCCCTCTTCCAGCCTCCAATCATTGGCCACTTAGAGAATTCCTGAGTTGGGTGGCATTATTCTATGTTTATTAATGTCCAGTGGGTTTGTCTTTCATACATCTTCTCTTGTCCCATCTTCTCTTGAACCCAAATGAGCTTTTGATATTACAGCTATAAGATTGTTTGTTTTGAACCTGAATCTGCATGAAGAAAAGCTGGTCTTAGGAAGGAGCATGATTAATGGTTAAGCCCTAGACTGGAATGAGAATTTCAGTTTCTAGCACCTCCTATTTTACATTTTCACAGAAAATAGTTTCCAGATAAGGTGCAGAGAGAATCTCAACTGTATAATGAATATATTAAGACACGAGGGACTGACTGAAAACTTAAATTCACTCTGGTTTTCAGTGACTGAAGGATCATAGCTCCAACAACTGACTATTGCAGGAAAAGTGGCAGTATCTCTTCCTCTTCTTGCTGAAAATTGAAAGATGTTGACCACAGCTGTATTTCATGGAGATCTCCAGTTCACTGTGCTCTGAGAATTTCTATGGCTACCCCATGGAAACTGGGTCTGAGTCTTGGGGTGAATCAGCCAAGATCTGTCAGAACTGTGCAATTCTAGACATGTAGAAGTCCCTTTGTTTGCACCAGGGAATGCCACAATTAGAGAGGAAGGTGCTTGAGGAGATTAGCCCCCCTCCAGGAGCTGCTGCAATTTGAACTTTGTACAGAAAGGAGCTCATGCCATTGCCCAGAGGTGTGTAGAGACATTTCTTATACTGCAGTGGATCTCAGCCCAGAGATCTCTGACCTAGCCAATACTGGGCTGACCTAGCACATCCACACCATGCAGAATAGACTTAGCTGGTCAGGTCTGAAAGCAGTCTGGTTGTGCTGGTGCAATCCAGTGATGCATTTGCCCAATCAACTGTACCCACAGAAGCCAAATCCTGTAAATTCAGCCCCGAGGCCTTTGCATCATGATAGTGCAAGGAGCATTGCATTTAAGTCCTTTTATAAATGCAGTTGAGAGTTCTGCAGAAACACTAGGAGAAGAATAGCTCCTTCCCAGAGAGATGACATTATACTTTCTGTGTTCCAGACGGGCAAGCAAATGGCTGGGAAAATGCATCACACAAGTAGAGCATGATTAGGCAATAAGGGAATATGACAATGACTCTGTTTCCTGAAGGTCTCTTTTGATCCACCTTTATGGCCTCATTTTGAATAAGACAAGGCTAGGAAAAGGGACTGATGCACACTTACTCATCATGTCCTTCTGCAAAGTGTTCTCCAGTATAAAAACACTTTGAAACTCCATAACACAAACAGGCATTGCCACTGAAATCTAAATTTATAGTGACAAGTAAATGCGGATGGGTGGCTTGAAGGACCTAATTTTAAAGTTAAGGTTTCTTATACTGAGAAAGCTTAGAAAGTAACAAAATAAAGAAGTGTATTATTATATTCTTAAAAGTAAAGGCAGTCTTATTTCTGGTAATTCTTAATTTAAGTGTTTGACTCTATGACCTTTATACAACTCTATATATGTGTATTTTTTTAAAAAAAATTATGTTTAAAAATTATGTTTTTCAATCTTAGACTTTGTTAAAACAAACTGTTCATAGTGTGTCATTGCATGACCCCACAGGAAAAAAATACTTTAGTAGGACTGACATATTTTGGACTCAGAACTTTTTGGAGCTGAGTGAAAGGTGGATGAGAAGATCATCTGATGTTCTAGACCCATGGGGTTCCATCTCACACAGACATCTCCTGCACTCATTGTTCTTCTTCATGCTCCCAGAGTTTTCCTTTTCTGCAGTCCTTACTGACTCGACCTCACTCTTAGACAACCCCAGAACTCCCATCTCATGTTTCTGCTCTACTCCTAACTTCCTCCTGTTCTTCAGTATCTATCCTACTTCATTCTCCATGTTGCTCCCTCATATCTGCTCTGCAACACCATAGAAATCCCTGGGATTTCCTGCCCTCAGCTGAAGTGCCAGATACTTCTCAGCCTTTACCAGCTCTGCCTTGGGTTTTCTGCAGGGAACATCTAGATCAGTACAGCTTAGAAATGCCCCAAAAGTCACTGAGAACTTTGACTATGAGGCAGAGGGTAAAGAAGTCCTAAGACTCTATCTTTAACTTGATCTTTCAAAGCATATAGAATTACTGTTACCCTAAATCCTGGGCATTTCTGCAAAGTCAGGACTTCTGGATGTCCTCACCAGGAAAGCTCTGTTTCTTTAGTCTGAAATACAGTAGAAAGTTTCCCTCACCAGCAGAGAGCCAGGAAAACTGACAAAATTTATAAGAAATGCTGGATGAATGCAATAAATTTTAAAAATCTCAACAAATTCAATTGTCTAAAACACCTTCAGCTTTGTCTTCTGAATTATCCATATCCATTTACTCCTAACACAGCATCATCCCCCATGGTGTGGCCTACAGATTAAGGATGAAGAATGAGGTGAGACAGAAGCTGGGATTATATGAAGCCATTACAGTGGAAGCATTTTAGTGAGGCCATGGGAGAGCAGATCAGGCCCATTTTTTCAAGTATCACTAACTGGCTTTTCTCAAGGATTCATTGTAGTCTAGAGTGACACCCATTTATCTTTTCTCTGATTTTTTTCTCCCTGTATCTGTTTCTCTTCTTATTCCAAATGATTCATGGAAGAATCTATTTAGAGAGAAGATGTTCAGGTAGGGAGGGAAAAAAACCTCTTCAAAATTAACTTCCTGAACTTCTTGTCCCATCTTAGCTTTCTCTATAGATGTTTCTCTCTTCTGCTAAATAAAATAGTAGAGGAAGAGGAGGTCTATTCATATTGGTTATTAATATGTATTTAACCACTGCAATAATTCATTGAAAGGAATTTAGCCCCCCCCCACCAAAATTCCTTGACCTGTACAGTTACATTATCTAGACATACTACTGTTACAATTTTTTTTTACCATCAGAGTTCATACAGAATAAATCCTTAGATGAGAAAATGGTGGTAGACCTTAGAGTGATTTGCTGTACTTTAATTTTTCATTAAAAAATAATGAAAAGTTCATAAGATTTTGCTTTAGATACTTTTTTGTTTTAATTTATACTATGAAGTATTAACAGTTTCCTGATTTTTGCATCAAATCCTCAAGTATTAGATAAAACAACATGATAATATTGCTGCTTTTCTTTATAAATAAATGAAGAGGAAAAGTTACTTTCCAAATCATTTGCAAAGAGTTCCAGATAATTAATACTTTCCTGCGAGTTTACTCTCTTTCAAAAAAAGAAACAACTAACCAATATGACATCAAAATTTTGCCCTAAAGAGTCATAAATCTCAGGTATCTTGAGCAGCCTCTGGGCACTAATCACACATCTTTTCCAGCAATGCACATTACACCCATGGTATAAATGATATATTTGCCTGCTTAAGAATCAATTGCTTTCTTTCTCTTGCCAAGATCAATTAATGCTAGTGATATGCTTCACTCTGGTTCTTCGTACTCCTTGTTAAATGCCTCAGCAAAAAAGTTTTCAGAATTGCCCATTGCCCCTTGTCATATCATTGGGTGTCACTGAGAAGAGCCTCGCTCCATCCTCCTGACACTCACCCTTTCCATATTTATAGACATTAATGAGGTCAGCCCATCAGTCTCCTCTTCTCCAAGCTAAAGAGACCCCGTTCCCTCAGCCTTTCCTCACAAGGGAGCTGCTGCAATCCCTTTGTGACTCTGTGCAGGACTCTCTCCAGCAGTTCCCTGTCTTTCTTCAACGGAGGGCCCCAGAACTGGACATAATATTCCAGATGTGGTCTCACCAGGGCAGAGGAGAGGGGGAGGAGATCCTCTGTCAAACTATGGACAATGCTCCCTTCTAATACACCCTAGGATGCCATTGGCCTTCTTGGCCACAAGGGCACATTACTGGCTCATGATCATCCTGCTGTCCTCAAGGACTACCCCCCCCCACCGGTCCTTTTCTCCTACACTGCTCCCTAACAGTTCTGTCCCCAGCTTATACTGATACATGGGGCTGTTCTTGCCTATATGTAAGAGCCTACACTTGCCCTTGTTTATTTTATTGAATTTCTCCCCCCCCAACTCTCCAGCCTGTCCAGGTCTCACTGGAGGCAGTGCAGCTTCTGGTGTGTCGGCCACTTCTCCCAATTTGTGTCATGAGCAAACTTGCTGACAGTGCACTCTAGTCCCCCATCCAAGACATTGATGAATATATTGAACAGTCTGGTCCCAGGACTGATCCTAGACACTAGACGCAGGCCTCCAGCTGGGCTCTGTCCCATTGACCACATCTCTCTGGCTTCTTTCCTTCACCCAGTTCACACTCCACCTCACTTCTCAATCATCCATCCTGAGTTTAGCTGTGAGGATGCTGTGAGAGACAGTATCAAATGCTCCACTGAAACCAAAACAGACCACATCCACTGCTTTACCATCATTACTCACCTGCTTAGGTCTTCATAGAAGGTTGTCAGGTTGGTCAAGCATGACTCCACCTTGGTCAATCAATGTTGACTGCCCCTAATGACCTGCTTATCATTGATGTGCCTATAGACAGCACCAAGGATGATGTTCTATCACCTTTCCAGGAATGGAGATGAGGCTGACAGGTCCTCCTTCTTGCTCTTTTTGAAGACTGCAGTGACATCTGCTTTCCTCCAGTCATCAGGCACCTCTCCTGTTCCCCAGGGCTTACTAAAGATGATGGAGAGTGGCCTAGCAATGACTTCCACCAGCTTCCTCAGCACCCTTGGGTCCATCCCATCAAGACCCATGGATCTGTGAAAATCCAGATTGCTTCATTGGTCCCTAACCCCAGTCCTAATCAACTCCTGCTTTATCCTGACTTCAGGTGTGCAATGCTCCTCAGGACAGCCTCCACCAGTATAGACAAACACAAAGAATGTGTTTACTGACTCTGACTTCTTTATATCCTCAGTCATCAGAGCACCCTCCTCATTCATTAATTGGCCCACATTGCCTCCAGTGCAAGTTTTACCTGCAATGTATTTAAAAGAGACCTTCTTGTTGTCCTTGACTCCTCTTGCAAAGCTTAATTCTAAGGAGGCCTTAGCTTTCCTAGTTGCCTCCCTACATCCACTGACAATGGATCCCTCCCAAGTGGTCAGTCCCTTCTTCCATTACCTGTAGACCTTTCTCTCCCACTTGAACTTTGCCCAGCAGTTTCCTGTTTAACCAGGGAGGTCTCCTGGCTCCCCTTCGTGACTTCCTACCTGTTGAGGTGCTCTGATCTTGGGCTTGGAGGAAGCTGTCCTTGAATCCTTACCAGCTCTCTTGGGCCCCCTTACCTTCTAGTACCCTGTCCCATGGGATTTCATTTCACAATAACCTGAAAAGGCCAAAGTTGGCCCTGCTGAGGTCCAAAATTGTGATTCTGCTTGCTGTCCTGTTCCTGTCACATGAGATCCTGAACTCCAACATCACTACTTCAACAGGACCCTCCTTGTTAGTGAAGATTAGATCCAGCAACGCTCCTCTCCTAATTGGCTCATCCATCATTTTGCAATTTTGTAAATTTAACTTTATGAAACAAAAATGTGATCAAAAATAGTGATCTCTGGAAGCAGTTTTGATGGAAGAGCTTTTTCCTTCTGCAATTTTTACTAAAATTTTATAATTTATGCTCAGATTTAATTCTGTATTATGTTTAATTTTTTTTTCTCCATCTGTCATTAGTTTTATAGCCACTTTTTCACCTGCATTTGGCTTGATACTTTGACAATTTAAAAATCAATTTAATTGCCCTAATAGTAGACTAACTACCGTGTAGTATTCATCCTAGTAAAAAAGGATACTAGCTTTATATTCCAGAACTTTCATAAAGAAGAAGTTTTGAGTCAAGTATTTTCTTGAAACTCTAGCATGGAAAATTTACAGCCCTACATTAAAAAGCAATGGCGTCAGTGTGTGGAATAAGGCTGCTCAGTAGGAAAGGAACTTCCACCTAGTGGCTTTCCAGAAAATTGCCATAATAGTGAATTTCTTGTGAAACTCAAGTTTCAATTTTTACATAATTTGGAGGTAATCCTGACACTGCAACCCATATTCGGTTCATAGTAAACTCAAATTAGCTACCTTCACACATATTTAAAATTTAGTATGTAGTTCAGGGTAATTTTATAATCACCCTGCTTATCATAACATCAACATAATTCCAAAAAAACTTTAAACTAAAACTTCTTATGATTTCGAAAGCAGAATGAATTTACTCCATCTTTTATATTTCACATTGAAAACATATTTAAACACTAAGCATACTAATATCCCCATCCCCTCTTCAGGAAAAGCTCACTGTACTATCTCTGTACTTAAACTACCAGCTCATCAAAATTGTATACATAACCATTTGGGTAGTGCAGCTTAGTGGAATACAAATGGCTCATAAATCTGGGAGAATATGAATCCACTGTTTAATTTGAAAAGGAATTATTCAATAGTTCAGTATTGTACATCTGAGGAAGCTGAATGCAGAAAAACTCCTGTAAATGAAAACTCAATAGACTATTTCTCAAGGCATTGAAACAATACCTATTCTGGATCAGTGATTTTAATACCAATTCACATGAGATGAGAATCTGGCCACCGGTCTACTTGGAAGATGATTTTTTTTTTTCTGGGACACAATTATTAAGAAATTATTTTTAAATACAGGCAGGCAGAGATGGGTTTCTGTACTATGCAATTAGTGCATTCATGTTCAGTATCAAGGATATATGTATGGCTGAAAAAGCACTCTGATGAATGGCATTGCCTGACAGATAATTTCGATGTGACTCATTAAGTTGCTTGCTAAATTCTGAAACACAATCCAGACTTCTGCTTTTGTAACAGTAAATTTTTCCAAACCAAATTATCAATAGAGAGACTTAATGTAGCAAAGGTATTTGTTAGAATTGAAGAAGTAAATAGAAAAGCTCATAATAAGCTGCAGCAAGATTCATTTTATAGTTTTTAAATGACTAATCTGGGATAAATGCAAAAAATAAGCAATCAGAAAAACATCATAACAATTATAGTGAATTTCAAGTTTTTTCTCCTTTCCAATAAAGTATTTAGTAATATAAACAAGTGAATTAACCATTTTCCTGCTGCTGTTCAGTCTTTCATATAGCCACCTTTTTTTTGCTAAATTTTTTTTTTTTTTCAAAATTATTAGAGGATGAAGGTGGGAAATTCTGTGCTCAGAATTAACTAGCCTCATGCAAACTTCAATTACCCAATTCAGCCTGATGGTTGGGAGTCAGGGGGATGGGAATATTTCTTGCATGTGTGTGAGTGGTTAAACTAATAAATTAAGCTAAATTAACATTATACTGAATTAGGTGATTACTACATGGCCATTTTCATCAGTAGGGATATTAACAGTGGCAGGCAGGCAGCCTTTCTGAACCCTGAATGTGGCCTCTTTGAAGCTCAATGACCTCTGAATGTGGTAGGAATTCTCTTTAACATACTTTAAGGGGTGGTGAGATCCTATTCCTCTTTCAAACCAGCAAGAAACAGGAGATGGCCGCAGTAGATTCAGGAGTAATGGGAGAGGACATTCAAGTTCCTAAATCAGCGTCTGCCCATCCTCTCCTTTTTGCCCTCCAAGGCTGTAAGCCTATGCAATAATACATATATTTTTAAATCTTCCATGTTTATTCTGATGCTGTGTAGTGAGGTATCAGGAACAGTTGGAGAATTACAGTGCACCCATTTCTATATGTCTCAAGTACTTGCATATTTACTATAATGGGCATATATTTAGCCAGGCTAGTGGATTGCGATTAATCTTGTTTATGGAAGGCAAAATTAAACAATTAAACAATCAATCATACTGTACCAATTCATAAGGAAACATTACAAGAAAAAAAAATTAATCAAAAGGCATACATGACTCCTTGACTTTGTTCCTATGATTTAAAGCTTTATTTTAGAATAAAGAAAATCCAAACAACCAGAACACATAAAAGCTTTTAGACGGGTAATTTTATAATTGCAGGAGATTTTCAACATCCTGAAATGGAATTAAACTTCTTTTATTACAGACTATTCTCAGTACAGTGAACTGATATATTTGACATTGCTGTTGTGGAAGATTTGAGAGAAAATAAATCTCACATCCTCCAAGTCAGGCAAATAAAGCACTGTATAATCTATGAATGCTCTATTAAAGCTGTCAGAAAATGCATCTGGAAACATCTGCTTATAAAGCTGTAAAATGAAGAAAGCTGAATACAAGCAATATCAACAGTGATGAAAATCCAGAACTGTGTGAGACTGATCAGTCCTGCTGCTAAAGGCAAACACTAACACACAAGTACAATATCTTGTCCAGGAAAAAAGATGGTATCTAAAGATTTGGGGAAAAATGTTTTAAAATATTTCTATGAGATTATTTGCACAATAGATATGGAAGGAAGGCGATTTTTTGTTCCCACAGGAAAAGGGCTACTATTTAAAAGGCATTTGTGGCTTTAAAAATTAGTACATGTTCATTAGTATTTGCATTTTGTCAAAATCCAAGTACATCTGTCACCTTTCTGTCCTCTCATTTCTGACTATAAAGTACTATTTTATAAATTTAGATGAAAAGCAATCATTCTTTTACTAACTGCTAAAAATTTCTCATTTATTTCTTCAAAAGAATTGCTGCTACTGATTTTTTTTCAAAAAGGCTACATTTTGACAACAAACTACAAAGTCTTTTCAGTTCAAAAAAGGTGATGTGAGGTCTAAATATGCTTATTTATTACTTTTCATCTGATGTAAATAAATACCAGCACCTCTGAATGACTTATGGTGTATTTTATAAAGGGGTAACACAGATGTTTTGCTATTTATTAGCAAAAATATCTAATGGTAGCTACAGCACTCCACTACATTGCCCCAACCAGGCCATAGGATTGATTTATAACCTCAGTGCAGAAGACAGAGACAGATGGTCCTCAAGTCCATAAAACAGGAAAGCCAGGCATAATGCGGCCTCTCTTCTTCAAAACTAATTTCTTCCTGAGAACAGTCAGGTTGAAGTACTTTGTATTTGCAGCTTAAAACTCTAAAATGAATTAGTTTATCACAGCGTAATTTCATGACATTAGGATATGAAGACTAGAAGATTTAGTCACTTTCATGCAAGCAAGGAAAGCTTTTATTTTTAAATTTCTACCACTCAATGCAGTGTGTCAAACAATCAGATTTAATATCTTTAGGGTTAAGTGCACTCTTGTAATTTACAATTAAATGATTTTTATTAAGCACTTTTACTGAAAATCTACAAGCTTTACAACTCCACTGATTAAGGATCTGATAGTGACTAGTAAAGCAGCCACCTCCATGAATTAGGGAAGCATTACTGAATGCCTTCTCCCTGCAGTCCTCAGTGCTTAGGAAGTATTTCAGAATAAGTGCAATTTTTGTAAAAAGTAGCCATGAAACTGCAAATGAAACACTGTATTTGAAACCTTGTGCATGCACTGCACAGTGACATCTTTTAACAGGTTAAAGGCATTTTTCCTAGGGTGAGGATAGTTCAGTTAAAATCCCCCTGGGCTGCAACTTCAAGTGCAGAGTTCCTGAAATACTGTCAGACACAAACATTTGAATGAAAAGCTAGCTGGCAATATCCAAGATGCAATGGCCTGCTTGTCACTGATGACCCAGATTTGAAGCAGGGCTGCAGCACAGATCTGGGGCCAAGGAATGCCCACCACATGCTGATAGTAACCTCTTCTGCAAGCTAACACAGGCTCCTCTGAGAAAAGTTGCTCCTTCTGCACTCTCATTAACTTCAATGGGAGCCAAGAATACACAGTACCTTTGAAAATCAAGCAGTTAAACTCACAGCTTTGGTTCCCCCATCTCTAAAACGAGGCTAAACCTTTCTTATCAGCCCACAGACCTGTTGTGAAGATTAATTAGATAATGACTGCAGAATCCTTTGAACAGGAAAAGCACTGAGAATTGTTGCTACCAAATGATGGCAAAGATTGGGCTATTCTTCATTGCTGTCAAATAATAATAAGGAGATGTGCTAGTCTGAGGAAAGGAGAGGTGGGAAATAGAGGGCAATAATGGCTGCTGTTGTTTGTGCGTATGGTACTGAATAATCTTTGCAAGAAGAAGCCAATCTTGTGAAAAGCTATCTGCTGGTAATGGTGCTGGGGTTATTGACAGGTCTGCCTATAAGTGCAGGTTCCATTAGATACATCAGCCGCGATGTATTCGTGGCAAATCTCACTGATGATTGCCCTCCTGCAGAGGGAGAGATAAGACAAACTATGATTGAAGTAAAAATGTAAACAGTTAAAAAAAAGAAATAGAAGTCAACCGCTGCTCTCCCACAGGGGCAAGGACCAAAGATTGTTGCACCTGTGAAGCAGTAATAACATCAAATGTTAATGTGTTATGTGATTGTAGCACAGGAACTGCTTCAAGCTCTTGCTGAAGAATTTATGTTGTTTAGTATTTTTATATGTATATTAAGTGAAGTGCACTTTCCTAGTCTGGGGCAGTGCAGGGCACGGTACTGGCAAACTGAAGGGGTTTCTCATCAGTCAAGTTAATGAGAGCATTCTTTGGCAGCACAAATTTTAGTTTGTGCTTTTTAGAGCTCACCAGCAAAAGCCTCTGAACTAACACTGATCCTCATAATCTCAGAGCTGTTTTATGAATTACACTTTTCTCTTTTTTATTTCAAGTTTATATGAGACCTGTGGTTGTGAAAACATGTTATTAATCTATAATTAGGCATGATAAAAAGACTTCACTTTTGCAATGGAAAAGAAAATAAGTGATACTTCAATGATAAAAAAAATATAATTCCTGTTTTTATAGTGGTAGGGAATGTGAATAATTTTCAGATCTGAAGGGTGGCATAATATGCACCCCAGAGTTTTAAAGCAATTGTCCAAAGAAACGTTCTGAAGTTGAACTGTCTGCATGGTTCAACAAACAACATGATTCCCATGGCTGCTCTTCCAGCTGGCCATTAGTTTTCCTTTCCTCCCCTACCCTTTTCTTCACTCCCAAATAATTTTCACACTTTCAGTTATTCACAGTCACATGTAGCAGGGGCACATGATACTGGGGAAGAAGACCCAACAGCCCAAGGACTATGAAGCAGAGATTCTTTATTGCAGTGCTGTACATGAAGGGGATTACTCCATCCTTAAGTATGCACTGAGAAAAGGAGTTTTCAAAATTTATACATCTCTAACATATATATTCATATATGATCTTAGAAAATCTGTCCTATTTTTGAATACTTATAAATCCAATTTTCTCAGGTTTCCTCCTCTTGGTGCATGCTTGCTGTCTCATGGTGGGGGTCTTCTCTTGGTGCATGCTCATTGCCCTCTGGTGGTGGTCTCTGAGGGTCTTCTTTATGAAGCATAGAGGCTTCTTCAGCCTGAACTTTTGAACTCGTGTTATTGTTGGCAGGGAAGGCAGTCTCAGCCTGGTTCAAGCTGGCTTTAAGGTCTGCTTTCCCCTTTATCTACTGGCTGACTAGACTTGCTATCTCCTTGTTCCTCAAAAATGAGACCCAAGGACTGATCTAAGCAGTATTTACCTACCAACTGCTGTCCTTAACTAACATCTAAGAACATCTGTGCCTTCAGTTCCTAACTTTTCAGTTGTTGGCCCCTTTTCAGGGCCTGGCTGTTTCAACTCCCTGTTTCACGCAGAGGTAGCAAATAGAAATAATTTCCTCTGCATTTAATTGAAAAATAATGCTACCTGGGTAGAATGGAAAGACTTTTCATGCCACAAGGAAGAATTCATTGTCTGTGACACTTGGCAGTAGATAGTTTATTCAGTGATCATGCATGTACCAGCCAGCATGCCTGGGCTCTCCCCTGGCTGGCCGGACAAAATTTCTGGAGGTAGAGAACATGGAACAAAGATCATAGAGATCATGGAAAACATGGAGCCTTTGTCACTCCGGATATTCAGGAAGTGGGAGGGAGATGGAGACAGGGACAGCAGTATCAGAGAAAGACAATGGAAGCGTGTGGGGCTTAGGGTGGTGTGATGGAGGAAACTTTCAGACACAGAACTGTGTTGGGAAAGGTTTAGAAGACATGGAAAGAGGCTGGATTATCATGGGACAATCTTTTAGAAAAAGCTGTAATGCTATCAAATTTTCAGTGGCCTGGAAAACAACTAACATATTGTCATTTTGTATTTTTTTTAAAAAAAGTAAGCCTAAACAACATTAACAAAGTAAGTAAAAATCTAGTAACCTTATATTCATTCCAGACAAAATACTGGGATATAGAATAGAATGGGAACTAATCAGTAAGTTTATAAAGACAGTAGCATAATACATTTCTGTGAATGAGTTTCCATGGAAAATTAACGATAGAAAGAACTGATTACATCTTTTGATGAAATGAAAAAGTTCTGTTGCTAAAGGAAGTTACTTAATATAACTGAGCTGAGATATTTTACCTTGTGCTCTGACCTTCTGGTTAAAAGTGGCACAACATAAAATCTGTGTAGCATAGTTTAACTGGCATGAAAAGGCCGATACAGCTAAAAAGTAATTACACAGAGGGCATCATCATAATGGGGTTCCACACAGATCTATTCTTAGTTCAGTGCTATTCAATATCTTTATCAATGAGATGGAAGAAAATAGAAACTTGTTGGTAAAGGCTGCACGCAGATGCCATATTCATATATAAGAAGTTAGTACGTGACCTGATTTTTAGAGGAACTAAGCATATTTAGGCAATTAAAAAGGAGCATTTGGGCTTAGAAGCTAAAACCACAGCTATGTAGCTCTTCCAGTGCCAAACTTCAAAGTATCTTTGAATTAAACTCATCTCAAAATGGGCTCCATAGCAAGTGGCAAGAGAGAAACTCCCAATCTTGCCAGAACAGAATGACCCTGTTCTGATGTGTCAGAAGGAAATTGCTTCACCTTAAGCCTACACTCTGAAATACATAATTAATTTCCTGGTTTTGTACAACCAGCGTGGTCTAGCAGTAAAACTGCTCACAGGGCTGAACATCCCACTTTGGTGTGAGCAAGTTAATCAATGATCCTCTCATGTTCAGTGCCTTACTATAAAGACACCACATATACTCAGACAAGTGTTAGATGATGTAATATGTACAACTTCTTCTGCCATCACCGGAAGCAGTGGATGTGATCTATTTTGTTTTCAGTGAAGGATTTAATAATGCCTCTCACAGCATCCTGAAGAAATGTGGTCTGGACAATTGGGTAATGAGGTGGGCTGTGAACTAGGTGAAGGAAAGAAGCCAGAGAGATGTGGAGGCCTGTGTCTAGTGGAATCCCTCAAGGATCAGACCTGGGATCAGTACTGTTCAATATATTCATCAATGACTTGGATGGGGGACTAGAGTGCACTGTCAGCAAGTTTGCTCATGACGCAAACTGGGAGCAGTGGCCGACACACCAGAAGCTGCACTGCCTCCAGTGAGACCTGGACAGGCTGGAGAG
>VZTY01001100.1:121060-143685 GCA_013400935.1 Turnix velox | reverse complement strand
CTGCTGGAGAGAGTCCAGCACCGAGTCACAAAGATGACGAAGGGATTGCAGCATCTCCCTTGTGAGGAAAGGCTGAGGGAACTGGGTCTCTACAGCTTGGAGAAGAGGAGACTGATGGGCTGACCTCATTAATGTCTATAAATATGGAAAGGGTGAGTGTCAGGAGGATGGAGCGAGGCTCTTCTCAGTGACACCCAATGATAGGACAAGGGGCAGTGGGTGCAAGCTGGAACACAGAAGGTTCCAAAGAAATGCAAGAAAAAACTTTGTCAGGGTGAGGCTGAGAGAACAGTGGCACAGGCTGCGCAGAGAGGGTTTGGGGTCTCCTTCTCTGGAGACATTCAAAACCTAACTGGATGCCTTTCTGTGTGACCTGATCTGGGTGTTGCTGCTCTGGCAGGGGGATCAGTGTAGCTGATCTCTTGAGGTCCCTTTCAATCCCTGACATTCTGTGATTCTATGATGATGGTAAAAACCAGATAACCACAGCCTTAAAATAAGCTCATCCCATGCCATCATAATTGTTTTTGAGGCAAAATCTGGGACAAAAGAAACAAATGTGTGTAGATACGCAGATGCTGATTGCTTCTCTCTGTATGTCTATGTATAAAAAAACTCAGAAGCATCAGGATGATTCTCCTTGCGATCTATGTTGGAACCAAAGCAGAATATGCCATAAGCACTGTTATTCTTCACATTAAGCTTTGTTTTCCATGGAAATCAACCTAGATCAGGAGGACAGACAAAGATGCCATGTCTCCACCTGAGAAGTATGGCTCTGCTTACATCCCATGCCTGGACGAGATGGAGGAGCATTCCCAGATTGTACATTTTAAACGTATCCTCAGAGAAGTTCCTCCCCAGCCTCCTCTGCCTCCCACTATCTTACATATTCTAATCTGTCCCCCTTTATTAGTTTCTCTCTCTGATAACGAATCCCAGACTTCTTTATAAAAGTTCCTGTAGGTCTAGGAGTAAAGTGAAAGACTGTCAGTGCCATTGCTCCAGGCAGATGTAAATTTATTGGACTAAGCAAAAATATCCTAGAGTATTTTTATGAATTATGAATTAAGTTGGTGATAATAGGAAAGGATACCAACCTTTTCATTTGTCCAAACTACAGGAGCCTTGTGCTTCCCAAACCACAGATTTATTATAGTGACTCTGGGCAGCTTGTCCTCCAGCCATACTCCTTTCTTTGTCTCACTGCTGGAAGTACTAATAAGAGTGCCACATGCAGGTGTATTTTCTATAAAGCAGAACAGCAAAAAGTGAAGCGAAATTATCAGTTCACTCAATGTTGAGTACCTGTGAGCATTCAGGCGATGCCACTTCTGGGCATTGATGGCTACATCTGAATATCTGTAGATGCTTGTGACCTGCATTCCAGCTTGTAACTGACTACCTGATAAGCTGGTCAAAAAAGGTGTCTAAGCTCCTCCATGGGGGCTGCTGTTGTGCAGGTCACAGCCCCTCTGTGCTCTCAGAGTGAGCTATCGAATCACAGAGTTGGAAGGGACCTTTAAAGACTATCTAATCAAATCACCCCCACAGTAAGCAGGGACATCCTGCACTAGACCAAGTTGCTCAGAGCCTCACGAGGCCTGTCCTGGAATGTCTCCAGGGATGGGGCCTCCACCACCTCCCAGGGCAACCTGTTCCCGTGTCTTGCTACTCTCATAGTGCAGCTTGTCTTATCTCAAGATGGCTTGTGTAGAAGTTTTGGGGTATCTGAAGTGATTTCAGCTGCTGTTTTCAGGTACATTTTACAGCCCTGTCCATGTTCAGCATGAGTCCCTTTATTTCTACTTACCCTTATTTTTTCCTAACATTTAAGCCAAACTGTCTTAACACCTTCCTACAATACCAGAACTCTGCAGTAACTGTTTAAGAGTGTGCCTTCTTTGTGTAGGGACTGCTCTGTGCCATGTCTGGGCTGCAGAGATATCCAAACTGGCCTTAAATGACTTAGATGCAGTCTAGTCTTGCCAGCACAGCTGTCAGCTTGCATGAATTTTTCCTTCCAAAAAAAAAAAAAAAAAGAAATGCTGCCATCAGTAGGAATGCCTTGGAGCTGAGCTATCTTGATACCCCAGTTGCACCACGAATCTAGCCTATTTATATTCTTTAACAAACAGCAAGGAAACAGTGCTCCTGAACAGGGAGCTGCTGTGCATTCCATTCCTGTTGTACCTCTAATGCCAGAGAGAGTTGGGCTGTTCTCTGACAAGGCTCCTCATCTGGATGACTATCACGCAAGGATGCACTGTGGCAAACAGCTCCATCACCTGTAGAGCTCCAACAAAAGACAAGTCTATGATTAGAAATTGTGGAGTTTATCTCAAATTTACCTGATTTTTTTTTGCCACTTTCTGTATTTAGACACTTTGACATGGAATGGAGTCCTACCCAGCAAAGGTAATTAGTAGCTATCAGTGTGTGCTGTCTTTCTGACACACTGCATCACATTAATACTGTTTGAAAACAACAGATAACAGCTACAAAAAATCTCAAGAAAATTAAATATAAATCATCACTAAGCACCTGATCATGCTAACTGATGTTTATGATGAGTCATAGAATCACAGAATTGTTTGTGTTGGAAGGGACCTTAGACATCATCAAGTTCCAACCCTCCTGCCATAGGCAGGGACACCTCCCACTAGACCAGGTTGCTCAGTGCCTTGTCCAGCCTGGCCTTAAACACCTCCAGAGAGGGGGCATCCACAGCCTCTCTGGGCAACCTGTTCTGGTGTTTCACTACCCTCACTGTAAAAAGCCTTCTTATATCCAGCCTGAATCTATGCTCTTCCAATTTACATCCATTGTTCCTAGTCCTCCCATCACGTACCCCATTAAAAAATTCCTATCCCTGCCTTTCTGTAGCCCCCTTCAGGTATTGACAAGCTACTGTGAGGTTCCCCCTGAGCCTTCTCTTCTCCAGGCTGAACAACCCCAACTCCTTCAGCCTGTCTTCATAAGGCAGTTGCTCCAGCCCTTTGATCGTCTTTGTGGCCCTCCTCTGGACCTGCTCCAACAGCTCAATGTCCTTCTTATGTTAAGAGCTCCAGAACTGGACACAATACTCCAGAAGGGGCCTCACCAGAGACAAGTAGAGNGGTGTATCAACTGCACCACACAGCTTGGTCTCATCTGCAAACTTGATGAGGGTGCACTCAATCCCACTGTCCATGTTAAATAGCACTGGTCCCAGTACTGATCCCTGAGGAACACCACACGTCACTGGTTTCCACTTGGACAAGGAGCCATTGACTGCAACTCTTTGAGTGTGACCATTCAGCCAGCTCCTTATCCAACCAGTGGTCCATCCGTTAAACCCATTCTTTTCCAGTTTGGTGACCAGGATGTCATGTGGGACAGTGTCATCCGATTAGTTCTTTCAATAGGACCAGCTGCCATTCCTACAGTACAAAGATTGCTGCCTTTGCTAGCACCAAGCAGTCAATGTATGCAAATTAATGTCCATTGATCCACAGATGGAGAAAGATGCTATCTTGCATCAGCATCCCAAGGGGTGTTCTCACACATTGTTTATGATGTCTAGCTACTAATTGTCCCTCAGGGTGCACTTTTAGGTCTTGAACTGATAAGAAATGGGAAATCTCAAAGCACCCAACCTGCAGAATATTGTTGACATCTAGAGGGTCCACAGAAACCCAGCTTCAGCTGGCACAAGAAAACCACGTGGTTGCCCCAACATGCACTTCACACTCTACCTCAGGTGTCCTGCACCACTGTGCAGAACACCTTGGCACCAATGCTTAAACTTAATGATGTCAAATGGCTGAGGGAGGGACAATGCAATTTCTCATCCCGGTAGGATTTCCAAATGGAAGTTGCAAGGAAGAGGCTACATAATAGAAAACTGCTACATCTGTGCAGACATCCCTGTCTGTTCTGACAAGAGTGTGCAGATGAGCTTGGGAAATGCAGAGAGATGCTTCAAGCATCTGAAGATCTAAGTTTTTAGTCCTGTACAAGATGCCAGTACAGTGTTGCCCAATAAACAAAGAGGAAAGCATCAAAGACAGAGCAGCAACTCTTAGGAGGGCTGTAAATGGAATATGCAGCATGTTCACCCTCTGCAGACCTCATTACAAGTAGACTCAGAAAAACCTCCATTGTTAAGAGCAACCATACAGCTACATCCAAGGGACAGAGCTTAATATCATGGCCAGCAAGGAGTGCCAGTCCAGCACTGAACTTTTGCATTCACTGCTGTAGTCAGGAGCATGTCTGTGCCTGAAAAGAATGGAAAAAGAATGTTGAGTGGTGCAATGAGACCGGGGTCAGGGGAGCAAGACTGGAGAAGACAAGAAACTCAGTAGAAAATGTCAAGTAGAGAGATGCTGGAAACTGATAGATTGCGGGCAGGCAGGCAGTCAGTCATGTGCTTTCTCAAACATTTTCTTTGTGCTTATGTGAAGGGAAGGCTGTTGCTTTAAATCCTATATGCTGCCTGTCTTCAAAAAAAGAATTGAGAAGAAATGCTTATAATTATACACAGAATATTAATCTTCTTCCTGGTGATCTACAGCTCTAGCATATTCATCACACTGGAACTGTGCTCAAAAGTATTTTCATCTGATTAAATTCGCTGATTCATCAATGCATGTAATCTGTTGCTAATAGTATGTATATAAATGGCTCTTAACAATTTGCACAGCAGTTACTCTCCATTTTTCGTTGTTATTTGGTTTTTCTTGAACACTGAGTGCAACACTGAAATTTCATGTTTTGATGGTTCCTCATTTTTCGGAAGTGCAGTGCTGTTCCTTTTTTTTGTCGTGGGCTTTGAAACAAGGGTGAAAACCTAGACAGAATTAATAATATAGCATACATACATCTCAAGGCTTTCCTGGTACTCTGGTGTCTGTTGAGCAGTGTAATGTTGTAAAATTAAAATAGCTGGTATTTGTTACCAGGAGGCATAAAAACAGAGCCCCCTGATCGTCTTCATGACCCTTCTCTGGACCCTCTCCAACAGGTCCATGTCCTTCTTGTGCTGAGGTCTCCAGAGCTGGACACAGTAACTCCAGGTGTAGTCTCACCAGAGCAGAGCAAAGAGACAGAATCACTTCTCTTAGCCTGCTGGTCACAGCTCTTCTGATGCAGCCCGGGATATGGCTGGCCTTCCAGACTGCAAGTTCACACTGCTGGTGCATGTCCAGCTCTTCATTCATCAGCACCTCCAATGTGTCAGAGATACTACCAGTTAACATTCTTCCTCCCTAAACATCTCTTTTGTTCTATGTCCACAAGTGCCCAGCAGCAGAACACACACCTCACAAGCACTCTCACCTGTGAGTGCTTGAGGCAATAGATCATATCCACAGTCCCCAGTTCTCTCATCTCCTCCTTCTCTAAAATTTAGCAGTTCATGCCAGGAGACAATGAAGAGTTTTTCAGCCCATGTGGAGGAAGTTTATGACAGGTTATTTATACAGTTGGAATCTGGAAATCAGTCATTCATTTTATTAGCCTAGGCAGCTTCATGCTCACCTGCTGTAACTCTATGTAATAATAATAATAATCATCATCATCATCATCATCCAAGTTAATAAACTCCTCCTGTGTCTTAGTTATAAGTTAAAAACTTGTTAGGCTCAGTATTATGGTATCCAATGTTAAGACTAAAGTTTCCATTCTGAATATGCAAATGTGCCTCTGAAAATTAGACCAAGTATCTATCCAGTCAGTGCTAATTTTACAGTTGATTTTCAGAAATGTTTGCCCAACCTCTGTATTTTCTGGCTTTTGTTTGTAAAAATGGAACATTAATACTTAATTGCTTCTCAAAACTTTGATGAGAATTAATGCTTCTAAAACATTTCAAGACAGCTACTGTAATAAAACATTTGTATTGCAGATGAAGTGCTGGAGCAATATATTGAACAAAACACCAAAAACCTCACAAAAATTGCTAACCAAAACAGCTCAGACATCTTGCAATACCACCTCCCAGCAAAGTAGTCAGCAGCAGCAGAGCTGCAGCAATTGACCATTATGTGCACGTTGCCTTATTTATATGGAAAGTAGTTCCATGTAATGTATTTTACCATGCATTTGATGCAGAGAGGAGGGTGTTCAGGCAGTTAACACTGACTTAATGAGGAGCTCTCACTAGCAGTTTCATAGGAAGGGACTGACATCTGACTCTGATTCTGTGTCCTCTTTTTCAAGTACCCAGATTTTTTTCTCTTCCAGTGTTTCAAATATAGGTTCTGTGGTGCAGTAACCATTGGTTTATTACATGAACCTAGAACACTTAGGCTTAAGCTCCAGTAGTAGCATGTGATCCAGCACAGAGAAATTCAGTGAAAGTACTACTACTGCTACTAATCTTAACGTATTTTAAAAGGAATGTGACCCTTCAGATTCTGTGTTAGCATGTTATTGGTTTGTAGCTTGATCATTCAGACCATGACTTACAAGTGTGCTAGAAACATTCCTAACACCCATCTTTTTACACAACACTGTGGTACATGTTCTACAACTACTATTTTCTAGTTATTTTTTATTTGAATTATGAAACACTAGTCATTAGTTCCTAAAAGAAACATCAACAATGGATTTTGTTTCAGGACAGGGAAACTAACTTTCTATAACATGGTAATATAACATAATTACATTTAATAAAAGCATTGCACTAATCTAGGATTCCACTAATAGTTACCAATATTCAACGTTTCTTTTCAAAAATAAGGGTGTTACTATTGCATTTTACAAAGTTGTTTGATTTGGAAAAAGGCATGAGGTCATTATTGCTGACAGACACTTCAGGTCATTTAGTTTGGATACCTTTAAGGGAGGCGGTAATCTTAAAAAGAATTTTCGTACATTAAAATAGCAGTGTTGCCAGGAATGAAAGGTACCTTCAGTACCTTCTGAATTTCTTTCACATTATACACAATCAAGGAGCAAATAGATAGCACAGGCTTGGTTCTCAGAGAGTATTCAGGAAAATTTTAAATCGGAGACTAATGCAGTTTACTGTGATGTTGGTAAAGGAATAAAGTAAATAATTTTTTTTGAGGAATATTTTGAAGTAACTCTGCACAGCAATATGGGTACAGATTATAGGGTTTTGTACTTTGGTTTTATATATATTAAGTGACAATACTAATCTCAAGATTAAGCTACACAAAGCCAGACCATTCAAGTCCCAACAGAGTACTAAGACATGTATGTAACTCTAAGCAGATGCTGAAACAAGACGGTTAAAGTAAGTGTAATTACTCTGGTGCTTAAATAATTTCTAGAGAATGGCAAGCCCAGCCCCTTCCAAGATAAGATTACAGAAATCAGACTTAAAAAAAAAAATATTATTGACACTTTCAAAATACAGTAAGTTCTTTTATGAGTTTCTGGCCTACTCAACTTCATGATCTCATCCTTTGTTCTACCTTGGCTCAGAGAATTTAGTGTGCTTTAAAGTAAGAAAATGTGTATCATCAAGACTTTTAAAAGACAACTGAAAATTTTGAGTGCTTCAAAATTCTTAACTAAAATAAACTGCATTTAAAGTATCTAAGGTTAGTTGTGCAGCACATCCAATAGAAGCTGATTTTTATAATGCAGAATTTTAAAATTTAGAGACAGAGATATATAGATACTAATCAAATTTAAAGTGCTGTAAAATCTGTTTAGTAAATTTCATTATTACATCAATTTACATTAGATATATCACTGCCACAAGGCCCAAGTACATCACTACATAATTCACAATAGAAACGAGAACAGATTTAGCTAAAGGATTCTCTGTTTTTTGTCTCTTATTCTTATCTGTTTCTTCTCTAGTGGCAGTGGCAGTTTGAGATTTCAGCTTGAATATCAAGCTTCATGCTGAAGATTGCTTTGCAGAAAAAATCCTTTGAACTAATTTACAGCTGACTGCTATTCCAGAAATATTTTGACAAAACAGTGAATTAGTTTTCATGGCAGCATTTTGCTTCTCATTTCTTCCAAGACCTATGTAGACATCTATTTGAGACATAAATGTTATAGTTAATACATTACCCTTCAACCTCTTTCTTTCTTTGAATCTGATCAGAAAAAGACGTGGGGGAGACTGACAGAGTTAAAAGAACAACAATAAGTAGGAATATTTTTAACAATTACCATGAATATAACCTTAATCTGGGAATCCAAACTTCCTCCAAATCATTTGCTAAAGATAGTGCTCCAAAAAAGAAGCACAAGAAGAATAAAAGATAGAATCTCTCTACTGAAGAAGAGATTGAGAAGAGGTTTTGGACAAGCAAAATCTTTCACTCAGGTCCTGAATAAAGAAGCATGAACTCATGAAGCAAACATCATCATTTTGGATACACACAGATTGTACAAAGAAAGGACACCTACAGTAGAAGCCAGTAGAAGGTGGGAAAGGCGGATAAGCTTTATGGAAGCCTCAGATCACAGCTCTGCAGGGGTAATGGATTGGTGAGGAGATTGCTTCCAAAAGCTTACCCTCTTTTGCAACTACAACAGGTATGACTTGCTTCTTTCTTAGATCTCCCCTGCTGCAACTGCACTGTTACTTCCAGCTGAAGGTAGAGAAGACAGGCAGAAGAGGTTTAAATAGAGGAATGTGAAGCTAAAAGCTATATACAGGACAAATCATGTAACTACTCAGCTTTCTAAGTCCTGATTATTTACACTCATGTTTAAAATATAACCTGAGATTATGAAATTAATGGAAATACGTTCTGTGGGTACTAGTACAACACAGTGCCCACAAGATGGTAATTAGCTTGACCCTTTATGACAGAGTACTGCAAGCATGCTATTAAGATAATAGAAACTATGCAACAGAAAATGATTTATTAGATGCTAGATGGATGAATGGAGGCAGCACAACTTGAGTGGCTTCTGGTGTGTAAGAGGAATCAGTCTTCTAGCAGAACGGGAGTCAGAAGAGGTGTTGCACTTAGACAACAGAGTGGAAGTGGAAACAGATGAGGATTTACACAGCACAAAACCCCCAAAGGTGTTGAGAACAGACTTGATAGACTGAAGAACATGAAGCAAAGAAATTATGGAGTTCACAGGATTACAGAATGTCAGTGATTGGAAGGGACCTCAAGAGATCATCGAGTCCAAACTCCTGCCAGACCAGGAACACCCAGATCAGGTCACATAGGACCATGTACAGGCAGGTTTTGAATGTCTCCAGAGAAGAAGACCCCACACCCTCTCTGCGCAGCCTGTGCCACTGTTCTCTCACCCTCACCCTGACAAAGTTTTTTCTTGCATTTCTTTGGAACCTTCTGTGTTCCAGCTTGCACCCACTGCCCCTTGTCCTATCATTGGGTGTCACTGAGAAGAACCCGGCTCCATCCTCCTGACACTCACCCTTTCCACATCTATAAATATTAATGAAGTCATCCCTAAGTCTCCTCCAAGATAAGGAAACTGAGCTAAAGTTAACACCAATAGAACCACAGCTGAAAAAAAAAGGGTTGTGGGGGGTGGAGTCAGAACAGGCCTAAAATAATTCTCCTTGGTATTACTGAAAGTTGTGGCCAATGACACAAATGTTGAAGAGGGGACCAGTGATGACTGCCATTCCTTAGGTGCTGGTATTGGGACTGGTGCTGATCAACATCTTTGTTGGTCACATGATGAGTGCACCCCCAGCAAATCTGCTGATAACACCAAGCCCTGCAGTGCAGTCAAAGTGCTGGAGAGGAGGGATGCTATCCAGAAGAACCTTAATAGGCTTCAGAGATGGGCTGATGTAAATGAACTTCAGGAAGTTCAACAAGTCCAAGCAGAAGTTCCTGCACATGGACTGGGGAAACCTCTGTTATCGAAACAGGCTCAGAGAGGAAGGGATTGAAAGCAGCCCTGAGGAAAAAGACTTGAGTGTGTTGGTTGATGAACTGTTAGTGCACAATTGCACCCCAGAAAGCCAACCATAGCTGTATTAAAAGAAGCATGGCCAGCAGTAGATCTCCTTCATCTCTTGTTAAAACAGCAGGGAATATAAAAGTCATAGGCTCAGGCAGAGGCAAAGCACACCAAGTCTGACTTCAGCTGTGATTAGAGGATCCAGATGAGGGGAGGAACTTGCTCTCCCATACTTGTGCACCCCTCTAAGCCACATTCCTTGCAAACCAGGATTCACCCTGCTTCAACAGATGGGGAGGACACTTCTGCTTAGAACTTCCCTACAATTGCTGGTATAGTCCTGTGGCTGGCATGTACTAAATGTGTCTCAGGCACAAGTGCCTGAGAAGAAACCAGATGACAAGTTATCTGCAGTCGCATGCATGTCAGTGATTCCACCACCTCAATCCTTATCCAGACTGTAAAGGTGTGTAATACCTTTCCCAAAAGACAAAGCAGTAACAAGATTTCCTTGACATTCTGCTGTAGCTATTTTTCTTTAACTTCTTTCCAGCCTCTAATCATGATTTCCATGAAGGTGAGGTTTACTCATTGTGAGCTTTTAACAGAGAACTTTTCATTGAAGAAGATTTTTGCACCATCAGTTTTCCTCTCCTGACAACTTTTTTATCCCCTCCCTAATTAATTTAAAGCTAATACTTGAGCTTTAGGAACAATCCTAACTACAGCTACAGCCTATGTTTAATGCAGACTATAACTCAGTTCTGTTCCCTGACCCTATCAGATGGAAGTATAAACATACTGAATACTTATGAGAATATCAGGTTTAGCTAGGTTGCAAACATAGCACCAGTAATTGTTGCCTCATGATCTGCAGGGGAACAGGAGTACTGAGTAAAGGGAGAGGATGTGCAACAGTTTTTTCCTAACTGCCATTTCAGTCTTTTTTAGGGACAATTTGTGTCATTCCAAAGTGAAATTAAAAAAATCCCACTCACATATATTACATTAAAATTGTCTTTAAGGTAAAGTGGTTTATGTCTTGGCTATTCAGTGCTCATCAGATGGGTGTGCCTGACAAATTTGAGCTGACTAGCTCAAGCACTATGAATTTACATACTTTCTCACACTAAATTCTTTCTGTAGGAAAGCCCAGAAGGGAAATTAAAGAATTATTTGTCCAAGTTCTACAAGGTTTTTACTAAAGAAAGATGAAATTTGAGCAATTTCTTCAAATCAACATTTAATGGGAGCTCAGTGGCTGAAATGAAAGGTTATATAAACTTAGACTAAAGGCCCCATATTTTTCATTGTTACAATAATCACTGAAACTCCATACTCAGAATTTTGGTAGATTTTTCTACCCGAAGAATAGTGTGTTTTCTTACACAGAGAATTTAATTCCTGAAGGAATTAATTCCAGAAACTTCTTAGATCTATGTTATGTGGGAGGTCCAGCTAGAGAATTGCAATGGTTTCTACTGGCTTTATACTATACAAACAACCTAAGAACCTGTGACTGAATAGTTGTTGCTACACCACTCCTGTTTGGGGAACAAGCACTATGGTCACAATGCTCTTTCAGTGGCAAAGCTCATTTTAACTACAGGCTAAAGTCCCTTAGAAAGGGATTTCTAATTTGGCAGTTTTGCTCCTTCTGGCTCTTTGTATGCCTTTACTAATTTCACATTTCTTTCCTGTTTTACTAAATCACTGCCATTGAATAAAATCACAAGGAATTATCAACACTTCAGTAAATTCCTTTATTATAGAAAATATTAATCTGTCATGTATAAATCTACCAATAAAATCTAGTCATTCAGTGATTAATTCATGACTCACATGTCTGTGCAGGTAATACAACTGTAAAATAATATATCTTCTTGTCTAGTATTACAGATTTAAAAAATACTCATAGAAGCCCATACAAGTGGAGAAGACTGACCATAACCAAAGACATTAATCAGGTCTTTTAATCCCAAGAAAATAAGATTTAAAGTTTCAGGAGTTTTAATACTGGAAAAACAGCATTTACTGTTTATAGGGTAAGAAAGAGTGCTCAAGCACAACACTGTATGTAGTTTAAATATCTGTCTCCTTCCACTTTCTATATCAAGACTAGTACAATTTCACCTTGGAGACAGCTTTAGGATAGGGTTTACGCACAAAATCAGCTTTTCTACTTTTCAAAAGCACAAAAGGGTCAGGATCTGTCTCCCTTTTATCTTTGTGAAGAATGCTAGGCTAAGTGAATCTGATTCTTGGGCAAATGTAAAAACTGATGAGGACGCAAGGGATCCCAACCTTTGTAAACACCAGCATAATCTTCAGAGGGACAAAGAGAGAAAGAAAGAGAATGTGAGACATCGGTGAAAGAATTCACAGTGCTTAGGAGCCCCAATTATGGACCAAGATCCCATTTGCATTGTTTAGTAACAAAAGATGGTTCTTGCCCAAAGCACTTACAATAAATGTGGATTTGAAATTCACTTTCCGGGAATGTTGGGGTTCTTATGTGTATGCACTGTGTTTAATACACAGGCAAAATACATTTCAGAATGGCATGTATTTATGGAATAAAGCCAGCCTGAGCCCATGTATTGTTAAACTCTGTTCACAAGATACAAATTGTTGTGTGATATTGGGCAAATAAAATTCTTCATTAGTGAATTCCACTTTTTTTAAATGCTGCATCAGCTATAGAATTTATGCACCTGATAGTATCTGAATGAGAAAAAGAAATGATATTGCATTCTGTCACTGAATGACCTCTATAACTGTAATAGAATTAGAAAATATGTTCTATATTTGTTATGGCAGATGTATTCTCCAAAGTATTACAGTAATTATTTTTCAGATCATAGTAATTTAACAGTCTCTCTCTTCTTCAGGTACTCTGGTCATGGATGATTGCTTGTACCTTCGCATACACATTACCAGTAAAACCTTTGTACAAATTTTTAATACTCCAAACTCTTTAGTTTCCTTGAAATATGTTTAAAGATGAAAGGCCAGATAAAGATATTTCATGCTCTTTCATGCCAAAGACATATTTTCAAGTCTTTACGTTAGTCTTCATTTTTATGAAGGTCTTATTTTCTCCTTCAACAAATGAAGTGAGTTCTCAAAAGAGATACATCTTTCTCATCAAGCAGCGCCATTGTTCCATTTTTACAGGCTTTGATTAAGGAA
The DNA here is from genome assembly GCA_013400935.1 of Turnix velox. Classification (NCBI taxonomy): domain Eukaryota; kingdom Metazoa; phylum Chordata; class Aves; order Charadriiformes; family Turnicidae; genus Turnix; species Turnix velox. The sequence goes on along the minus strand of VZTY01001100.1, from coordinate 130,620 downwards.
TTGAATTGTCCACCACTAGATTCCATAGCTCAGTTCTTCCAAACTTCTCACCACTCAACCTCTTCTGTAAGTTTATGGGATGAAGCTACACTGACATTTCTCCTCAAATATCCCCAGCTTGTTTGGATGTACAGCACTGTCATAATCTCTAATGTTTCATGCAGGTAATTAAACACTGTGGCCTATAAAACTACTGGAGGAGCACAAAGCCTTCTCAGACATCAGGCTTGGACTCTTACATCTCATCCCTTAATGTGTCAGTCACGGTAGGCACTATGCCCTGAATTCCCACTTGTATTTCCTACCTTCATTTGTTCTCTACGCTATTGGAAGTTCCTAATCCTATAAGGTGCAATCCTCTTCCTTCCCAAAAAGCTTCTTATGTAAGCCATCACTTGTTTTCTTTTTTCTCAGACTTCTTTTCCCCCTTCTGCCAAGGTTCTCAGTCTTCCATCTCTTGCATGTATTTGCACATGGAGACCAGCAGCATTAGGCTGAAGAACTCATATCTAAACTGTCTTCCTACAGAAACAGGTATCTCATAGTGATGCCATCACAGGACAGTGCATATATTGCATTGCATGACTTTTCTCCCCATGACACCTGATCTGTGAACCTAGATCTCAGAAAGGAGCTGCTGGACATGTATGAGCCCTGCCAAGAGCAAGGCAGTTCTACAGAGCTCATAAAGATGTCATCCTGCCTTCCCAAACTATGAGAAACAATTCTCCTAGCTATCATAGGCCTACATGACATCCTCCTTGTTGCTAAACATAGCATAATAGAATTACAGAGTTGGAAGGGACATTCAAGGGTCCTCTAGTCCAACGTTCTGCAGTGAGAAGGGACATCCTGTACTAGATGAAGTTGCTCAGAGCCTCAGCAAGCCTGGCCTTGGATGTCTCCAGGGATGGGGCCTCCATCACCTCTCTGGGCAACCTGGGCCAATGTCTCACCAGCCTCATGGTGAAGAACTTCTTCCTAATGTCTCATCTAACACTGTCCAGCTCTAGTTTAAAACCCTTGCCCCTTGTCCTGTCTCTACATGCTCTGACAAACAGTCCCTCTCCAGTTTTCCTATAGGTCACTTCAAGTACTGGTAAGCTTCTATGAAGTCTCCCTGGAGCCTTCTCTTCTCCATCTTCCTTTCTCTCTACTGGAACCTGTCAGCAAAACTGAGCAAATCTCCCTCAAACTATGAGTACACACAATCTTTTATATGCTGTTTATACTCATAGGTGAGGTGCTCATAAAGAGCCTACATTTTTCCAGTGTTTTGCATCGAGTCCATCCTTCTCATCCACAGTAGCAAATGAGGAAGTATTTCTCTTTTCTGAGTATTCAGAATTAATTCAGAGCAAGACTTCCTATAATTTCTGCCTGCCAAAGTACTGTCCACTCGAGCATAGTCTGAAATTTGCCAGAGGTACTTCCAAAGGCTCTGCAAGGCCATTACTGAGACAAATGGTGCTGAACTTCTATGTCAGAAAGTGAGCTGTGCTCAGCTGCAGACACTGGCTCAGCTGTTACGAAGACACCTGGCAGATAGAGACCTTCAGCTGCCATCTGTGCTGCCTGCATTGTGCAATCACATCCCTGTAATCTCAGAGTAAAAATGGAGGGGAAGTAGCAATAGCTGAGGAAAAAGGAGAGTGAAGTAAGTTTCATACAACCTCTAGTATCAAGAAGTATAGGTCACAGAGTAGTTGATTTTGCTTGCCACCAAAGCAATTTTCACAGTAGGGGATACACAAAATTATCCTAGACTCATTCAGTTTTTTAGAATAATTGAGGAGAATTACACTCACAAAAAATTCATGTTATATATAGGGCAGTAACAGTCATTACCATAGGAACTGTCTGTTGGATGCCTGCTTCCAAAGAATGCTTCAGAGACATCACAAGGAGAAGCCATTAAGATTTTGTCATCTGTGGAGAGTAATGAATTCTGAGTGACACTATTAATAGTTACTTTTTACAACAGCATCTCTACATGCTGATAACTACCTCTTGCCTTCTCCTCCTCCTCCTGAAATGAAAAAAGATACTAGGATGTCGACCAGCAGGAAAAGGTTTTATTCTTTAATACCCAGCTCTCTATCACATGCACAGGAGCACATTCCAACACCAGAAACTGAAGATATGGGAAATCAATAGTGGAAAAGCAATGTAGTTAGCTGGTGGCCTCCTCATGCCTTACGAGCTAAAAAGGACATAAACAAAGGATGACTAGGTTGACAGTTCTGGCAGTTAACTCTACCTTTGGTTTATGTTCCCAGCTTTTCAAGAACTCCTTCGAGCTTTCCAAGTTAAACTGGGCTGCTGTCAATATTAAAAGGTTCTATCAGGTGGCTATGTGGAATAAATGGAGTGAATCAGTAAATTCTTTTGTGCAATGGCAACAATGCCTTCAGCTTTAAAAACTGGCCTTTTGTTCTCTGGCCTTTTTATGTCTTTTCCTTAGACGCAACTTCAGGTGTGAGAGCTAAAGCATATTTCTCATAGATAGCCCATTGCTCCCCACAGAGTAACCAAGACATTATTCTCCCTTTTCTCCCTTCATTTTCTTCTCTGTACCTCTATGCTTGGCTTCTGTATCAGTTTATTCATTACTGTATTTATAAACTCTTTTGAACAATATGTGTGGGTTAGTCCAAAAATACATGTGTTCTTAGTATGGATTAATTTCTTTAATTTACTTTCATTTTTTTTACAAATTACTTTCTGCATCCAGTCTCCGGGCCAAAACCAGGCTTTTCCTACGTGTTAGTATATTCACTATGTATTGTGGTAAGATTATAATTTAAAGTAACCTGTGGTTCTACAAAATATTAAATTATATTTCATAACCTGTGATTGTTTTTTTCTTACAGAGTTGCTAAGGTAACATGCCGGAACTTGTGGTTCAGTTGTATCCAGCTGACTACTTACTACATTTTTAAAATAAAAGCTTTATTATATTACGTTGTGTTTATTATTTGTATAACATCTGCAATTCTCCATGGGCTACTATGCCAGAGACAAAGGCAGACAGGTGTTTCTCAGGTGAGACAATGTGGGGGAGAGGTATTTAGTGTTAGACAGTAGATCATTAAATGGCTTGTTGCTCTTGGGGAAGTGCTCTTGTTGCTCAGATGTTGGGAGATTTTCATCATTTGTCAGACTTGCTTTGTTTTGCGAGTACATAGTAGATACTTGTTCCTCCTGCATGACTAGCCTAACATTTGGCATTTTTTGTTGAATTCCTTCTCATCCAAGCTTGGACCAGGCTTGTCCTATCTCCTGCAGAAGCAACAGCAAGCCTCCCTGCTGTTCCCTACTGAGGCATCTCCTGTCTCACTTCTCCTCAGAGTACCTGGCTTGGTACTTTGGCTTTGTTGCATGTCAGGCCAAGAACAATCAGCTGGGCAGGCTTTCCTGCCTGTACTTTTCACCCTGCCCATTGTGCCTGCAATTCCACTTCAATATCATCACAATTCCTTGTATTCAAGAGCTCCTGTGTGAGCTACAGACTTCAATATTTATTTTACCAATTCATTAATATTTTATAACATATTCCTCTTGAATTCACAGAATCCCATCTTTTAATTAAAAAGTCAGGTGACCATCAAATGTGGTTTCATCACATCCAAGCTGTTCTGCATGTGACAAACGTGTGTCTGAAGACACACTCCTCAGGGAATCTCAGTGTCAAGGCTTAGGAAAGACCTTTCTCACCCATCACTTTAGTAACTCGAAATTGCAACTTCCATTGAATAGGGAAAATGTTATGAAAGCATGAAGTGCTTTAAGTTCAGTGTTTTTGTTCACCTACTTTACTGCCTTCCCATCTGCCCTTTCCTTGCAGAGGACTTAAGATAGAAGCCAAAGGAAATGTCGTTATCCTGCTGCTGTCTATTTAGCATTCATTAACTAAGTTGGTGCATGTCTCACAGTCATTCTCAAATCCAGTCTATCATCTAAAAGTATTTACATAAGAGTCTTTGCATTATAGACCAACCTCTGCAACACTAGTATTAACTACTGACATCTGCCAAGGCTGACTAGCAAGTGCTTTACAGTATCAATTCATTCTAAGCAAAAAGCATGTTTGAGTGCTGTTTTGCTCTTGTTAACACCAATAAGAAGTATCAGCGCTCATATGACACCTAGTAGAAATTAGTACCCACACTCAAATAAAAGCTTTTGTTATTTTCCAGAGTTTTATGTGGACTTCATTGAGATGACTGCATCTGACACCTGCTGTAATATAAAATGCAGCTATAATTAGCCAACTGATGCTCTACGCAGTTTAGGTCGAATCCCTTCTGTGGGAATTATGCTTTAAAATATTCAGAACTCCAAGTGGCTCTCATTACATTTAATTTTTACTTAGAATTAGGTGGTCTGGAAAAAAAATTTAGGATTGTAATAGCCCCCCGCTGAATGCCACACAGCAATGTGAAAACCCATAGATTTTTTTCCAAATAAAAAATGAGAACAGCAGACTACACTACAGCCTTCAATTGAAGTCTGGCTTTGCTTAATTGTACTTTTTGCACTCATCAGTCTCTCCTCTTCAGAGCAAGCTACAAAAATTGCCTGAATAGCCAAAGAAAAGTTTCCCACAGTCACTGGCCACAGAAAAACACTATTGTCCTTCCTCACAGTTTGATGGACAACATTTCTATAAATGGGTAGCCAGTCTGTCAATGGTACCCTTGCTGAAAAGGCAAAAGAAGAGAACAGATTCTGCCAATATCTGACAAAGCATGTTAACACATAATCAGGCATTCACTAGTCAGGCAGCTGCCCCTGGGACCTTCATAACACAGGTGCCTTTAAGCCATTTCCTATTCACAGATAAAGGAAACAAGCAGGAGATACCTGGGAAAGGAGCAGTCTATTGTGGCCTGTCAAATGTCCATCTTCTGGGCTGCCTGCATAAAACCAGAAAGAGCATAAAGGAAACTTTAGCCTGAGCTGCTAAATTATAAAACAGAAAAGTGCTCTCCAACTCCATAACTTTAATCTTCGTTTAAATAATAATTAAAAGGTTAGTAACAGAGCACTGTGCCTTGTAAGAGGTACCTTATTCATTCTTTTTCCTGCATCAAACCAAGCGAAAGAGCTGTCATGTCCCCAAGGCCAATAACTAGAACAAAGCCAGCAGTGGTGGTCTCACTGGAAGGGTCACCTTCACCCACTGCAGTGTTGGTCTGTTTTTTTCCATACCAGGTCTGCTCATTTCTTCACCCATCTGAGATTATTAAACTCATCTGGAATTTTCTAATGGACCAGTCCAGTGTGACTGAGGGACAGTCACTACTGTGACTGCAGGATAAAGACTCTTTCTCTCTTTTTAAACCAACTGCATCATTTTAGCAGTCAACAGATGGATGAAAAAACAAGAGTTAGCTTTACGCAAAACTATACCTTGTTTGTGGTTGTGCAAAAACAAGCCTACTTCATATACTCAGTGTATTAAATATCAAAATCTATTGCCACAGGTAGGAATTCAGTTCACATTGAAGGAATCTCATTGATTTTTTGAGGGGAGCTTAGTAGCACTGCTTGCAGGTTTAATGTTCAACATATGAACAAAAAATGTATCAAATTCTATAGAAGTTTCTGATGGAAGCAACTTATGGAAGAGATGTTGAGAAAAAGGTTTCAGGAGATGTATCACAATGACTGGAATTACCCTGATGTTGTTAGGAGGCTCCTAAAGCTGACACACTGCCTCTGAGAACAAAAACTGAAGAGCAGCACAAAGGCAGAACATGGCATGGTAGGAACAAATAAGTATGGGAAGATCTTCTGTGCTCTTCTTTATGAAACAGTGCTGATGTCTTGCCTTCCACTCAAGCAAAAATGTTCCTAAGAATGTAGTTATGATTTATTACCATTCTCTAGGAAGTTCTACTTTATCAGATAGGATACGACAATAGTTATATATAATTTTATATATATATATAAATTAAGAACAGGAAAGTTTCTGAGCTCCTGCAATAAAGCCACTTAAATGCAATTCATATCAATAATGAAATTGAGCTGAAGCCAAGAATTAAAAAGATGAAGGTAAAATACAGTATAAAATGTAAATGAAAAAATATCTATGATATCCCTTGTCATTTTCTTGGGAGGCCAGTTTTGAGAGTTCCAAGTACCACAAGTTTTCTTACCACTGCCCATACCTGTGCAGCTGAGCTGGAGTTACACTTCTCAACTTTCAGAAAGGACTGCTTGTTTTTTGTTGAATCAGGCTCTGGTTATTATCAAACTTACAACCTAGGCTCAGTCTTGCAAAGGCTTTTACACACTGGCTTAGCTTTATGCACATGAATAGTCCTTTAGAATTCATTAGAATGATTTGTGCACAAAGTAAGCAGGTGCATGACTAGCTTCACTGAAGGATTGGGACCCAAAATGTCAAAGACTACATATTCCCTATTAAGAAATGCCACATCTGCATTAGGAAAATACTGACAGTGTAAAGATGAGTGCAATCTTTTGTTTTTTCTGTTTACCACAATACAATGGAGATCACTCAAATAACTTCATAGTTACTTTATATCCAAAAAGGGCATTATATATTTACTTGTACAAACATAGAAGTTGAATGCTGCAGGTGGCATGAACACAGAATGATATATCCAGCAGAGCTTAAAGGATTTAGGCATTTGTCTTAAGTCATAACATGACTATATTTACACCTAAAGGCTATTCTAAGAGGTACAACTCAGCTACATATTATTGGTCCCCAATTTCATCTGTCCATCCATTAATCTCATTCCTAAAGAAGATCTGGATCTGGCTCCTGAAGTCCATGGAGGAATGTGCTGGGATACTGGTCAGAGCAATCATGACGGATGTGTTCTATTAGATACTAAATTATCTAGATAATAGTGTCTAGATACTAAAGTATACAAATTGTTGAACTAAACCACTGAAGCAGGAGGTACATTTAAATTTGAGTAACTTAAAAGGAGTTTCACAGAAAAGGCCAGGAAGACTGGATGCTCAGAAAAGCTGGATTCCAGCTAAGCTGTGTGAAAAACTTTTATGTAGTACAGTTTAAATATTCCTAAGCATTCATCACTATTATTTCCTTAAAAATAATTGTCAAATTGCACTAATAAAGATGCAGCCTACAGCTTTTAACATCAAGCACTCAGCAATCAAGGAATCCCAAAAGTTTCTCTGAACACGACATTTCATGCAAAACCCATTCCAATCCTGTCTGAACAGGGCTTTCTAAATTTTGATAGAGTGAGAGAAATGCCAAAAGGTCAGCAAAGACACTTGAAGGGATCGAGCTCCTACTGGCAAATTGGCACATGGCTACATTTTAGGAAAACATGCTGAGTTTTTTCAGCTGAGGTAGAGCTTAAAATTAGGCAGTGGCTTAAACATTTCATTGATCCAGGATCCATAACCATGCTTGACGTGATGCCTTTTCCTGGGTGCCCACATAGCAACAGAAATAAAGATTCTCTTCTGAAACCAATGCTTGTAAAAAGAAAGGAAAACTTTTATTCTGGAGGGGACTTTTTATGTCCTATTCTATTTTAATCCAACAGGTAGCACAGTATCAGGTTTTTTTTTTTTATTTATGAACTAAGATATTTTTAGAACAGCACTGATAAAGTGAATCTTAAGGCAGCCATTACACCACTTGCCTGGAGCTCTGGGCAGAATTCAGGGTATTGTTTTTTAACCTTGATACTCCAAATGATTTTGGTTTAGCTTTTTTTTTCCTGAAGTGTTGTCTCTTTTGCCTGTCTATGTGCTACAGCTGACACAAACAGAAGTACACAGCATGAGCTTTTCAATTCAAGAGAAGAATCTGCTTATACATTACACAAGCTCCTTAGCTCAGCACTTCAGTCTTCAGCACAACAAACCTCAAGGGCTGGTACATCCTTCAGAGCCCCCACTCTTCCCTTGCTAGGGACAAAATTAAAGAGCAAACATTAATGCAATATTCATCATGAGAAATAGTGTCAGTAATTATGACAGTGGTGACCAGCAAGCAGATCTTGTGTCAATTTATTAAAGCTTACTGTGATTTTAAAGTGTTTAAAGGCACCTAGAGTTGGAAAGAGGCATCTACCATTTTATGAACAAAATCAAAAGGAGCGATTGTCCAAAATGAAAAGAAAATTAATTTCTATTTCAAAACCATTTTCACTCAAACAATTATATTTGCTTTTGAAGGACTCAGTGATTTTCTGTTTACATTTTTCAAGGTGGTTTTGGTGGTAAAGACTTTGATATGCATCAGAGATCCATTTCAAGTATCCAAGCTGCAAAAGATTGAACATTACCATGACACCTCTACCCCAGACTGATGGAAGCAATTCTAGATTATTCCCTTGCTTTGGTAGTCACATTATTAAAATATCTGATAGCAGATATAACCACCAAGTTACACATATTTAAATCTTCTGATACCTATTTCTAAACTAATATCTCCAGCAAGCCATTTCTTGCCAGTTTTCTACAAATCCCCTCCAAATTACCAGTATACTTCCAGCAGTAAGAGCTCCCAATATTCTGTTGTTTCACCAGCTTTAGTATGCTTGCCATGTAATTTCCTCTGCCTTTATGGGAGGCCTGGATTCACAGTGGCCAGAGGCGAATGCAAGTGCATTCATTTTTACTGTGCACTACATTACATGCAGTGAGCATATAATGATCTTCTGGAACCATTCTGCTCTGATCTGTCTCTGCCATTAGATGTGAACATTTAATTCACTTTGTCTTATCTGTATTTGCATGTGGTTTTTCCCTGTTCTCATTTTCTCACATGCTCTCGTTTTTCTCATCTCTTAAATCACTTTGAATTATTTCTGTTCTGTCTCTGCTTGCATCATGCATTGCATAATTCAATTGGTGAAATTTTAGATGATCCCAAATTTAGTTAGCTAGCAGATGCAACGTGGCTCAAGGCCTTTTAAGACAGCAAAAGGATGAAGAGAATGTGTGTCCTCTTTACCCATAGGATTCACACCCACTTCTCGAAGAGAAGACAATTGCCATCAACAAGAACAAGGCAGAGATTCACCTTCTGCTCAATAAATTCAGGAAACTACAGGCCAATCAGTCTCACCTCTATGCCTGGCAAAATCATGGAGCAGATCCTCCTGAAGGTATGGCAAAAACACATGGAGGATGATACTCTGGTGATTGGACCAACATGGCTTCACCAGGGGCAAATCGTGTCTGACCAGTTTGGTGGGCTTCTGTGATGGAGTCACAGCATCGGTGGATAAAGGAAAAACAAGTGACATCATCTGATTTGACACTGTCCCTCATGACATCCTGGTCACCAAACTGGGTTTGATGGATGTACCACTGGCTGGATAAGGAGCTAGTTGAATGGTTGCACTCAAAGAGTTGTAGTCAATGGCTCCTTGTCCAAGTGGAAACGAGAGAGGAGTGGTGTTCCTCAGGGATCAGTACTGGACCAGTGCTATTTAACATCTTTGCTGATTGCATGGACACTGGGATTGAGTGCACCCTCATCAGGTTTGCAGATGACACCAAGCTGTGTGGTGCAGTTGATACACCAGAAG